>JABTTQ020002141.1:600000-871871 GCA_016081115.2 Rehmannia glutinosa
TCATTTTTACAACGTATTCATGGTGATATTTGTGGACCAATACATCCTGCAAGTGGACCATTTTGATATTTTATGGTTCTAGTAGATGCATCATGTAGATGGTCACATGTATGTCTATTATCTACTAAAAATATTGCATTTGCTCGATTATTAGCACAAATTATAAAACTTCGAGCACATTTTCCTGATTATCTCATCAAGAATATAAGGATGGATAATGCCGAAGAATTTACATCAAAAAGTTTTGATGAAGCACTGGGAATTAATGTTGAACATCCAGTAGCACATGTTCATACTCAAAATGAATTGGCAGAATCTCTGATTAAGCGAGTTCAAATCATTGCTCGTACATTATTAATGAGATCAAAGCTCACTAGTGCAGCATGGGGTCATGCAATATTACATGCATCAACACTTATTTGATTACACTCCACTTCTTATCATATGCACTCCCAATGCAATTAACTCTTGGTTTTGTGCCAAATATTCCGCACCTATGCACTTTCGAGTGTGCTGTTTAGGTGCCGATTCCACCTCCTCAGAGGACAAAAATGGGTCAACAACGTAGACTAGGTATATACATTGGATTTGATTCTCCGTCAATTATTCGGTATTTAGAACCAATGACGAGAGATTTATTTACCGCTCGATTTGCAGATTGTCATTTTGATGAAATAATGTTTCCATCAATGGGAAGGGATAAAGATATTTTAGATAAATAAAAACTAGCTGAGAGTATCTCCTGGAATGAACAACGCTTATCCCATTTAGATCCACGTACTTCTGAATGTGAAAGTGAGGTGAATAGAATCATTCATTTACAGAATATTACGAATAGACTTCCTGATGCATTTAACGATGCTAGTAAAGTAACATAGTCTTATATTCCGGCTGCAAATGCTTCATCAAGGATTATTGTTCAGGATATGACGATAAAAAAATGAATGATGATATCCACGACAAAAAAAAACATGGTAGACCTATAGGCTCAAAAGATACTATTCCTCGAAAAAAAAGAGAAAAAATGATACTAATGAGCATACTCTAGATAAATCTGTAGAGCCTAATATCTCAGAAAATATACAAACCAAAATTTCTGATAGCACTGAGAATCCCATGAGCTATAGTAATGAAATATGGGATCGAAATGAAATAATTATTGATGATAATTTTGCATTCCCGGTTGCTCAAGAAATCATAAATGATGATTATGATTGTAAACCACGTTCTATAATGGAATGCCTTCAAAGGCCTCGATTGGTCATGTGGGAGGAAACAATAAAATATGAATTAGCTTCACTAGAAAAACGGAATGTATTTGGACAAATTACTTGAACTCCAAACAATGTAAAGCCCATTGGGTACAAGTGGGTATTTGATTGAAAGAGAAATGAGAAAAACGAAGTCGTAAGATATAAAGCCCAACTCGTGGCTCAAGTATTCTCCTAGAGACCTGAGATATGTTATGATGAAATATATTCACCTACGATGGATACGATCACGTTTCATTTTCTTATCAGTATGATTGTCCATGAAAATTTAGACATGCATCTAATAGATGTAGTGACATTATATCTATATGGTTCACTGGATTATGATATTTATATGAAAATTCCAGATGGATATAAAATGCCAAAATCAGATACTCCCCTTGAATTGTACTCGATCAAATTACAAAGATCGTTGTATGGATTAAAGCAATCCGGTCGCATGTGGTATCATAGACTCAATAAATATCTTTCTAAGGAAGGTTACAAAAATAATACCATTTGTCCATGTGTTTTTATTAAAATATCGATCTCGGATTTGATATCATTTTATATATGTCGATGACATGAATTTGATTGGCACCCCTGAAGAATTATCCAATGCTGCTGAATATCTAAATAAAGAGTTTGAGGTGAAAGACCTTGGAAAAACTAAACTTTGCATTGGTCTTGAGTTAGAGCATAAAGATAACGGAATACTTGTCCATCAATCTGCTTGCACTAAACGGATACTCAAACGATTTAATATGGACAAGGCTCATCATTTGAGTACCACTATGATCATGCGCAGTTTAGATCCCGAGAAAGATCCGTTCCGACCAAAAGAATCTGATGAAGAGATTTTAGGTCTTGAAGTGTCTTACCTTAATGCCATTGGAGCATTAATGTATCTAGCACAATGTACTAGACGTGATATTTCTTTTGCACTAAATCTACTTGCACGATACAGTTCTGAGCCAACCCGAAGACACTGGAATGTTATTAAACATATTTTTCGATATATGAGTGGTACTATAGATTGGGGGTTATTCTATTCCAAGGAATCCACTAACTCTGGGTTAATTGATTATGTTGATACGAGATATAGATCTGATCCGCACAAAGCTCAATCACAACTTGGTTATTTATTTTGCTATAACGGTGTTAGATAAATATTTTTATCAAGATTTTTATGATTATGTTTAAATGAGTTTTTATACCAAAACAATGTTTATGAATATTGTCCAAAATACTCCTAAATGATTTAAAATGTTTTTACTAATTTTTGGAGTATTTCTTAGAGTTTATTATTCGATAAAAAATTGGACAACATATTTGATGTTTTTGTGTTAATTGGTTTTTACACCAAAACAATGTTTATAAATGTTGTCCAAATACTCCCAAGTGATTTAAAATGTTTTTACTAATTTTTTGAAGTATTTCTTGAAGTTTATTTTTGGTAAAAATCGGACAACATTTCAATTTGGAGGTCGACCGATCGAGCAAAATGTCGATCGGTATCTGACGAAAAGAAAACTTGAAACAAAACGTATAGACTTGAAATAATTGAGCAGGGGGACCGGTCCAAGGGAGGGCCGACCGGTCGCACCCCTGGGCGACCGGTCGAACCCCCCTCCGACCGGTCGACCCCCCTTGCAACCCGTACCTGGATCGCACTATTTTCTTCCAACGTTCAAAATTTTCTCACAGTCGACCGGCCGCTGCGGCAACTGCGTGAAGAAAAATTGTACCGTTTGAACTCTTTGACAACAAGATTTACTTTTCATTTTTGTACAATATTTCTACATCTTGTGATCCTCTTTTTATTGACAAAAGCAAACAAGAAGGAGCCTATGCTGGGAGCCTATGTTGGTGAAGACTCTCCTATAAATAGAGGATGAATTGAAGACACAAAAGAACAGCAACACAAGCAAATACCCAACAAGAAATCTGCAAATTTCCAAGCTTTCATATTCAACACTCTTGTTGTATTTATAGCCTAAGTATTTCACTTTCACATTTTGAGGTCTAGGCTTTATTTCTTGATTACACTTGCACTCAAATTGTAATATTCATTATTGAGTTGTAATCTTGATTTTTGTCATCATTCAACACAAGACATCCTTGTGAGTATTCTTGTGGAAAGAATACACTTGGGTGATCTAGGTGATAGGTGTTTCAAGAGTGTGGTGCTCTTGAGGTGTTTGAAGAATTTGGTATTCTTCAAGATTGAAGATTCTGGTGATCTTCAAAGGTGCCGTTGAAGGAAGATTGTGGTAATTTTCAAAGGGAGATTGTGGTAATCTCCAAAGGTGGTGTTGAAGAAGAGTGTGGTGCTCTTCAAGGTGTTGTAAGTTGAATTTGTATTAATTGTGGTAATTAATAAAATTCTTTTTCCTTTTCGAAACCCATCTCGGATATACTGGGGTGGTAGAGCACGTAGTCCCTAGGTGGGGTGAAGCTCTATAAATCGACGTGTGTTGTTTACTTTCCGCACCTTTATTCTTGTCTTGGCGTATTTGATTCGAAAAAGAAGGCATAATCGAAAAGATGGAGATAATCTATTCACCCCCTCTAGATTATCGTAGCCGCTTGGACTTACAAGTGGTATCATAGACAAACTCTTTGGCAAGCTCGTTCCACATCGCGAGTAAAGAGGAACGATCATTGGCTACAAATGATGTCTACCTCACCAGCGCCTCCATCACCAAGCCACCACTATTCGATTCCAAAAATTTTACATTTTGGAAAGAAAGAATGGAATGCTATCTACAAGGTTGCGGGTTCGATATTTGGAACACGGTCGTAAATGAAGAATCCATTCCAATGATGAACACACCACACAAGGGCCTCAAAGAGCTCAATGATGAAGAAAAGAAAATCATCTCCTTAAATGGTAAAGCTCTTAGTATTTTGTATTGTTCACTTACCATTTTGGAATATAATCATATTGTAGGAATTAAATCGGCACATGAAGTATGGAGAAAATTAGAAGAAGTATATGCAAATGAAAGGAGACACTCAAAAGCATCTACTTCTCAAATGGATACTAACCCAACATGGGATGAGCTTCCTACAACTTTCGATGTCGATGAAAACGAATGATGTCTTATGGGCTTCGAAGAAGAAAACGAGGTAAGTTCAAAACCCTCCACTTCTTATGATCATGAATTACAAAATGATTATAGTGATTTGCAAAATGATTTTGATGAACTTCAAAATGAATTCCAAAGCTTACTTGTTAAATACAAAAATTTGAAAAAGGAATTCAATATTTTGAAAATTGATAAGGATAATTTATTTTCCTCTTATGAATCACTTTCATGTGATCACACCACCACACTTGACAATGTTAGAAACCTTGAAAAAGAAAATAGTACTATGTTGAGGATATTAATTGCATGAAAAATGATTTATCAAAATCCAACTTGAGTACCGATAAAATGATCGATATCATTGATGTTCATAGTTGTGATAAATTGAAACAAGGACTTGATCATAAGCCTAGTGTTGTTAATTATGTGAAAATAAATCAAGTTCCTATGCATATTGGTCATTATGCTCCCAAAAATACTACTTATTTTTATTGTGGTAAAACGGGTCACACGGTTAATACTTGTCGGGCTAGAAATAGCTCTAATTATTATTGGAGACCTAAAAGTCTCAAAGCTAATTCCAAAAGACCCAAACACTTGAGGGTACCACAAAACAATGTCGTATTAGGTACCCGGCGGAATAATAATCAATGAAAATTTATGCCGCCTAGAAGACATCAAATGACCATTTCATTTGATAAAAGGAGAAGACATCACCACAATGAATTTCCAAGAGAAAGACATTATCAACAATGGGAAGGACATAATCCTTGGAAATGGAGCAATTGGAGAAGCCATCATCTACAAGATGATTTTCAAAGGGGAAGATACCATCAACAACGGGAAAGACATAACCTATGGAAATGACGTAATTGGTAAACCGTATCTCCTCATTTAAATATGCATTTTATTTTGTTATTATGCATGTTTGTAATTGTGCCTAATTTTTCAAAATGAGTTTTCAAAAATTTATTTCTTAATATTAAGGTCTTCAATATATATTTGTGTTTTTAAATATTTTGAAAAGGAGATCTTGTATATTTTGTTCTCAACTCTTGTGCATTTACATAGACTAAGGTGCTTTTATTATCTCTTATGGTTTTATATAGCATAAGCACATTTATGATATCTCTTATTACTTAGCCTACACTTGTATTATTATGTTTGTGCAAAACGTGTTTAAGAATTTTGTAGGACATATATATTTTCATCAATGGTTATTTTCTTAAGAGAGGACCATAAACTATCGAGGTGCGCTCATCATTGGTATACATCCTATAGACTCGATATATTTTTGTCATTTGTGCTTGTTTTTCAAAGTATTTTATACAAGTGCTATTAAGAGGATTTTTTGATTTTTAAAAGGCATTATTTGACATAGCTTGTTTTATCCAAGATTTGTAAAGGATTATATTTTGTTTTTGATAAAACATTTGATTTTTTAAGTTATGCATTTTATTGCACATATAAAATTATTCTTGGTTGCTTTGTCAAAACTCTTGTTCATATGCTTCTTGTAAATGAGGTCTCAACTATATGCTCTTGAATTTTTCAAATTTCAAAAGAGACCTTATATAGCTTCCTATAAGCTTATTTGAACTTACATGTTTTATGAAACTCTTAATGATTTGTTTGAAAGCATAGTATGTGTTACTTGTTATTATGTCTCTATTTTTCGATATTACTATGCTCTTGTGCAAGATATCTTCTTAAGATTTTGCAAAAATATTTGGTATTTTGGAACAAGCTTGATGACCAAGGCAAGGTTAGTAGCTCTAAGGTATTATCAAGAAGAAGGTATTAATTTTGATGATACATTTGCTTCCGTGGTTTTTCACATTTTGCTTGCTTATTCTTGTTTTAAGAAAATTTCAAGCTTTACCAAATAGATGTTAAATCCACTTTTCTAAATGGTTTTACTCAAGAAGAAGTCTATGTAAAACCTCCGGGGTTTAAAATTTTTCTAGGCCAAATGTTTTTTTATAAAAGACCTTGTATGGTTTAAATCAATTACCCCGTGTATGGTATGATAGACTTAGCTATTTTTGCTAAATGGTTTTACAAGAGGTAAAGTTTATACTACTCTCTTTGTTTTTGAAAAATGGCAAGATTGTTTACTTGTACAAATTTATGATATCATTTATGGTGCTACTAATGAATTATTGTGCAAGTTATTTTCTAAGTTGATGCAAGGTGAACTTAAGATGATCATGATGGGGGAGCTAAAATTTCTTCAATGGACTTCAAGTTAAACAATGCCAAGAAAGTGGTTGTAATTCACAATCAAAGTATACAAAAGTACCTTTGAAGAAGTTAGGCATTGAAGAAGGAAAAATCATCTCAACCTCTATGGCTACCAATGTAAAGTTTGACAAAGGTTGAGAAAGGCATATTGATTGACAAACATATTCGAGGTATGTTCACTAACTTTTCTTATTCCTTTAGACTCGATATTTTCTATGCCTTATGTCTATATGCTCGAATTTTAAAACTATCCCAACGAATCTCATTAAAGTGCCGTTAAAAGAAATTTTCAAATATTTGAAAGACACTTCTTCTTATGACTTGTATATCCAAAGTTTAAAACGTTCACATTTTTTGGGATAACAAGTCCGGTGATAATAATTTTTCAAAATATGGTTCATTATAATCGAACTATATATATTTGAGATTCGATATATTTTTCTTAGGGATTGTGTTTCTTAAACAAAAAAATTTGAGATGTGCTTAATTCCGTCTCAAAGATAACTCGCGGACTTTTTTTTTAACCGTCGAGTATTTTACCTCATTTCAAGCTTAATTATGACATAATGTATATTAAATGAGGTCTTTGATTGCATTTTGCACGTTTTTAAAACTTAGGGGCGAAAAATCGGATTTTTGGTTCAAACCTCGGATTTTGGAAAATAGAATGAACCACTGGGCTGACTGGGGCAAGGCTGACCGGTCGCCCATGCCCACAACCGGTCGCCCATAGCCAAATCTTGGTTAAAATTGTTTCTGTTCGCAGCATTTGTCATTTTGGTCATTTGTGTTCATTTTTCGTCTCCTTCGCACGTTGCACACAAATTTCACTTAAAATTTGTTTTATTGCATACATTTTATATTTTGGACTTCATGAGGCTCGATTATCATCATCATTGCTCATCTTTACCGACCAATTGGTAAGAATTTCTCCTTTTTATCTCAATTGGGTTGAACCCTTGAGAATGTGCTTGTATCTTACTATTTTGATGAAATTCATGTATTAGTATGTTGCATATGATGATTGTTGATGCATGTATGTTGTTGTATTGCAATTGGTGATGAATATTTTTGGCTTAAACGAATCACAAAGGCTTTATATTTATCTTGTTTTATTCAACGCACGCCAAGTGTTCAACAAAACGTTTCAATGAAAAATTCATCACTTACATGATTCTCTCGATTTCAAAAGTCTTATATATTTATAGAGATCATGTTTTTCTAATCAAATGAGTTTTCACAAGCTTCTACAAGTCATTAGATCGACTTTTCCCTCCTATTTGGTCTATGAGCTTCTATGTTCAAATAGCTCGATAAATCGATTAAGTTGCGCACTTTGATATAATTATATGATGAGCTGCGACTGAAGATCGGGTGGGGGAGAGGCATTTTTCTGTTTTTTCGATTTTTTCTGTATTTTTTTTGAGTCTTTATTTTACCGGTTGATTTGCGAATCTCGTAGGCGGTCAGTAATTTCTTTATTGCAGTGCGTGATGTAGCTCGTGCCCGGATTTGTTCGAGTTAGGTAGTCTTCCTTGAGGAGTGACTTAGTCCTCCTTTCGGAGGTGGTTTAGTCTCCTTTGGAGTGCTTAGTTTTCTTTTGTTTTGTGTTTTTTAGTTGTTTTTTGTTTTGCTCCCTCGATTTACGGTGGTTATACCTCTCGTACGGAGTTTCTCCCCTTGACATGTATCAATGTATGTATGTTCAAGGTGGCCATTTTGCCAGTTGGCAGTGTAAGTTTTGTTGAGTTTTGAATATATTTCTATCGTTTCGGGGAAAAAAAAAGATGTGGGATAAAAATACAATCCCCTTTTTTATATTTAAATTTATTATTGTCATAATTTTTATTATGGGCCTATAAGAATTAATATTCAATCTAGCCCATGGAAAGAGCCCGTTAGGCCCATATAATCCAATGTCTCATTCATAAATAGTCATCTCCTTAATTAATTTTTCATTAAGTACAATCCTCTGCTAATTAATTCTTATGCTCTAGATTCTTTCCTATACTTTGCTGACTTAAGTATTGGAGGGGATTCTCAGGGACAACCCCAGAGCCCTTCTAACTCGTTTGCGTGTTGCAGGTCGGTTCCCCTCTTATGGATTATTCAGCAGACCGGAGTCGGATCCCTCAACTCGAATCAGAGTGAGTTGTACGGATCTTTGCAGCATCATTTTAGCGGCATATGTGGGAACATGACCAAGACACAGAGCTCAAACACGATTCCAAGCAAGAGGAACTAACTCCTAGAATGCGGAAGCTAGAGTGCAAGAAGCGAGACCCTCTCGGGGGCTTGAAGGAAATCTGTCTCTTCCTACTCCGGGGGAGGAGGAAGTTGACCTGACTTGAGAAGCCTTGCAAGCTTTATTAGAAGAAGCAACCCGAAACGTAGCCTGAAACGCATTGAGGGAACATGCAGCTGTAGTACCTCCATGTCGTGCTCCACCGACGGACAATGATCGCAACTTCGCAGGAGGAGTAGGCAAGAATGATAACCCCAGGCTAGGAGAAGACCCAACTAGAGAAGGATGAGCGGCGATGAGGAATTCTCCGAGGGGTCAACCGAAGCCTCTGCGAGCCCATGATAATACACGAGCTGGGGAGTCAAGAGGCTCTCATGTTAGCCAAGCCAACTCATGGGCGACCGTCATGATAAGGAGGAGTCCATTTAGCCCAATTGTATAGGAGAAACCTCTCCCTACTGGGATAAAAATTTCCAATCTCCCATAGTACGATGGAGCAGGAGACCCACAAGAGCACTTGGACAAGTTTTATGCCAAGGCCGACCTATACAATGTGACGCCGCTGCATATTACAAGGTCTTTAGAACTACTTTGATCAAGCAGGCCTTTCGTGGTTCAACCAGCTCCCAGTCGGATCTATTGATGGGATGGACAAACTTACAGAAAGTTTCGTGCATCAATTCTCCATTAACAGGAAGTGTCCAAAGACCATCTCCCACTTGTTACAATCAAGCAAAAAGAGGGAGAGCCACTAAGAGACTATGTGAAACGCTTCATGGAAAGAGTCAATGAAGTAGCCCATGTGCAACATGAAACTCTATCGGGGATTCTGCAACAGAACCTTCGCCAAGGGAGATTTAAGGAATCCATAGTTTAAACCTCATATATCATTGGAAGAATTGCTTGAACAGGCCAAAAAACATATTCGAATGGAAGCCACCAGGCCTAACGTAGGCCACAAAAGAAAGACAATGAGAGAAAATAAGCCAAGTTCAAGGAGGGGCAACAAAAATGAGTCAAACAGAAGAGAATTCAAGCATAAATACACTCCGTTGAATCGACCTCAAGTTGAAGTGATGTACGCAGCTCAAAGGCAAAGAATCATAAAACCTCCCAAAAGGATGAGAGATAACCCCAAACGGGCTCAATCTAATCAATATTGTCGTTTCCACCGCGACAAAGGACATACTACGGAGAATTGTTTTCAGCTGAAAAGGGAAATTAAAAAGTTAATCCAGAGAGGCTACCTAAAGTTGAAGGACTATGTAGATTAACGCAAATTGCGTAGAGATCCCACATAACATAAGAATGACTTACTCTTACATTAGCACCCTCCGGAGCCACATCCAGAAGAAAGGTGAAACCTGAACATTACTAGAGTGATTAATGTTATTTCGGGAGGACCAGAAGAAGAAGAAGCTAAAAGCAAACTCCACGCTTATAAGAGAGAGTGCCAGGAAATTAGCACCGACGCGAAGCTTAATATAAAGATGGTGAGTTCGATAAAGAAGAGTAGCACCCCAATCATCTTCAGAGCACAAGACTATATGGCTGGCACTCAGACAAATCTGGATGCCATAGTCGTCTACGTCACGATAACTAACTTATTGGCTAGGAGAGTCCTCATAGACATAAGAAGCGTTGCACATGTTATTTTCTTGGGAGAATTTGAGAAATTACAGATTAATCCATCCCAAATATCCCAACTTACCACCCATCTCATAGGCTTCACGAGATAAGCAATCAAAGCAGCGTGAGAAGTAAGCCTACCACTAACTCTAGGAGCAGGCTCTCTTAAACAAGCTGCCAAGAAGGTGAAGTTCCTCATTATGGATGCCACATTCACGTATACCACGATCCTAGGGCGACCAAACCTGAATCACTTCCAGGCCA
Source organism: Rehmannia glutinosa (assembly GCA_016081115.2). Classification (NCBI taxonomy): domain Eukaryota; kingdom Viridiplantae; phylum Streptophyta; class Magnoliopsida; order Lamiales; family Orobanchaceae; genus Rehmannia; species Rehmannia glutinosa. Next base: position 610,725 of record JABTTQ020002141.1, read on the forward strand.
TCGCCTCCACAATATCTCAAGTTGAAGTTCCCTATAGGGATGGGCATATGAGAAGTGAAAGGAGGCATCATAATGCTCGTGAATTCTACGTAGTAGAGCTAAAGAAAATCACGGGAAAAACCTTCAGCTAGGTAACATCGTGCTACCCCAGGCCCTCAAAGAGAGCCTTTAAAGATATAATATTGTGGCATTCGGGGCTCCCTAAGAAAGCCTTTAGAGAGGTAGCAACAAAATTCCCGAGGTTCCCTAAGAAATCTTTTAGCGAGGTAATATTGCGCTACCCGAGGCTCCCAGAGAAAGCCTTTAGCGAGAGAGTATCGCGGTACCTAGGCTCCCAAAGAAAGCCTTTAGCGATATAACATTGCGTTATCTAGGGCTCCGTCAGAAGCCTTCAAAGAGATAGCATTGTGCTATCCGAGGCTCCCTAAAGACTCATTCAGAGAGATAGCATCATGCTACCCGGGGATCTCAAAAAACAACTTCAGCAAGATAGCATTATACTATATGGGGCTCCCAAAACAAGCTCTTAGAAGGATAACATCTTGCTATTCAGGGATCCCCAACTAGACTTTAAAAAAGATAGCGTTATGCTACCTCCATAAACGGCTTTGCCAAAAATAGGAGATATAAATATTTAACATACAACCAAGTTGCATAAGAAAAACAATGAAACAACGTTCAAGAATAATCATCCCACCCTGGAGGGCGAAGAACACCCAAAACTCAGAAAAGTAAACACAAGTTAAAATGTTCAAAAGCATACGCTAAACAAGTGGGATGAACCATATCACACCTTAAACAAGTAGGCAGAAAAAAGACATAAGATAATCATCGAACAATGGGAATGGATTAGGAATTGGTGCACCCATATTATATGGGTTTCCATCCTCTCCCGGTAGACACCCCAAAATCATAATTTGCCTTGAAGATATCAATCTTCTTCCCAAGTTTCACCACTTGCTTCTTGAGCCTCCCTAAGCTCTCCGTCTTCGATGATGAACCTCATCCTCTAATAACTTGCCATTGCAACGGGCAACAATCGTAACATTGACCAACTTTGATAAAAATAAGAAAATATAAGCAAACGGGGAAAGAAAATGCATGCATAAGAAGATGAAAGGAAAATAAAGAGGGACATACCGTTGATGCATCTCCTCACATAGAAACTTCTAAATCCTCCAAAGACTATGGTTCCAAGCGAGTCTGGTCGATATCAACAATCAAGCCCCGACTATGCATAATCCGGTAGTGGGATTGGAAAGGTACCAACACGACTGCACACTCTCCAAATCGAGGATATCATGACTGAATAGGCCGCCAATGGGCACCATCTCAGAAGAGCCATCTGAAGGGTCCCCATGAGTCCTCTACCTGCCAGAGGGAGCACGAGGTGGCCTTGGGAAAGAGTCAATCCCAGAACGATCTCTAGCTCGAGATCCTAAATGCCTCTCCCTGCCATGGTTGCATAGGAGAGACACGCGCCTCTCCTTTCGATGGACAGGAGCTCAACTCGAACTTTTCTCAGCATGTGAAGATTCCCCCTTCTTCTCTAGCCATATATATGATAACAACTCCGTGGACTAAAACTCTCCTTCCTGGCAAAAGAGAAAAGACAATATCAGTATAACAAATACAAAGAACATGGAAAAGCTATAGAAGAAAAATAAAGACAACCAAATACCCAACACTCCTCGAGCATCAAATTGTCGGGCGAATAACTGCACCTCCCAGCACACTTTTGGAAGTGCTGACGAGACTCAGCAAGAACAGAGGTAGGATGGAGAGTAGAAGCCCAACTAAGGGGAAGGTCCCAATGGGCTCCCTCTATATAGAAAACGTTCAGATTTAAATGCACCCCCGAAGGAGTAAACCCTTCCCTAAACTCACAATAAGCTTGAGGAAAGAAATGGAAGACACCCTTTTCGGGGCCCTTCCTAGTAAAGAATAATGAATGAAAACCATCCCCACTGGCTAACAACCCAAATTCCTTCATGGCACATCAAAGCATCCCTCTCTGAGAGGCATACAAATTAGGGGTAATCTAACCCACACAGACCGTCTAACCACAATAACTTAGTATGAAATGAATCCGATAGAAAGGTAAAGCCATTGGTCAAACATAAAAGATAAGGAGTGAAACACCCCTTAGGGGGATGAACAAGCCTTTGATTTGGGCTAGAAAAAATCAACACAACATCGAGAAATAAGTTAAGACGTTTCCTCAAACACCAATGGCACCAAGAGTCCGGTACTCTCCAATCGACGGATCCATAACCCGATCACCCGGAAGAGGCATATGTTTATGCCAGCCTTTGGGGGCTTATCATTTTCCGAACCCCTCGCTAAGGTCTTTCTCAACCTCTCCCTCACATTTGGGCTCGGGCGATTACTCAACAAACCATAGAGTGGGATATAGTTATCTTCTAAAATTTGATCCAGACGAGATTCATGTTTGAAACAATCTCGTCTGAAGCATTAAAACTACCCATAGGACTTGAAGAACCCCGAATATTCGGACGAACTAGGCCGTGAAGATCATAGAGTTGCTAAAAGCTTCCCACCATGATGAATACTCTCACATCATTTCTGCATGGGCAATGGAACATGATTGGTGACAATTTCCTAGAAAGAACGAGCGAGTTTGGATGGATGCAAAGGGGTGCGCTTGTTCGTTCATCCCAAACTGCCACCATCGTTATTGATTGGGGACCCCGATACACTCCTGACTGCACGCCCCAAACCAATAGTCTCGACCAGAGACCATGGGACACGCTCAGCCACACGCCCCAAACCACCGCTCTCGATGGGAGACCTAGGGGCGTGCACAACCATGCCCCCCAAGTAGTTGTTGCTGCTCTCGATTGGAAGACCAGGGGCATGCCCAACCGCGTGCCCAAAACAACCCTCGAAGCTCAACCGGGCGCCCGAGGGTGCACTTGGTCATGTGTTTCGTCCCCCTAGGGACACTCTCGACCACCTCTCTTGGGGGTTCTTTTTCATTCCTCTCTTGGAGTCCATCTCAACCTCACACTCAACATCTTCTCCATGGAATCCCAAACACGGCAAGATGTTTCCCTCCTCCCAAGGCTTCCTAAGTACTATCCCCCCTCCCAAAGAGAATCTTTACAAATTGTAAAGTAGAGAAAGAATTACCTCTTGAAGGCATTCCAAAATCACAATTGAAGCTTGAAAGTGTGAGAATAAATGCCAAGATCCTTAACTAAAAAGAAAATATCCAAAGGAGAATACTTGCACAAGTTTTCTCCCTACTCTCTGTATCACAACTAAAAAGTGTTGGGGCATATGTTGTGGGGTATAAATGTAATTTTTCTTTTTATATTTAAATTCATTATTATCATAATTTCGTTATTGGGCCTACAAGAACTAATATTCAAGCTAGCCCATGAAAGGTGCCTATGAGGCCCAATTGCCTTAACAAGCCCTTATAACTCAATGTCTCAGGTATAAATAGCCATCTTCTTAATTAATTTTTCATTGGGTACAATCTTCTGCTAATTAATTCTTGTGCTATGAATTCTTTCCTACACTTTGTTGACTTAAGCATCGGAGGGCTTTCCTAGGACAACCCGGGGTCCCTTCTAACTCATTTCTGTGTTGCAGACCGGTTCCTCCCATCATAGATTACTTAGTGAACCAGAGTCAAATCCCTCAACTCGAATCGGAGTGAGCTACATAGATATTTTCACAATCACAAATATTATTTATTTTTAATTTCACCACTCATTTCAAAAATTATTTTAAAGTGTAATATATGAAACTTCGAACTTTTGTGTGAACTTAATGGGTTAAAGGTAATTAACCATTAAATTGGATAAATTATTAGATGAACTAATTGAATTTTATGCTTAAATAACTATTTCAAAAATTGGTTTCACTTTTAATTATCATCAAAATTTATTTTATGCATGTCATAATTAGGTATTCGACATTTTTATTTGCACAAAAAATAATATTTTTACAATTGTCACCATAATAGACATTATAGTCATTAGTTGAACTAAATATCAAGATTTGGGGCTAAATTGTTAAAGTCCAACAAATGGAGATAAAATTGTTGAAATATGTAGGGTGTGATTGAAATATATGTCAGTTTGAATGGTGGGCAACAAATGATTGTGCCTACAAATCAAACGCACATGGGAGGTGTGATTGGCATGTATTTTGCATGTATTTTGGTCTTAATTTTGGCTAGAATATGTTGCTATGCATGCATTACATGAGTAAATAGGGCTTTATTCCTGTTTTGTGGAAAAGGTATTATGATTTACTCGTTTTGTAGGAATTTATTGATAATTGCAGAATTTTGGCAACAATTAGGACAATTGCGATAAAGAACCGCCAATGTTTGAAGCAATATACGAAGTTTGGAGTTGAATCGGGAAGAAGTCAAACGAATCGGGCGAGAAACGACAGAAAACGAGCTGATATCAAGCATAGCAGGTGCGCACGGGCAGGGCGTGCATCCTAGCACGACCCGTGCGCCTACTCAAGATCAGTTTTCAAGGTTCGACTACAAGCACGGGCTGGTCGTGCTCTAGTGCACGGCCCGTGCGTCCTTCAGCAAGTTAACATTCCCTGCGGCACCCAACACCGGCTGGGCGTGCTCTAGCGCACGGCCCGTGCGCCTGTGCGGGAAAAATAGAGTCTGACCTGTTTGAACTAGGTTTTCGACCCGAATGAAGTACAAATAGAGACGGGGTGGCCAAAAACAAGGATACACTGATTTTGCCCTAGAGAGCATAGAAAAGAGCAATCTTCCACCGGAGATTTGAAGAGATCGATCAAGACCGCAACCACACCTTCGAGGATTGAAGATGGATCGAGAGATCATCATTATCCCCGAGTTCACTCATTCCATAGTATCGTTATTTTCAATTAGTTAGACATGAACGTTAATAATTCGTATATGGATTATTTCTTTTCTATGTCTGGCTAAACACTTTGTGATTTTCGGGTTTGGGAGTAGGTTAATGGATACTTTTATTTGATGATTAATTACAATTGAAGTTAATGTTTTCCAACCCTATTCAAGTACTTTGTTTTAATTCTTGTTTTATCAAAACGCGTTTGGTTTAACTTGTTTGATGTATTGATTCATAATTCTAACCGATGAGTTTCAATACTAGATCTATGAGTACTTGACATGAATATCTTGCATGATTGAGAAGTCTGTGAATATTCGTGAGGCTTTATAATCTTCTGAACTTTTGGGAGTTGGATATCTCATGTTGAGTAGAAATGCTAGTATAGATATTCCAATCAACGCTTTTACATACATCTCGAGAGAGAGAGAGAGGGTAAATTACTTTTGTGATCGGTCAATAGGGAAGAATACATTTAACTTTGCTTTGATCAATCTGATAATAAAAGGGGATATTAGCTGAAACCATAACCCAGGAATCCATTCATTATCTTGATCTTTGAATCATTCTTTACTTTGTTTCTTTTAGGATAAATTTCTGCTTTAGTGTTTATAAAAACCAATCCTTCAACTTTCGATAGTCTAGATAAAAATAAGGCTATTACAATCCAGTACTTAGTACATTAATTTATTAGTCCTTGTGGATTCGACCTTGCTAACCCTATTCTATAAACTGCACCGTACACTTGCGGTGAAGCTAAATAATAAGGCGAACAAGTTTTTGGCGCTGTTGCCGGGGACTAATTAATTTTTTAGTACTAATATTGCGATAAATAGAATTATTTTTAATTTAGACACTTTTTCTTCTTTTTTATTATGTTGTTTAATTTTACTTCTACTATGTTTGACTTGTTTTCTTTAATTGGTTCAGGTAGTGGAAGGAGAATTAGCACCGTTCATACTGGAGGTTGAGGCTTTTGCTAGGAGAATTAGTGCGGCTACTAAACAGGCAGAAAGACAACAAGAACAAGCTATGGCAGACAAAGAAGATAACAACAGAGGCGTGAACGGGTCGATGAACGGAGGTAACAACCGGGCCAACATGGTCAATGTCGAGTTACCAATACCGAAGTTCGCGATCCCAAAGATCGGTCGCGATTCGCGACTACTTTCGCCACGGACCAATCGCAACTATGGTGGAATCGCCAATGTCCCAATCAATGCAAACAACTTTGGTGAAGCCAAGATCGATCTCGATGGTGCAACGAGAATCGGTTTGGGGGTTTCCCGTCTGAATACCCCAACTCTCATCTTGTGAACTTCATACGTGATTTGCAATACCATCAAGATGAATGGGGTGACTGATGATGATATACGTCTTCGCTGTTCCCTTTCTCATTAAGGGATAAGGATAGAAACTGCTAGGCACCCTAACTCGGGAGTGTGAACAATCGGGATGAGCCGAGTCGAGATTTTCGTTTAAATACTTCCCACCAAGTAAGACACTACAACTTAAAAGTGAGATCACTCGAGTTGAGCGGTTTGACTCGAGCCTTTGTATGAGGCCTGGGAAAGATTCTGGGATTTATTAAGGAGGTGCCCGCAACACGGATTTTCTGAAGATCAGCAGCTCTGCTTCTTTTATAATGGGTTGATGGGACAGACTAGATCGTTTGTGGATGCTGCAGCAGGAGGCGCTCTACTAGCTCGATTTCTGGAAGATGCATTCAACTTGTTGGAAGAGATGGCCATGAATAGCTATCAGTGGCCCTTCGAGAGGACTAATGTGAAAAGGGTGGCCGAAGTTACTGATTCGGACCCAATTAAGGAGTTGGCAGCTCAAATGACAGCGTTGACAAGCCAATTGAGTGCATTGACGAAGGCAAATGAGGGAAACGCGGGTGCAAGCAATGGGGGAGTTCCTCTAGATCTGATAGAGGAAGCAAATTATGTTAATAACCGGAATTTCAACAATTTCCGGAACAATCCGACTCCCACTCATTACCATCCGGGTTTGAGGAACCACGAGAACTTCTCCTACGCGAACACGAAGAATGTGATGCAACCACCACCGGGGTTTAATGTGACAAACGGTGCCATTACTGTGGAGCCTAAGCCAACTATGGAGGATATTTTCACCTCGTTTATGAGTGAGACAAGGAACAGATTCAATAAGGATGAGGTAAAACTGGATAAAATCAAAAATCATGTCACACAATTGGGGTCCCAAATGAAAAATCTTGAAACCCAAATTGGTCAAATAGCTACGATTATTGGTGGGCAGCATCAGAATGGCCAATTTCCGAGCAACACTGAGGTTAATCTAAAGGAGCAGTGTAAAACCATCCGTTTGAGGAGTGGAACGGAATACGAGGGGCCAAAAATACCAGAAATTGCTGAACAAATGCAGGGGAGCACAGCCCGTGCGCCCTTCAGGGGCAGCAATCGTCACGCCGGGAGATGAGGAAACTGAAGCAAATGGTGATATTGAGGCCGAGGAAGGAGTTGAGGGTCATCTTGCTGAACAAAAAGGGGCGGAAAAGCTTAAATCCTCCTCTAACCCTGATATTTCTAAACTTAATGTTCCTCTTCCTTTTCCCCAATGTTTTCAAAAGAAAAAGTTAGATGCGCAATTTGCCACGTTTTTGAATATATTTAAGAAATTGCATATTAACATTCCTTTTGCAGACGCATTGGAGCAGATGCCCAATTACTCTAAATTTCTTAAGGATGTTATGTCAAAGAAGATAAAGATGACTGGTTTTGAGACAGTCAATCTGATAGAAGAATGCAGTGCAATAATCCAGAGAAAGCTACCATACAAATTAAAAGATCCGGGAGTTTCACTATCCTTTGTGCTATTGGTGATGTTTTCTTTAAGAAAGCACTTTGTGATTTAGGAACGAGTATTAACTTGATGCCCTTGTCCATTTCTCGGCAACTTGGATTAGGAGAGGTGAAGCCATCTACGGTCACCTTACAACTCGCAGACCGATCACTCACGTATCCAAAGGGAATCATCGAGGATGTGCTTGTCAAAGTAGATAAATTCATATTCCCCATGGATTTTTTGGTGATGGATATGGAGGAGGATAAAGACGTCCCTTTGATACTTGGGCGTCCATTCCTAGCTACTAGAAAAGCCTTAATAGATGTGCAAAAGGGAGAGCTCACATTACGGATTAATGATGAGCATGTTTTATTTACTATCTATAAGGCACTTCAATTTCATGATGGTGTTGAAAGTTGTAATTTCATAGACGTAGTTGAATCTTGCATTGATGAGTATGTGGATCATATATTATTTATGGATGATTTAGAGTTTGGTTTGACACATTCGTGTTCAACATCAAACATGATGATTGATTATGATAACCAAGACTTGTATGATTGCGTTTGTGCTTTAGATAACATGCAGGAGCTACCAAGAAGCGCAAGAGGCGCGCACACGCAGAAAAACATGCGGGAGTCCGTTCTACAGGGGCGCACGACCCGTGCTACCGAGCACGCCGATCGTGCGCATGGCCGAAGCAGATGATTGAAAACCTGAAGAGAGCACGACCGTGCGTCTGAGCACGGGCAACCCGTGGCTAAGGTCGAAAGAAAAGGCTAGACACCTGAAGAGAGCATGACCCGTGCCCCTAAGCACGGGCAACCCGTGCGTCTATCCGAGGAGGCCACTTCGAACCCAGAACTCAAACCCTTGCCCGAGCATCTCAAATATGCATTCCTTAGGGCAAATAACATGAGTCCGACAATCGTATCATCTCTTTTAACTTCAGTTCAACTTGATAAATTGCTTAGGGTGTTAAGAAAACATAAGTCGGTGATAGGTTGGTCAATCTCTGATTTAAAAGGCATCAATACATCGATTGTAATGCATAAAACTAGAATGGAAGATGTCTATAAACCTTCGGTGCAAAATCAAAGAAGATTAAACCCTATAATGCAAGAAGTCGTTAGAAAAGAGGTTTTAAAATAGTTAGATGCTGGAATTATATATGCTATTTCTGGTAGTTCTTGGGTAAGTCCGGTGCAAGTGGTACCGAAGAAAGAGGAGATGACTGTAGTTAGAAACGAAAGTGATGAGCTTATTGCAGCTAGAGTAGTTACTGGTTGGCGTATTTGCATTGATTATAGGAAGTTAAATGATGCTACTCGCAAAGATCACTTTCCCCTTCCATTTATTGATATGATGCTAGATCGCTTGGCGGGATACGATTACTATTGTTTTCTCGATGGTTATTTCGGGTATAACCAGATCATGATTGCTCCGGAAGACCAAGAGAAGACGACATTTACATGCCCCTATGGTACATTTGCATTTCATAGAATGCCATTCGGCCTATGTAATGCGCCCGCAACTTTTCAGCAATGCATGATGGCTATCTTTCATGACTTTATTGAGAAAATAATGGAGGTTTTTATGGATGATGTTTCTGTGTTTGGATACTCATTTGATCATTGCTTGGATAATCTTGCTCTAGTTTTGCAGAGATGCGAGGAGACTAACCTTGTTTTAAATTGGGAAAAGTGCCATTTCATGGTACGTGATGTTATTGTATTAGGTCACCGAGTCTCTTCTGCGGGTTTAGAAGTTGATAGAGCAAAGATGGTCGCAATTGAGAAATTCCCACCTCCAACGAACGATAAGGTCATTCGAAGCTTTTTGGGGCACGACGGATTCTACAGAAAGTTTATTAGTGACTTTTCTAAAATTACTAAACCTTTGAGTCATTTACTAGAAAAAGATATTGCTTTCAATTTTTCCGATGATTGTTTGCAGGCTTTTGAGATTCTGAAGAAGGCTTTGGTGACAACACCAATTCTTGTAGTTCCGGATTGGAGTCAGCCCTTCGAGCTGATGTGTGATGCTAGTGACTTTGCAGTTGGGGCTGTTTTGGGCCAGAAAAGAGACAAGTTGTTCAGAGCCATCTACTATGCGAGCAGAACTTTAGACAACGCCCATCAAAACTACACCACCACAGAGAAGGAAATGCTAGCAATTGTGTTTGCATTCGATAAGTTCCGATCTTACTTGATTGGAACTAATACGATAGTCCACACCGACCACACGACAATCAAATATTTATTCGACAAGAAGAATGCCAAACCGAGACTGATTTGTTAGATCCTTTGTGGAAATTCGGGATAGAAAGGGTTGCGAGAATGTGGTAGCCAATCACTTGTCCAGGCTAGAATATAAAAAATAGGAGAAAGAAGGCACATAGGCAATTAAGGAGGAGTTCCGTGATGAGCAACTGCTAATGTTACATGCTAAATTCCCATGGTATGCGGATTTTGTTAATTATTTGGTTGCAGGGGTCATGCCTCCAGATTTATCGTCCTATCAAAAGAAGAAATTCCTCCATGATGTCAAGTTCTACATGTGGGACGACCCCTTTCTCTTTAAGAGGTGCACAGAAACTATCATACGACGATGTGTGCCTCAAGAAGAGTAGGAGGGAGTTCTACAACAGTGCCATTCTTCCCCTTCCTGGGGACACTTCGGTCCGACACGTACGGCGATAAAGGTATTGCAAAGTGGTTTATACTGGCCTACATTATCTCATGATTGCTATCTATATGTGCAACAGTGTGATAGGTGCCAGCGGATGGGGAACATCTCGAGATGACATGAGATGCCCATGACCAATGTGATGGAAGTCGAGCTCTTTGATGTGTGGGGGATCAACTTTATGGGTCCCTTTCCATCTTCTTCGGGTTATCAGTACATTCTACTTGCAGTGGAGTACGTATCTCGATGGGTTGAGGAGATTCCGGCACAAACCAATGATGTGCGAGTAGTGCTCAAATTCCTAAAGAAAAATATATTAACTCGGTTTGGAACCCTGAGAGCTTTGATTAGCGACGGGGGGTCACACTTTATGAATAAATTAATGAGCACTTTACTTGCGAAATATGGGGTCAAGCACAAGGTGGCATTAGCATACCATCCATAAGCAAACGGGCAAGCAAAGGTAGCCAATCGCGAGATTAAGCAAATCTTGGAGAAGACAGTGAATATAAATCGCAAGGATTGGGCTATGAAGTTAGATGATGCGTTGTGGGCATATCAGACTGCTTACAAGACACCATTGGGCACATCACCGTATCAGTTAGTATTTGGGAAATCGTGTGACTTGCCCGTAGAATTGGAGTATAAAGCATTTTGGGATGTGAACAAGTTAAATTTTGACTTCCAAGTAGCGGGTGAGAAGAGACTCTTGCACTTAAATGAGATGGAGGAGTTCCAGGATGAAGCTTATGAAAATTCCCGGATCTACAAGGAGCGAACCAAAAGATGGCACGATCGAATGATAAAGAAGAGAGTTTTTACCGGGTGAATAAGTCTTTTTGTTTAACTCACGTCTTAAACTCTTTCTCGGAAAACTTAAGATTAGATGGTCGGGGCCATTTGTGATAAAGAAGGTGTTAAATCCTCCAGGAATAGTGGAATTATTGAGCCGAGATGGGGAGACATTCATGGTAAATGGCCAGAGGATCAAGCATTACCTTAATCGAGATCAAAAAGAAGAGGTGACACACCTCACTTTGCTAGAGCCGTGATCAAGTAAACAGACATCAAGCTATAGACGTTAAATTTAGCGCTTGTTGGGAGGCAACCCAATGATTTGCTGTTTTATTTCTTCCCATGTTTTCTTGGTTTGTTTTCCCTTTTCTAAGTTAGGATTTTTATGTTTTCAAAGGTTAGGATTTTCTTGCTTTCCATACTAAAAAAACTTTAAAAAAAGTGAAAATTCGAAGTGAAAAGACGGCAGGGCGTGCCCATAAAGACGGCGGGCGTGCACCAGCCCGAGGAATGAAATTTATGGCACCCCGCACGGGCAGCCCGTGCGCCATGCGCACGGCCCGTGCGGTGCCCAGGATTTTGGAGCCGATGTTCGACCCCCAGCACGGGCAGCCCGTGCGCTAGTACACGGCCCGTGCTCCTGTCTGCTAAGACAGACTTAAAATGCGTAGGCGGCCATTTTTTCACAAAATTTTCTCTTCCTCTCGCGCGAAGCCTAGCCCAAGCAAGCATCGCTCTCAAAAATCTTCCATAAACCATTTGGATTTCTTTGGCCAATCACTTCCCACACTACTCCCACAAGATTTACACTCTTAAAATTGATTTGAAGTGAGGATTTCAGTAGAAGGGCACCTAGGGTTTCAACTTTCATCTCTTTCCTAATTTTTGAGAATTAAGTTACGAATTACACTTTTTGTTTCGAATTTCTTGAGAATTATGGATTAGAGTTAGTATATGGTGCATGTTTGATGATTTTGCCATGATTGTGATTGATTTCTTCTATTGGGCATTTTATCGAACACCTTGTGGGTTGTTGAATTAGGATGTTTGTGGTTGATTGTTTGATGAATTATACATGAGCCTGATTATTTAGGGTGTTAGTGACTAGGATTCTCTGCAATTACATTGTTAGTTGGGTTTGGAAGCTTAGTTGTGGATTAAATTGTAGAGATGAGACACTATGCCTTATTTGGATTGTTGTATGTAATTCATCGTTTTCTTGTTATACTTGGCACATACGTATTCTCACAATTGTTTTGCCAAGTACTAACTCGAACATATGGCTGAACCAAGGAACCGACAGAACCGAGGTAGACGATGATGATTGTACCCGAGCTCTCGGGATACATGAGGAGGTTTGGCAGATGTTTGAATGAGTGGGGTGGACCGCCTTCATGCAAGGACGGTGGCCAACATATAAGACATTAGCGCTCAGGTTCCTGAGCACCGTGGAGGTTACGGAGACGCGAGTACACACTGAGCCTCAAAAAATCCGTTTTAGAATGGGCAACGTGTGGAGGCACGTCACCATTGCCCAACCTAACGAGATTTTGGGGGGTAACGCCCCTTTAGGATCAAGAACAAATTATAGCGATATGAATTCTGGCGATTGTTGGTTGAAACACTTAAAGCGGCCGATGCAATATGCGGCATGCACGTCAAAGGCCTCGTCAATCTGAAACCCCATCTTCCGCTATATCCAGAAAGTAACGGCTCACTCAGTGTATGCTAGACACAACAACGGGGGTGTGCAAGCTCAAGAGCTATACCTACTTTGGTGTATGCTCGCCCGCACCCCTTACAGTATGGCGCCTCACTTTGTGGAACACGCCGTATATATTTTCAAGCAAGACGCGACAATACCAATTGGGGGAATGCTAACCCCCATTGCTCAACATTTTGGGGTGGATATGAGTAGAATGGAGCCGATAGCGGGTAGTCGGAGCATCAACATGAACGCCCTCCACCAGATAAAGATCATAACGGACGAGGAGAACATCCTCTGTTTTCAACAAAAAGTCAGGCCTGCATTCCCCCTCCCTAACCCGCAGCTCATAGCTGTGGTGGACAACCAAAGTAACTGGCTCATGAACTCTGAGGCACATATCGGGTCATGGGATAGCCCGACCGCAAGAAAAAGGAGGAGGGTAGCAGGGTTACCCGATGAAGAGGATTTGGTGATGGAGGCAAGGGAATATGATCGGCAAGGGAGGGGCTTTGAGCAGGGCTTCCAGGAGGGAGGATTCGAGCACGACTTCCCATAGGGGAGGCCCAACATTCCAGAGAGCTCCCACCAAGGTGAGGAGCGTGGGGGACATGATTATCATGATAGACTCTATGCTCTTGAGAAGAGCATGCGACAAGATAGGATGACTTCCGGCATCACCAGGATGATTTCAGCGATCGGGATGATTTATTGCATCACCTGGAGGAGTTCCGTGCTTTTTCCGAACAGAGCAGAGCAGAGGTACCAAGTACCAGAGCCAGGAGGTACCAGTACCGGCCCGGAGCAAAGCGGAGAGTTGGAGATATTGCAGACGATGCATCAGATACAAATGTGGCATATCTCCCAGGGCCACTTTGCGCCGCCACCCCCATAGTGATCCAGATCCTTTCCACACTTTTCTTTGAAATTCTATGTTCTCTTCTATGCGTTATAATTTCATTCAAGTTTGGGGGGAGAGGTAGTAATTTTATTGAAGGGTGTGGCCTTTTTTTTTTTGCATTCATGTAGTTGCATTTAGAGCATATAGGATGCATTGCATTAGATGTTTATTTTTGATTTTTAGCACGTTTATTGCTTTAGCACGTTTATTGCTTTCTTAGTTGTTTAGGGAGTGAGTTGACCGCTTTTGTGTGCTTGTTGATCTTGGGAGTATTTGTTGAACAATTTATGTTGTTTTGAATTGGGTGTTGAGCGTGAGTTGACCGGGTTGAGGATAAATGATATGGAGCATGTGAATATTGGAATCATGGTTGATATACTTTGAATTATGCACTTACAAGCCTGTGAGCTTTTTGAGCCTTTACTGCTTTCATATTGTGCAGTCTTGTTTGTTGATTGAGTGTGTCATTCATGTTGATTTGAATTCTAGAACTTGCTCTGGTATCTCCGTCAAAGTCACATGTTGTATGCAGTTTATAAAAATGATTTTAGGCCATTTTTTTCAAGCCTTACAAGCCTTTTTGCCTACCTTATGATATTTGATTTCCCTAGTTAGCTAATTTGAGCCTATTGCCTGATTTTTGATAGCCACATTTCAAGCCTTATATCTTAACTTGATATATTTGTTACCCTAAGCTTGAGCGTATAACATTGAGCAAAGGGAATGAATAAAGGGTTGAATGAAAGGGTATTGAAAAGTTAGAAACGATGTATATATATTGGGTGGTTGGGAATAAAGGAAGAAAAGGAGGAAAATGAAGAATACTCACAAAGAGTCGAAAAAAAAAACGCGACTGCAAAAGTGAGTTGGCCGTAAATGAAATATAGGCTGGAAATTGTGATGTAAGGCGAAGGAGAATATATGGTGTGAAAAAGAAGGGAAAAATAGATATGTGATAGGATAAAAAGTGATTGAGGGTGCATAGTTAATTTGAATAAGAATAATTGTTTGAGAAAAACGATGTGCTTACCAATCTATACACTTAAGTTTGAGTCACTTTATCCATATTTCCTTACCTTAACCAAAGATCCATCATTACAACCATAAGCAAAGTCCTTTCTGATTTGTGAATTGCATACAATCGAGTGGCAGAGACGTGAGACGATTTGCAAGCCTATGGTAATTCTTCAACATTGATATGACTTGAGCGATACACATCCCTTATTATCTAGTGAGTAAAGTATACACTTTATCCATGAGAGGTGTGATTTGAAGTGTTTGCCATGATTTTGATAGACTTGTGCTCCGTGTTAGATATTTGAAACTTGGTTGGTTTGTGTTTGATGTCTAGGGATAAATGACATGAATTGTGATGCGGTGTTCTTGAGTTGCTTTCTTTACCCCATTTGTGTTGTCTTGTTTATAAAGTGTTGACCGGGACTGTCAACAGTTTAAGTTTGGGGGTTTGATTGGCATGTATTTTGCATGTATTTTGGGCTTAATTTTGGCTGGAATATGTTGCTATGCATGCATTACATGAGTAAATAGGGCTTTATTCATGTTTTGTGGAAAAGGTATTACGCTTTGCTCGTTTTGTAGGAATTTATTGATAATTGCAACATTTTGGAAACAATTCGGAGCATTACGATAAAGAATCGCCAATATTTGAAGCAATATACGAAGCTTGGAGTTAAATTGGGAAGAAGTCAGACGAACCGGGTGAGAAACGACAAAAAATGAGCTGATATCAAGCTTAGCAGCTGCGCACGGACAGGGTGTGCATCCTAGCATGGCCCGTGCGCCTACTCAAGATCAGTTTTCTAGGTTCGACTACAAGCACGGGCTGGTCGTGCTCTAGCGCACGGCCCGTGCATCCTTTATCAAGTTAACATTCCCTGCGGCACCCAGCACGGGCTGGGCATGCTCTAGCGCACGGCCCGTGCGCCTATGCGAGAAAAACAGAGTCTGACCTGTTCGAACTAGGTTTTCGACCCGAACGAAGTACAAATAGAGACGGGGCAGCCACAAACAAGGATACACTGATTTTGCCCTAGAAAGCAGAGAAAAGAGCAATCTTCCACCAGAGATTTGAAGAGATCGATCAAGACCGCAACCACACCTTCTAGGATTGAAGATAGATCGAGAGATCATCATCATCCCCGACTTCACTCATTCCATAGTATCGTTATTTTCAATTAGTTAGACATGAACGTTAATAATTCGTCTATAGATTATTTCTTTTCTATGTCTGGGTAAACACTTTGTGATTCCCGGGTTTGGGAGTAGGTTAATGGATACTTTTATTTGATGATTAATTACAATTGAAGTTAATGTTTTCCAACCCTATTCAAGTACTTTGTTTTAATTCTTGTTTTATCAAAATGCGTTTGGTGTAACTTGTTTGATGTGTTTATTCATAATTCTAACCGATGAGTTTCAATACTAGATCTATGAGTAATTGACATGAATATCTTGCATGATTGAGAAGTCTGTGAACATTCGTGGGGCTTTATATTCTTTTGAACTTTTGGGAGTTGGATATCTCATGTTGAGTAGAGATGCTAGCATAGATATTCCAATCAACGCTTTTACATACATCTCGAGAGAGAGGATAAATTACTTTTGTGATCGGTCTATAGGGAAGAATACGTTTAACTTTGGTTTGATTAATCTGATAATAAAAGGGGATATTAACTAAAACCATAACCCAGAAATCCATTCATTATCTTGATCTTTTAATCATTCTTTACTTTGTTTCTTTTAGGATAAATTTCTGCTTTAGTGTTTATAAAAACCAATCCTTCAACTTTCGATAGTCTAGATAAAAATAAGGCTATTACAATCCAGTACTTAGTACATTAATTTATTAGTCCCCGTGGATTCGACATTGCTAATCCTATTCTATAAATTGCACCATACACTTGCGGTGAAGCTAAAAAATAAGGCGAACAAGGCGCAACATGATGTTTAAATGCGGAGTTAAAAATTCATTCAGGACATTTAATTTGTTGTTGGGCAACAGATAAAATAAAATAAAAATTATTTTATTCCAAGCGTAAGTGTATATCTTGCGCCTGCAGAAAGAAAAACAAAAAAAATATAAAATGTGATTTTGCTTCTAGATTGAAACCCAAAGAAGAAAATATCTTCCAAGTCTATCGGGATTAATTCCCATAGGCCACCTACCAACCACCCCATTTACACCCTTAAACCACCTACTATTTTTAATACCCTCATTTCCCTCTTCCACACACACAACACTGTTTGGAAATTTATTTTTAGATTTTGATGAATGCCATGTAAAACTTAGACTAGAAAGTTGGCACCCCATTTTCTTTGTAACTTGCATTGTAATAGATAGGGCTGGTCGAGCTGAGTTAAGTCAGCTATGTCTAAATATGCAAGAAGTCAACTGGAGACTAGAATGAAGACTCCGCTGTGATGCAGCTGAGTATAGAAAGGAAGAGAATACAGGAACTTGACTGGAGAAGTATCAGCTGAGATGCAGTTGTGTGAAGTGTCAGTCAAGTCAACCCAAGATAGCCAAGTCTCAAGTTGAAGTGACAGATGAGTCATCCAATGTTTGGAAGTTGACTCAAAGTCATCTGGGGAAGTTAAGGAACTATGATCAAGTCAAGACAATTGAAAAGGATCCGTTGCGTGAGTCAAGAAAGTTACTTAAACAAGTAATACTTCCATCTTGCCTTTCTTGAAGTGCTCGACTCCCGAAAGCGTGCAAAAGGAATAAACCAATGGGAAGCACCGTCGTGTCGAACTACGAAAAGTGAAGGTTCATTCAATACAAGGAAATGTCAATTTCAAGGATTGCAACAAGACAAGCCAACGACCACAAGTGTCTTTTGAAAATTTAGCCTATCTCTTCAACAGGCGATTTTCAAAAGAACATTATAAAAAGGCCGAGGAATTAATTTGATAAGAGGTTACCTTGACTACGTACTACGAACATTCAAGCTATCATTTGAGTCAGTAACCTACAAAATATTCTCAAGTCATTCAAGCTTAATCCTCAGGCTAGAACTTCGAAGGAAATCAATCCAACACTCACCTATGAAGGAAAGACGACTTCAATCAGTTGAAGAGGAAATATTTGAAGAATCAAAGGGGTCTACATTCCACTGAGGATTGTAGAAAGGTTCAAGTCGAACCGAGTCTTAAGTATTTGGAGGGCTTCGTGATCAAATCCAAGAAACTTGAGCAAGTGAGTTGTAGTAGCAAAAATGCCCTGTGAAGAAGGCGAGTCGGACGAAGCTTGACTTTGTGACCAAGGCATCTCGGCCGAGTTCCAAAGCATCAAGTCAATTTTGTGTGATCAAGACTTGCATCCGGATTGATAACCACTTTGTAGTCGATCAATACTTAGTGGATTCCTCCAGGAGTTGGAAAAGAGAGGATTAGAAGAATTACCCCATCTTGAACCTCTATAAAATTTATTGTGTCATTTAAATTTCAAAGCACTTCAATTCTACATATTATCTTATAGTTGCTGATAAATTTGCTATCCAATTGACATTTAACAAAGTGCTAAGACCAAGTGTTAAAACCAATCTTAACCAAATTCAAGGGTGTTAAGTCTTCCGCTGAAAACATATCACAATTGAGTTAAACTTTAGACTAAGCAGCTGAGTTATTCTATCAACAGCTTAGTCGAGTCTGTTGAGTGGCTAACTCTGCTGGTTAACTAACTTAGCTATCCATCAAGGACTTAGCTGTGAAGAATTAACTCTGAACTATCTTAAAACGACTAAATCGAAAAGTTGATAAGGTTTATTCAATCCCCCCTTCTAAACCTTACACTCATACCCCTTGGGACCTACAAGTGGTATCAGAGCGGTTGGTTCATTGAGCCTTCCGCACTGGTTACTGAACTAGATCTCCAATCTTTCAAAGCTTGCTTTAGCACTTGATCCTTCAAAACTCTTTTATTTAGCAAAGTTATTGTCATGGAAGCAAATTTGACACGCATCCCTATGTTCACAATTGAGGAATTTGATGATTGGAAAATTCGCATGCAGGCTCATCTATCAAAGATTACGATGAAATGTGGATAGTAATAGAAGATTGGCCACTACAAATTTTAAAAGTGAACAGTGCAAAGGAGAGCTGCTGAGATGAAAGAGAAGAGGATGTTGCTCCCAGACCAACTATGGTTGAAAAAACAAGAGCTGAATGGACAAATGATGATAGAAAAAGATACAATCTAGACAATGTGGCCAAGGACATTCTTTACAAGACTTTGGATAAAGCTATGTTCAACAAAGTCAAATCATGCAAGACATCCAAAGAAATGCGGGATAAGCTAACCTTGAGTTGTGAAGGCTCGAAAGCGGATCAAAGAAAATAAGCTATCTGTTCTTTGTACAAAAATTTGAAAATTTTAAAATGCTTGCGGGAGAAACCCTGGATCAATCTGGATGCTCGATTCACGAAATTACGAATGAACTATACGCACTTGGAAAAGAATATACACGAGAAGGAAATGTGTATGAAGATTCTAAGAAGTCTTCGATTGAGTGGGAAATGAAGGTCATGGCCCCGAGGCATTCCATGGACCTATCAAAAACATCCAACCATGAGCTATTCTCGATCTCAAAGCCGCGAATTTGCCGAGAAGAAAAGATCAAGAAGAGACAGTTGTGCCCAAAACAATTTGCTGCTAATAGTTAAGGATGGGAAAAGAGTCAAGGCAAAGAAGTCATCGATCGGAGGAGATTGCCTTAATGGTTAAAAGATTTAACAAGTTCTTCAACAAGAATTACAAGAAAGGCAAAGGTGAATCCTCGAAGACACTCACTCGGCTCCAGTCCAAGTCAAGGGAAGATAGGCTACCCAAGAGAGCAGAGCATCAAAAGGTCGAGTACCAAAGAGCTGACAATTCGAGAATGGAAAGAGATGAACAAAAAGTTGAGAATCTATGCTGGAAATGCAGGCAACCATGTCATTATGCCATTGATTGCCCATATCATGTAGTCAACAAATACAGGAATGAAGAGGAAATAAGAGTCTTCAGAGAAAGAAGACTAGAAAAGAAAAGGGCAATGTTGGCTGCAGAGACTGCTGAGACAGGCAAATCAAAAGACACAGCAGACTCGGAGAGTAGTGAAGCTGACTACTCAAGTGACTCTGAAGAAGAAGCCTTGATATGCTTAATGGCCAAAGAACAAGACCAACCTGACCAAGAAAATGAGGTACACTCTAACTCATCTCACTCAGATTCTAGTGATAGTGATTGTGACACACATACTTCATCACCCACTAATCTTTATGATTCATTAGGCAAAATGATGAAAGACTTTGAGCACATTAAATCCTCACACACACTGCTAAATGAGGAAAACAGCCTGCTCAAAAGCCAAAACTCACAGCTGACTAAGGATCTGAGTACTCTGAGTCACATAGCTGATGGGAATAAAGAACTAAAAGCTGAAAATACTAAGTTAATAGCAGAGATAGCTGCTATAGAAAAGAGGGAAAATGACCTCAAAAATGTGATTGCCTCATTCACTAAGGCATCTAAATCTTTGGATGATCTTATTACGAGCCAAAGAGAATGTGGAGATAAAACATGCTTAGGATTTAATTCCTCTATGCTAAGTCAAGCTCCCAAAGTGATTTTGGAAAAAAGATCTTCAAGAATGAAGCATCTCAAAAATCCAAAACTCCAAATGGTGCACACACATTCATTCCAAAGCACAATCACAACCAAACTGGCCTTGGTTATAAAGGAAAAGGAAAACAACCAGTGTGGTATGCTGAAAGGACAACTGAGAAGAAATCCAGCCGAGTTCCTCAGCAAATTCCAAACAGAAAGTACTCTGTAAAGAAGAAACAAAGCTACCAAAAACCCCAGAAGTTCTATAAAAGGAACACATATGATGGGAATGGTAGAAACTACCCAAGCCAAGTTGATTGGTACAATGTGGAAAATCAGCAAAGATCTATGGAATACATGCCTAGATGGCAAAGGCCTAGAACTCAGCTAAGGCCATTCCAAAGGCAAATGAGCTATCTTCAGCACACATATGCACCCAAACACTACACTCAGAGGTATCACAACTACCCAAGGAAGGCAATTGCTAAAACACACACACAGGCATATAGACAAAGACAGCTGTATGAACCCAAAACCCCCAAGCAATTTGCCAAAGTAAATTATGATTATGGCACAGATAGATGGCAACCCCTTAGAGTCAAATCATTTGGCTATAGGTTGGTTGGATCATCTTACAGCACTAACCCCTCAGGACCTATGCAAGTATGGGTACCTAAAAATCAATTTCCTTGATTGCAGGTTCAAGGAACAGCTGAGTGCCAAGGAACCTGGTACATGGATAGTGGCATTCCCGGACACACGTAATGAGAAAACAAGAAAAATCTATCAAAATTCAAGGAGGTTAGAGGTGCAAAAGTTATATTTGGAGGGAATGAAGCTCCATGAGAAATAAGAGGCATTGGATCCATCAAGAAAAATGGATTAGAGATCACAGATGTTGCATATGTTGAAGGACTCAACTTCAATCTGCTAAGTATCAGTCAACTCTGTGACAAGGGCTCTAATGTTGGATTCAACATGGGTGTATGCCAAATCAAGGACACTGAATCTAATGAAGTAGTGCTACAAGGATGCAAACAAAAGAACATGTATGTGGTGGATTGGTCAATTGCAACACTAAGCACTTGTCTACTAGCAAAGAGCACAACCGAATCAAGTTGGCTGTGGCACAAGAAGTTGAGTCATCTAAATTTCAAGACTATTAACAAATTTGCAAGAACTAATCTTGTAGAAGGACTTCCAGACTCAGTATACAAGAAAGAGAGTGTATGTGATGCATGCCAGATGTGAAAGCAGATCAAATCATCATTTAAAGAAAAGACATGTCCATCTTTAACAAGGATATTGCACCTGTTACATATGGACCTATTTGGTCCAGTTGAACCAGCTAGCATAAGTGGGAAGAAATACACCTTGGTGGTATTAGATGATTATTCTAGATACACATGGACAATTTTCATGTGTAAGAAGAAAGAAACCTTGCAGAAGCTACCACAGCTGATGAAGAGAATCCAAAATGAGAAGAGTCAAACCATCATTAAAATAAGTTATGACAGAGGAACTGAGTTTGTCAATGGAATAATAACTCAATATTGTAATGAAAATGGTATTGCTCATGAAACTCTGTGACAAGAACTCTTTGTGTGAGAATGAAGTTGCAGAAAGAAGGAACAGAACTCTCAAAGAAGCAACAATGACCATGTTAGCTGAAGTAGGGCTACCTAAAAGATTTTGGGCTGAAGCAATAAACCAACATTTATACTCAAAATAGATGCATGATAAATAGACAGCTGACAAAAACTCCCTATGAGATTTGGACAGGGAGAAAGCCAAATGTTGCATACTTTAGAATATTTGGATGCAAATGCTTCATCCTTAATAATGGCAAAGACAACTTATTTTGATGCCAAAGCTGATGAAGGTATCTTCTTAGGATACTCAGCTGAAAGTAAAGCCTATAGAGTGCTCAACAAGAGAACAATGGTTACAGAAGAGTCCATCCATGTGGTGTTTGATGAACCCAAGTTAAATAAAGAAGACATTGAAGAGTTAGGCGATAAAATTTGAATCAACCAACCGTGTCTGAGAAGAGTCCTATGTTGAAGCCGAAAAAGTGGAGCAATTAACCAAGATGAAGAAGAGATAGTTGAATCTCAAATACAGTTGGACAATCTGTAGCTAAGTGATAATGAGAGAGCTGCTCAAGACAACACAGCTACAAGAAGACTAAATCCAGCTAACTTACTCCAACCTGATGTAAGATGGCTGAGGGACCATCCTCCAGACCTAATCATTGGAGATGTAAGAGAAGGTGTAAGAACCAGATCCAGATCTCAACAAGAAGCTATGTTCACTTGTTTTATATCTCAAATAGAACTAAAAGATGTGTCACAAGCATTAGATGACACACATTGGATTCAAGCCATGCAAGAAGAGCTGAATCAGTTTGAAAGGAACAAAGTGTGGGAATTGGTTCAAAGACCAACCCATCAAAATGTTATTGGTACAAAATGGGTTTTCAGAAACAAAATGAATGAAGAAGGTTCTGTGGTAAGAAACAAGGCAAGATTGGTAGCCAAAGGGTATTGCCAAGAAGAAGGAATAGATTTTGATGAAACCTTTGCCCCTGTTGCAAGATTAGAAGCAATAAGGATGTTTCTTGCCTATGCTGCACACAAGAACTTCATTGTATATCAAATGGATGTAAAAAGTGCATTCTTGAATAGATTATTGGAAGAAGAAGTAAATGTTGAACAACCTCCAGGATTTGAGCAGAAGACTCTTGGAGATAAAGTGTACAAGCTCAAGAAAGCTCTATATGGATTGAAACAGGCACCAAGAGCATGGTGTGATACATTGTCACAATTCCTGACTGAGAACGGATTCACAAAAGGCAAAGTAGATAGAACACTCTTCAGAATTCAAGATGGGAAGAGTATACTGCTTGTTCAAATCTATGTGGATGACATCATTTTTGGATCCACAAACAAAGAGCTGTGTGATAAATTTTCAAACCTCATGCAAAGCAAATTTGAAATGAGCATGATGGGAGAGCTGACTTTCTTCCTAGGACTCCAAGTAAAACAGCTGAAGGATGGAACCTTCATAAGTCGACAAAGCACACTAGAGAATTAATGAAGAAATTTGGTATGGAAGAGAAGTCTACGTGAAAATACCAATGAATACATCATCAAAATGGATATGGATGCGGATGGCAAGCTATGGATCAAACAAGATCTGAGCACTCATTGGATCTTGCTCTATCTCACGGCAAGTAGGCGGACATCACCTTTCTTTGTAGGTGTATGTGAAAGATTTGATCTGCTCTAAAGAAAGCCACATGACTGCGGACAAGAGAATATTGAGATCTTAAAGGGAAGCGAAGTTGGCTTATGGTATCAAAGGAAGGTGGATTCAAGCTAATTGGTTATTGATTCGACTATCTTTGGATGTAGAGTTGACAAGAAGAGTGCTTATGGTACATGTCAAATGCTTGGAAATAGGTTAATTTCTGGTTCGAAGAAAGCAAAACTCAATAGCCACATCCACATCATGGCGGAAGCAGAATACATAGGCTGCGGGGCATTGTTGTGCCCAAGTCTTATGGATGAGGCAATGAGAGACTATGAAGTTGAAGAAAAGGAAATTCCAATTATGTGTGATAACACAAGTGCAATTGCAATCACTCAAAATCTGTGTTGCACTCAAGAACAAAACACATTGATGTCGAGATACCATTTCATAAGAGACCATGTTGAAAAAGAAGGACATCACTTTGGAATACATCTCAACGATAAGCGATTAGGCTGATATATTGACAAAACCATTATGTGAATCAAGATTTGAAGAAATCAAGCATGAATTAGGGTTAATTGAGCTGAGTTGACACTCAGAAAACTCAAGGAAAAGAGATGGAGCATGAAAAGATGGAAAAAGAGCGGAGCTCTTGAAACAGCTAAGTGAATCAGCCATATCAGAAAGTTAGCTGCAACGAGTTGGATGACAGCTGAGTCACGATGTGGATAGAGAGAAGAAAAGTTCAATCAGCTAAGAAGCAAGCTGAGTCGCCTATGAGCGAAGTGACAAAAACGCAGTCGTTTATGTTAAGCGGGAATGTTTTTAAGAATGACGTCAGCATAATTATGACGTGTACAGTCAAAAGCTGCATACTAAGCTTATGATTGGATATAAATGCTGCCGTATTAAATGCGAGAAATTAAATGTTAATCGGTGTGCAAAATCTGAGCCGTTGATCTTGATCAAATTTCAAAAACCGTCTGCACGTCCTTTCATAACCCATACATATACCATTTCGTCCATTTTTCTCTCACTTTACACAAACTGTTCATCTCTCTCCAAAGCAAAGAAAGAAAGTTCTCTCTCGAAACCCTACAGAGTTTCAAAGCAATTTTTCAAAGTTTCATTCGGTAAAGCTCAAGAAATGGCATCTACTCACGATTTTGTCAAGTTGGGATAACAAATCCACACTGGTTCTACCGTGGATTTTGAAGGAATGATCAACCAGGGGTTTGACGAAACCCTTGTGAAGAAAATAGCTGAGAAAGTGGAGAAGTCTGGACTGAAACCCTTTCTCACAATGGAGTTTCAAATGACCTACTTGGAGGAGGTCGCGCGATTCTATGTGACGCTGAAGTTCGGCGAGGGCATCAAGTCCTCTGTTCACGGGGAAGAAGTAACAATAAGCGCCAAGGATTTGGCGGAAACCTTTGCTTGCTACCGGTGGAAGGAGTGCGGGAGATCTATATGGCCGGCGTAAACCTTCTTTGCGCATGGAAGAAGTGGCAAAAGCGACTATCTTTGCGAAAGTTGTCTACACAAGCGACAAGAAGGCGATGAAAGAAGATTACCACAAGCTGCTGGATATTGTTGCCAAGTGCGTAGACATCAAATTTGGAAGCTTTAATGTTGTCAAAACCAAGTGACCGTGATGGTGCGATCATGGAAGAAAAAGAAGGTAAATGGTGAGGTTTTATACAACGGACTTTGCCAAAATATTGAGAATAAGTCATTCAAAGCGGATGGATCGTTCGGAGGATCCTTGGGGTATGGCCTGGTGATTGGCGGTTGATGGAGGTGAAAGGTGTTCCTCTCAGAGCATGGAAAATTGTTCCATGTTAATAAAAAGATGTTCGATCAAATCTCTCCAGGAGCACAAAAGGAGAGCTTATGCCAAGAGGCGGACACAAGTGAGGGGAATCGGTGACCCTGGAGAAATAGTTGTCCTCCCCTCTCAAGAAGAAGGTTGCCCCTGCGATTTTGCAAAGAAAGGCTCTTTGCTGCCCCTGCACAAGAAGAAAAAGAAAACCGTACTCGCCCTGCATTGCTGCATGCGGCGGAGAAGGAACCTCAAATACCTTCTCCGGTTGTCAAGAAAAGGAGGGACCGACAAGCTTAGAAAGCCGGCTCCTCGAAAAAAAGCAAGCCCCGCCCCGCCCAGGACTCGGAAAAAGCGCATCCGAACCAGAAATTCCTCTGGTAAGGACCAAAAGGAGAAGACTCTTCAAGTGATCGAGCTTGAGAAAACAGTGAGTCTGCCACTCATTTGGAAACAGATTTGAAAGCAGATTGGAGAAGTAGAGTCTCAGAGATTATTGATGAATCGCCAAATCTGCTGGCCGTCAGCGAGAGGCAAGTCAAGACCCAGTGTGGATAGGAGAGTTGAGAAAAAAAGCGGTGAGGCAATGAGAATCCCCTGATTGGGGTGTGTCTCCACCATTCTGATGTTCTTTGAAGGAGTTGAGCATCAGAGTATGTTGCCTTCTATTCCTAAAAAGGAAGGGCAACAGAGAGATGATGATGTGATGATCCTATCCCCACCATATCCAGATATCCAAAATCGTCTGCGAGAATGGAGAAAGTGGAAGCTGAGTCGATCAAGAGAACCGTTCCAAAGACCGGAGTTTATTGAATAAGAAGAAGAACTGTTGAATTTCCTCGGTTTGACCACAGTGGTCCAAGCATTGGATGAAGAAAACTTCACAGATATCTTGCAGATCTTCAAAGATAAGGAGAAGGAGAGACTGGCAGAGGAAACTGAAGCTCGTGAGAAAGCCAGTATCTGTCCTCTAACTGGAACCACTGATCATACCCATCCACACCTTTATACGCTTTCAGAGAGCGATGAAGATCTGGACCCTGCTGCTGCTACTGAAGAATTGGAGATGCAGCAAGCCATGCAGGAATCCAGGATCCTACATGATCAATAGTTGATGGAAGGCCCTGGGGAATCATCCAAATCACAGCTGGAGATTGATCCTATGGGAGTGGTGCAGCGGATTGCAACCGTTGTTGCTGCTACCACTTCCCCTGCTCACTCTGATGAAGGCATTAAGGGAACTGGCGATGAAACTGGGAACTTGGGGACCCAAGTCGAGCTAACCCCTACTGAAGGTATCTTACCACCTGCCCCAACGGCTGACAACTCACAGGAAACAACCGGGAGTCTGGAGAAGAGTGACCCATTCCAAGTCACTCGGTGGGTGCCGGTGAGGGAAAACTCTCTCACTGCAGGCTAGGTCGGAGAATCTTTGTGGTGACCCCATAACGAATCTAGGAGGCGAAGTGGAGAAGGAAAAACAACAGAGATACACAACAAGTTGTCATTGCGAGGCTCGGCAGTTGAGACTATCTCATTTGAAGTGCCAACTACTACGAAGGCCAATGGCGTTCTTTGAAAGAAGAGAGGCACATGATGGATACGCCTTGGGAGTTAACACTGCAGGCGATGAAAGTGCAATCCATGGAGTTGAGACTCGGTGGATGCCACCTCGAAGACCCTAAGACAGTTGAGTCAGTCGAAGGGATTGTCCAAGGCCTCGTTGTAGTTGAGATTGCGGGAGGTAGTGAAGGCCAACGAGAGGTTGAGACTTCCCGGGGTAAAGAGACAGAAGCACAAAACATCCCTCCTATTATCATTGATGCATCTGAGAAGGATATAAGTGCTCTTCACGATTCCCAAGACAATCCTGATGTAACATTTCTGGGATCTGAAGGTGAAGACAAAGCTGAGTCATCTCCCACTGCAAATCTAAAAGACTCAGCTGAGGATGTTCTCCCAAGCACGAGTAAGTCCAATCTTAAGGCTACTCGTCAAACTTTCAATTTCGATGATGAGCCACCTCTCCAAATCTCATCATCTTCCAATGACGCCACTGATACAGCCGAGGACCAGACAACTCAACAGGAAACACCAGCTGAGACCGACAAAGTTTGTTGAGGCAGTGAGGCTCGGCCAGTGAGTCCATACCACAATGAGACCCAGTGAATCACGATCAAGCTCGCGAGCTCCCAAAGCTGTAGCAGAATCGACACAACCGGGCACATCACGGCCACGAGTTACCATTAAATAGATTCCTTATGTCCGTGATGATGCTTTTGAAGAAACGTTACCCTTCTCACTAGAGCTGCCTGCTCTTGATGACAAATCAGCTAGAGATCAACAACGTTTCCATAGAGCAGATCCAGTCTTCCCACAGATACCATCATTCCAGCAGACTTCGACTTTGATGCTGCTTGGCCTCCAGCCGAGACGGAAGTGATAGCTGAGGTTAGGGAAGTCTTCAAGGCGATTTTTGCAGAAATAGAGAAGATGGAAAGGCACCAGGCCTCCCTGGACATGAGGCTGGATAACAGAGATGCTAATCTTACGGCCGATCTGCGTGGGATTGTGGTTAGGATCCGGGAATGGTGGCAACAGCAGCAAACAATGCGTGTGGAACAAGTCAGATACTTCAAAGCATTGTATAATAAGATGCTGATCTGGAGCGCTGATAACGCTGATATGAAGAGAAGAATGCAAGAAAACATTGATAGAATGCATGAATCTCATACCATAGAGATGGGCTCGCTGCGAATTTCATCAAAAAAATCATACGAGTGGAAGAAAATATGAATACAAAATTCACCTTCTTATGGCTGAAATGAAGTTGGTGACGATCAGTCGAAAGCCACCCGCTCGAGATTTTTGGCTGACATACTCCACAGCGAGAATCAGCGAACTCGGCTATCGGCCCGTCTAGATTTCATGCTTGCTTTGGCATGTTTCAGGGGTTTCTCTCTCCTTTGATGATGCCAAAAAGGGGGAAGATGAATACCTAAAGGCGTTGAAAGGATCCGCACCGAGAAGAAGGACTTGACTATAAAGCGCAAAGACGAAGAAACGAGAGAATAGAAAAGAAGGAAAATCTATTGAGGGGAAGGTTCGAAAGACATGACCTTAATGGTTGCTAGAACCCCTCAACAAGGACTTGTCACATCTGACATAATCATCAAGGTTCCAGTGACTCTGCCGCTCCAACACTCTGCAGTGCCCATGTCCGAGAAGAGGAAAATAGTAGAAGCATAGATGGCGGAGATTGAAAGAAAAATGGATGCCCGCGCAATGGACATGCGAAAAAAATATGGAGGCATTCCAAGAAGAGACATCGATGCCATTTCGGATGTCGAACCGAGCCGAGATCTGTTGATGAATTCAAGATGCTCGCATCCAGGGATACTTCGAGAACATGACCATGGCCCAAGCACGGGACTTGTATTAGGAAAAAGGCCTCAAGCTATGCGAAGAAGCTGAAAGGCAGCAGACTACTGACAGTCGCTCTACTGATCACTCAGCTGGGATGAAGAAGGCCCCAGTACAATACACACCCAGAGGAAGAGGAAGAAGCAGTGGAGGAAGTGGTTTCAGACCTAGACCTCTACCCAAAAATATAGAATACATAGATCCAGGGGAAGAAATGGAGGGATCTATTGTCTTTGGTTTGATGAAGTAGCCAACTTGCAAGTGGCCAAGAACAATCTTTGAGTATGTAAAGAGAATCGAGGAAGAGAATAAAAGACAAACTCAGCTGTGGGAAGAAAGACAAGAAAGAAAAAGAAGAGATGAAGCTACCAGAAAAGCATATGAGAAAAAGAAAACAGCTGAAGAAGAGAAAAAGAGAAAAAGGTCAGAAGAAGACAGAGTTGATG
Organism: Rehmannia glutinosa; assembly: GCA_016081115.2. Classification (NCBI taxonomy): domain Eukaryota; kingdom Viridiplantae; phylum Streptophyta; class Magnoliopsida; order Lamiales; family Orobanchaceae; genus Rehmannia; species Rehmannia glutinosa. The sequence goes on from JABTTQ020002141.1 coordinate 640,082, forward strand.
AGGAAAGAAGAAGGCAGCGAAGGAGATGAATGTTGATGTCCACCCCTTCATGTAATTTACTATTGTAAATACATAAATATGTAAGTCTTCTGTACATTGAATAAGAAATCTGTAACTTCTCTATTTTTTTTGCGTAGGCGTAGATGTTTGCTCACGATACACTTTGTAAATAGCAATTTTGTGTAAAGGACAAGAATGTTATGATCAATAAGCAGTTGATTCTATGCATACATTCTCTCATTCGCACTATCTGTATGTATCTTTGATATTTACATTTTGTATGTATGCTTTAAGTTTTGGCATCATCAAAAAGGGGGAAATTGTTGGGAAATTTATTTTTAGATTTTGATGAATGCCATGTAAAACTTAGACTAGAAAGTTGGCACCCCATTTTCTTTGTAACCTGCATTGTAATAGATAGAGTTGGGCGAGCTGAGTTAAGTCAGCTATGCCTAAATATGCAAGAAGTCAACTGGAGACTAGAATGAAGCTGCTATTTGTGATGCGTGTTGAGTATAGCAAGGAAGAGAAGACAAGAACTTGACTGGAGAAGTATCAGCTGAGATGCAGCTGTGTGAAGTGTCAGTCAAGTCAACCCAAGATAGCCAAGTCTCAAGTTGAAGTGACAGATGAGTCATCCAATGTTTGGAAGCTGACTCAAAGTCATCTGGGGAAGTTAAGGAACTGCAGTCAAGTCAAGACAACTGAAAAGGATCCGTTGCACAGAAGTCAAGAAAGTTACTTAAACAAGTAATACTTCCATACTGCCTTTCTTGAAGTGCTCAGTCCCAGAAACGTGCAAAAGGAATAAATCAATGGGAAGCACTGCACCCGTGTTAGAACTCTGAAAAGCTGAAGGTTCATTCAATACGAGGAAATGTCAATTTTAAGGACTGAAACAAGACAAGCCAACGACCATAAGTGTCTTTTGAAAATTTAGCCTATCTCTTCAACGGGCAGATTTTCAAAAGAACACTATAAAAGGCTGAAGAATTAATTTGAGAAGAGGTTACCTTGACTACCTGTACTACGAACATTCAAGCTATCATTTGAGCTGTAACCTATAAAATATTCTTAAGTCATTCAAGCTTAATCCTCAGGCTAGAACTTCGAAGGAAATCAATCCAACACTCACCTGTGAAGGAAAGACGACTTCAATCAGTTGAAGAGGGAATATTTGAAGAATCAAAGGGGTCTACATTCTACAGAGGATTGTAGAAAGGTTCAAGGTTGTACCAGTCTTAAGTATTTGGAGGGCTTCGTGATCAAATCCAAGAAACTTGAGCAAGTGAGCTATAGTAGCAAAGCGATTGCCCCTGTGAAGAAAGTCGAGTCGACGAGAAGCCGGTGTGTGACCAAAGCATCTCAGAGGCCCGAGTCCCAAAGGATCAAGTTAGTTGTGTCATCAAGACTTGCATCCGGGTGATAACCACTTTGTACTCGATCAATACTTAGTGGATTCCTCCAGGAGTTGGAGAAGAGAGGATTAGAAGAATTACCCCATCTTGAACCTCTATAAAATTTATTGTGTCATTTAAATTTCAAAGACTTCAATTCTCGTATATTATCTTATAGTTCTTTGATAAATTTGCTATCCAATTGACATTTAACAAAGTGCTAAGACCAACTAATCTTAACCAAATTCAAGGGTGTTAAGTCTTCCGCTGAAAACATATCACGGTTGAGTTAAGCTTTAGACTAAGCGGTGAGTTATTCTATCAACGGCTCGGTCAGTCTATTGAGTGGCTAAGTTGGTTAACTAACTTAGATGTGGTTAACTAACTTATTTGTGAAGAATTAACTCGAACTATCTTAAAAGGACTAAATCGAAAAGTTGGTAAGGTTTATTCAACCCCCCCTTCTAAACCTTACACTCACACCCCTTGGGACCTACAAACACAACACACTCCTCCCTCCCCCATTTATTTGTTTCATCTAACAAAAGTCCCATTTAATTTTCTAGCGGCATCATGCAGTTTTTTTTTTTTGACAAAGGCGTCAATTTATCTACAGGTGTTAGATAATTTTATTAAATAAATTTGGATGTGTTACTTTTTTTTACATAGTTTGTTAAATGGAATGCATATAAGATAATTTAAGAATATTATTTTATATTCAGTGTGTAGTTTATTATAAATTTTCTTATCAGATGTTAACTGTATAATTATTATAATATATAGGCAATGGAAAATTCAAACATGTTCATCATAATCGTATATTATGGAGTAAAAATTGTGCAAAACAACTACAAAGTGAGATATGACCGTAATACAATTGATGCTAGGAGGATTTCTCGTATAAATTTTTTTTTGAAACTGATTGAAATATTAATTTTGTAGGTCCTAAGAGGTATTAAGTAAAGTCTAGAAGGAGGGATTGAATAGACTTAACAATTTTTTTCATTCTTTAAATCAGAGTTTAATAAAACATCTCAATCCTTTAAGATAGTTGGGTTGAAGATCAACAAGAGAGTTAATCACTCAACAATACTCTTGAGAAAGCTAAGAGATAAAACTACTATTCATAAGAAGGCATCAAAACCAAATTCCAAAGTTTTGAAGGCGCGAGGGCGCGCACAAGAGGCACGTGGACGCGCACCACAGACAACAACTGAACGGCAGCAGGCACGCGAGCAGGTGCACAATGTGATGCGCCGGCGCGCGCGGTGACTTTCTGAACACGAAATTCACGATTATTTTCCAGATTTTTGGCTCTTCCACCTTGTTTAGAACTCTAGGCTTATAAATAGGACTTGGGGAGCCCATATTTTCGAACACCTTTACTTCTTAGCACTTTTTAACCATAGTTTTTCTTATTTTCCCCTCCATCAAACATTGGGGATTGCTTGTTTTTCTATCGGAGATATTTTACAGCTAGATCAAAGCGTAATTTTTCTCCATCTTCTTTATCTGATTTTCAATTGCTTGGTGATTGTTGTTATTACATGGTCATGTTTATAATTGCTCTCTTCCTCTCAATTGAATTGATAAATCCATCTACAAGCATGAACTAACTTTTTTGTTCTAGGATTATGATGATTTGATTCAAACAAACAAGCAGAATATCAACTAATTGATCATGCGGTAAATAAATATAACAAACAGGTAAAAACTAGGCCTAAATCTGATAACTCACGTATTAACAGATTAGGGCTATCCTAACATAATTTGCTATTTGCATAAATCTAAGCTAGATATACATCTCTGATTCATATCTAATCCCTGAATAAATTTAGTCCAGGATATTATCTTCTCTCGATCTCGAGTAAAATTTTGTTCTACCGCTAAACGCTTATAAAAAGTCTAACAATCCTCGCAAGAGAACGAGATCAGTTATAGGGTAGCAAGTTAACCACAAGTCGTCTCTCAAGGAAGACTTAGCCGGCAAATAATTATTATGTATCCTAATAAACAGAAAATAAATCCTAAACACTCTAACAAAAAATGTGATTTTTAATTAACTAAAGAAAAACAAGGAAAAAGACCAATTAAAACTCAACACAATTAAACCCGAAGAAAAACGATATGGATGAAAGTCTAGGATTTCAAAATCATCTCATCAAACTTGCAAGCAGAATATGAACTAATTGATCATGCGATTAACAAATATAACAAATAGGTAAAAACTAGGTCAAGATCTGATAACTCATGTATTCACAGATTAGGCCTATCCCAACATAATTTGCTATTTTCATTAAGCCAAGTTAGATAATACATCTCTGATTCATATCTAACCTCCTGAATAAATTTAGTCCAGGAGTAATATTTTCTCTCGATCTAAATTATACCCTTAAAACAATCAAAGGCTGGCCAACTAATTAATCATCAAGTAAAACAATAATTCAGGAAAGCAAATCAATTAGTCAATACTCATACTTGTTTGTTTGAATCAAATCATCATAATCCTAGAACAAGGAAGTTAGTTTACGCTTGTAGATTGATTCATCAATTCAATTGAGAGGAAGAGAGCAATTACAAACATGATAATGTAATAACAACAATCACCAATCAATTGAAAATCATATAAAGAAGATGGAGAAAGATTACGCTTTAATCTAGCCACAAAATATCTCCGGTGGAAAACAAGCAATTCCCAATGTTGGATGGAAGAGAAAATAACAAAAACTAGGGTTTAAAAGTGATAAGAAGTAAAGGTGTTCGAAAATATAGGCTCCCCAAGTCCTATCTATAAGTCTAGAGTCCTAAACAAGGTGGAAGAGCAAAAAATCGGAAGAAAATCGTGAATTTCGTGTTCAGGAAGTCACCGTGCGCGCCCACGTACCATCCACGCTACCGCGTGCGCGTTTGCTGCCATTCAGCTGCTGACCGCGGTGCGTGACCATAATCCTCTTGTGCACGCCTGCGCGCCCTCAAAACTTTGGAATTTGGTCTTATTATCTTCTTATGAATTGTAGCTCTATCTCTTAGCTTTCCATATCCACTTGAATCACCTCAATATCAATGTTCTAGAGAGATTTATGACCAAAATACCAAGACGTGTCATTTCTGAGATTTCAACACATTATTTCGACTTGTACATGATTTTAACACATCTAAACGTCTTCATTTGTAATTAGTAGAATAAATAGACATGGTAGAACTTTGTCTTATCTTTCCAATGGAATATGAATTATGTCAATTGGATTTCGGATGCAAACGTTACGTCCAAAATACGACGATTGTCGCAGTTGCGCGAAATGACTTTTTAATGTTTCTTGCTCCAAAACTTGTTTTTTTTCCCAACAAAACCTAGAAAATCAATAAAATTATATAACACAACATAACACTAAAACATGCAAATGCAAATAAAACACACCAAAAATATGTATAAATCATCACACGAAACACACAAAAAAACATGCAAAACAACTCCCTCACACTTAGCCTTTTGCTTGTCCTCAAGCAAATAATTGTGCATTTAGACCCAACAAGAAATATCAAGTATAACTTAAAATTCAATTAATCTGTAACATCATGTTCTATCCACCTCAGATCCAACATGGATTGATCTCCAACCTCCACAATAGACTTACCCAGCTAAGGTTAAAAATTAACAAAGGTGTTCGACCATCATTGCTAAGTTTCAGATCCGTTTTATAAGTTGCAGCCCCGTTACACTCAATCGCTAGCCACAAATTATTTTTCTTTTTTTTTTTTTTCGCGAGAACTTTCGAAATGTCTTCCACTAGGTGTAAACTTTAGATTTTCTCCAACGGCTCATAGAGTGGTTTCCCATACTCATGTTTGTACCGTCGTTTTACGTAAAAGACAAATATGGGGCTTATGAATGCTCCTAGTTACTAAGCACCGACAAACAGAGGTGTATAATCTCAATTGCACTTTTTTCTCTCTTTTTTTGTGATTTTTTTCTTGCAAAGCTAGCAATTTTATGCAAACAATAACTAAAATAGCGTTTCAACTTAATTCACATCAATGAAACCTCACAATTCAAGCCCCACAACCTCGGCTATCATTTAACCCTCGCCGAACTTGTCTACCAAAAAGACCAATTCATAATTCTAGCCAAATCCTATGTATTAAGTTTGCGATGTAATTTCATAATCAAAAATTAAATTTTGGTACATATTTCTAGCCAGTTCACCAACACAATTATAAGACTTGTAACAATTATAAGGCTAGTGATAACTAACCACATGCAACCATAACACATATATAATGACAATTTCTCCTACACACTTAAATCACGCAATGACCTCAATGCGTAAAAAAGACGTCCCTGGAAAGTGCTGTAATCGACAAATGGTTAAAAAAGTAATCACGTGAACCGTCAATCCTGCAAAAGCCATGTGAAGGGAAAACAAAATATCACATATAAACTAAAAAAAACAAATAAAAATTAAACAAAAATGAACAAAAACACCACATGCAAACTCACACAAAGGAAAAATGCTTGTGTTGCTTCCCAAGAAGCGGTCTTTTAACATCATTAGCTTGACGATATCAAATAAGAAAATCATGGTGGTTCATCAAGCAAGACCTTTTTTACTACCTTGGAATTTTTATACGGCTGAATTTTATTATGTTCCTGTCATAAGATATCTTTCACAACAGAATCGGCGTAGAGTCAACAATAAAATTATCAGGTAAAACATAGACAACTACAAGCTATATCAAAAATTGAAAATATTACAGTTTTTCCCAAAATATTCATACTTAATTTTCTATTTTTGACATCGATCAAGGTGTTGGTGGTTGCCATGAACAATCTACCCAATAAATTGGTATGATCCTTATATTACCTTTATTCTTACCCATATCCAAGACAAGAAAGTCAATGAGAATTTTAAGACCACCTACTTGGACCAAAATATCTTCAACAATACCTTTAGGATACCTAAGTGACCCATCAGCAAGTTACAAATATAATCTGGTGGACCTCAATTTCCCTAAATTTAATTGCTTAAATATAGAGTAAGACATAAGCTTAATCCCAGCTCCTAGGTCAAGTATACCCGCGACATTCTTACCATTCGCAAAAGCAATATTAATGATGAAACTACCTGTATCTTGTTGCTTTGGGAGTGGACTTGGGGATGGATTATGAGATTTGTAAGGATTGTCAGTTTTGTGTAAGGATGATCATTTACTTGTCTCTTCATTAGTGTTTTCTCACTTTCATCATTCTTCTTTTCAATTTTAGCAATACAAATTTCAAGATTAGTGGCGGCTTGAGCTTGCGCTGGTTGACTAGGCAATTTGTCCTTTTTGACAAGATGTTGAGCTATTTCACCAACTTGTGCAGCCAATTGGCCGGCTTGAGTCTCAATTCGCATAAGAGAGGCCTCCAAGGATCCAAACTGTCTATTATTCCACTCTTGTGTTTGCTGACTAATTTGAATAAAAGAATTCAATCTCTTTTCTAATGTAAGTCGTGATGGTTGCTCTTGATTGGTCGCCATTCCTGATGCTTATATAAACAACATTAGAAAAATAGATCAAACACACCTGACGAATAAACCTAAACTAGAAACAAACAAAAATAATCATAATCTAGAAACACGAAAAATAAATACAATAATTATTAAGCCTAAAGCCTTCAACGGCAACTACGCCAAAATTTTGTTAGACGCTAAACACCTATAAAAGTCTAACAATCCTCGCAAGAGAACGAGATCAATTGTAGGATAGCAAGTTAACCACAAGTTGCCTCTCAAGGAAGACTTAACCGGCAAATAATTATTATGTATCACAATAAACAAAAAATAAATCCTAAACACTTTAACTAAATTTGTGATTTTTAATTATTTAAAGAAAAACGAGTAAAAAAACCAATTAAAACTCAACACAATTAAACCCGAAGAAAAACGATTGGATGAAAGTCTATGATTTCAGAGTCGTCTAATCAAACTTGCAAGCATAATATCAACTAATTGATCATGCGGTTAACAAATATAACAAACAGGTTAAAACTAGGCCTAGATCTGATAACTCATGTATTCACATATTATGGTTATCCCATCATAATTTGCTATTTTTATTAGGCCAAGTTAGGTAGTACATCTTTGATTTATATCTAACCCCCTGAATAAATTTAGTCCAACAATAATATTTTCTCTCGATCTCAATTATTCCCTCAAAAGAATTAAAAGTTGGCCAAACAATTAATCATCAAGTAAAATAATTTATTTAGGAAAACAAATCAATTAGTCAATACTCATGCTTGTTTGTTTGAATCAAATCATCCTAATCATAGATCAAGGAAATTAGTTCATGATTGTAGGTGGATTCATCAATTCAATTGAGAGGAAGAGAACAATTATAAACATGATAATGTAATAACAACATCACCAACAATTGAAGATCAGATTAAGAAGATGGAGAAATATTATGCTTTGATCTAGCCGCAAAATATCTCCGGTGGAGAAACAAGCAATCCCCAATATTGAATGAAAGAGAAAATAATAAAAACTAGGGTTTAAAAGTGCTAAGAAGTAAAGGTGTTCAAAAATATGGGCTTCACAGGTCCTATTTATTAAGCCTAGAGTCCTAAACAATGTGAAGAGCCAAAAATCGGAAGAAAATCATGAATTTCGTGTTCAGGAAGTCACTGTGCAAGCCCGCGCATCACACTGCATGCCGCGCCAAGATCGCTCGCGCTTCTTCGCCGCTTATTTGCCTGTCCACGCGGTGCTCGACTTCACATCTTTTTTGCGTGTTGCATGCCCTCAAAACCTTAGAATTTGGTCATTATGTCTTCTTATAAATTGTATTTCTATCTTTAGCTTTCCATAGCCATTTGAATCACCTCAATATAAATTTTCTAGAGAGAGTTATGGCCAAAATACCAAGACATGTTATTTCCGAGATTTCAACATGTTATTTCGACTTGCACATGATTTTCACCCATCTAAACGTCTTCATTTCATTTAGCAAACGAAAACGACATTGTAGAACTCTATCTTAGCTTTCCAATGGTATATGAATCATGTCCATTGGATTTCAGATGCGAATGTTACGCCAAAAATACGACGACTGTCACAGTTGCACGAAATGATTTTTAACGTTTCTTGCTCCAAAACTTGTTTCCCCCACCAAAACCTAGAAAACCAATAAAATAATACAACATAACACTAAAACATGCAAAGGCAAATAAAACACGCCAAAATAATGCATAAATCATCACACGAAACATACACAAAAACATGTAAAACACTATCTATTATAAAGTAGAAATTACATAGAAAATGAGGTGTCAACTTCTGAATACAAAGTTTCTAAGCATCATCAAAATCTATATAATAAATTTCTTAAGAATTTTCAATAATCAGGGGGAGGAGGCGCTGATGTAAATCAGTTCAACTTGAGAGTTTCAGCTAAATATTGTTATAACAATATGCGTGGAATTATTTCAATTACAAATATCAAGATTTATGGTCTTTTCTCGATCCATAGGTAGGAGTTGTATTTCTTGATCTGTTTGTCGATTTAGAGCATGTAAATCAGAATGTTGATATAAATTCCTTAGTGGAACATGGAATATTATCATTATGTTAAGTTCCTTAGAGAAGAAAAAGTTCATAATCTATGTGCCTCTCACAAGGTATGGAAACCATGAGAACACAACAAATGCATACAAATGTTGATGGCTAGTAATGATAATGCTGATGTAACATATATCAATTTGGGGCAAATACATACCTTAATTCTGAACTGGATGACAATGCATATGTTTATAATATTGACAGTGATGGAGAAGATGTTGTTGTGTGGGGTGTGTATAATAATCCAATCATTTGACGACGATTAATCGTAACATCACTGGTGGTAATTATGGGATTAGTTCTGGAATTTCATTCTTCAACTCAAGTTTCCCAGATGTTCTTGTTGACTCTATTGGAATTCATTCTTCTGTACAGTTCTTGTGTGTTGAGTAAACGAGTGATTTTTAAAGATAAAAACATGTTCAAAGTGCAGTTAAAGATTACCATGTGCGTGGGGTGAAACGAGAATTCAATGTTGTTGAAAGCACATCAACTTTATGAAAGTTGTATGCAAACATAACCCCATAACTTCTATAATGTCTACCTTGTCTTCCCGACCGTGCAACTGGTGGTTGAGAGCGGGTTTAAGCAAAAAAACTTTGGAAGATCATCAAATATGAGCCTCATCATTGTTGCTTAATAAATGATATTTCTGTGGATCATGTTAATTTGGATTTAAAAAAAATATTGATGATGGTCTCATGGGGATGGTACAGTGTGATCCATCTTATGGTATTAAGTATGTCCAACAAAATATTAAGAACAAGTACAATTATAATATTTCATATGATAAGATGTGGCACCTACGAAACGGATCCATGAAAATGTGTATGGTACTTGAGAGACCTCGTGTTGTTATTTGCCCAAGTATATGGAGGCGCTGTAGAAATATAACATTGGTACAGTGGTTGAGTGGCAACACATTGACCCTAATGTGACTGGAGTGAAGACATTGATGTATGTATTTTGGGCTTTCAAGCCATGTATTGATGGTTTTGTACATTGTCGTTATGTGATTAGTGTAAACAGAATATATCTCTACACAAAATACAAGAGTTAGTTAGATTTGGGTTTGGTCAATGATTACTTTGGTTGTTCTACTTGACACACGTTCCGTGTTCCCATAGGATACTTATATATGGGCGAGCCCGATGAGGAGGAGCACTCCATTCTGCCCTACAATGCCATGTACTACACTACTTACAATTACATAAAGTTGGCATTAAACCTAATATACTAGAATATGTGCTTAATATGTGTATGATGTTGATGAGTTTGCAATTTCACATTTAGGTGGATGCATGACTGTAGATTTACACACACTGCCAGTCATTCTGTACGGATCATTAGGGACATGAACCGATTGACTAATAGACACATATGTCTTTATAGCACACTAAGTAATTCTAACTACATATTCTAATATATTAATTCATAGTTGCATTTATTACAGTGGGTTTGGAGCCACGTGACAAGGACTCAACATATAAAATGGGGTTGGGACTACGATGTATGGAGATCTCAGTGTCATTTAGTCAACTACACTATCATGGAGTTTCATCACCCAGAGCGAGTATTGAGACAGTTCGACATTAGACAGTATATTCTCTTGATTTATGCGTCCAAATTTATCTTGATTTATGCGTCCAAATTTACAATCCCTGTTCCACTTCCCAGTGATTTGGGGGAAGTTACAAGGACAGGGAGCCGAGCTCATGTGCTTCTTCTGACCAACAAAATGTTGATTATGCAAATTATGAGACTTATAAATGATATTTAAACATGATAAAACCAAGACTGGCACATCATAAACATGATGTTGGGCCTAAAAATTATATTTATAAACAAAATATAAAGTCCGACCCAACATCATGTTGCGCCTGGAAAAAAAAAATTCGAGGCGCAATACAGTATGGCACCTACCATATGAAATTAATTCATGGCACAATACTATACTGTGACTCTGCTTAAATCAACAATTCTCAGTCCCACTATATTGCTTGTCCCATTTTTGTTGTACTTTAACAATTTGGCTTGTGATTATAAACTTAATGGTATGGATTATAACAAATTCATTTCTTATGTAATAAAATATTTTTCTTTAGGGGATTAAAATTTAAAAATATTGCTTTTACTCCATATTTAGTAGCTTTTTTTATTTGTATGAATTATTCTTTTATTTCTATACTAAATCTGATAAATGCTTTGTGTATTTGTTATTTAAGAAAAGAACAGTTCATATAACACTACAAGAAAATTTCAGTTTACCTACAGAAAAATATGTAGGTAATAATTAAGTTAACTATACTTTATAGGTAAAATCATTGTAGGTAAATATTTATATACGAAACTTAAAGCTGTTGATAATACCTACAGTATTTATATCGGTAAATTCTAAAAACTGTTGGTGGTAAGTGGGTATAATTTGAGAAAAAATAATATTTTTTATTCTGTAGGTAACTGTAATATTTAGTGACAAAATAATTTTTGTCGGTAAATTCTTTCGGTAAAATGGATTTTTCTTGTAGTGTAAAATGTTACCCTTTTGTCATTTTTTTTTTTTTGATTTTCATTCATTGTAATTAACCAACTCATAATATACTAACTAATCACATCCATACCTCATATTTTTCTCCAAAAAGGAAAAGTTATTTCCTCCCCAACAACCTGAGTGTGGGACAATAGTAGGAGGAAGTTATTGATGCACTTGTTAGCGGAAGATGTTGCATTATCTTTCAATCATTTATTATTTAATCCATAGTTATTTGGATTCACAATTAAATAATTTATTAAATTTAATTAATTAAAATAACTTATCAAATTAAATTATATTATACTTAATATGTAATCTTTGCATTGCACAAGTGAACTGCTAGTTTAGTTATAGAAGCCGTTAAGTGTGTGTTTAACCCTTCAAGATTAATAAAATATCAAGTTACTCGAGCTTGATTCGCGTTCGACTCTACTATAGCTCGTTCGTGCTCGATTTGATTATGTTGGGAAATTAATTTTTAGATTTTGATGAATGCCATGTAAAACTTAGAATAGAAAGTTGGCACCCCATTTTTGTTATAAATTGCATTGTAATAGATAGGGTGGTCGAAGTGAGTTAAGTCACTATGCGTGAACATGTAAGAAGATTTGGAGACTAAAAGGAAGACTCATTTGTGCAAAGGCGGTGAGTGTGGCAAGAAGAGAAGACGGGAACTCGATTGAAGGTGTGCGGTGAGATGCACGGAGTGAAGTGTCGGTCAAGTCAACTCAAGATAGCCAAGTCTCAAGATGAAGTGACGGATGAGTCATCCAATGATTGGAAGCTGACTCGAAGTCACCTGGGAAGTCAAGTAAATGCGGTCAAGTCGAGACAACTAAAAGAGATCCGTTGCACATAAGTCAAGAGAATTACTTAAACAAGTAATACTTCCATCTTGCCTTTCTTAAAGTGCTCGAAGCGTGCAAAAGGAATAAACCAATGGGAAGCTGCACTGTGTCGAACTACGAAAAAGTGAAGAATCATTCATACGAGGAAATGTCAATTCCAAGAAGCGCAACAAAACAAGCCAACGATCACAAGTGTCTTTTGAAAATTAACCTATCTCTTCAACGGGCAAATTTTCAAAAGAACACTATAAAAGGCTGAGGAATCACTTTGAGAAAAGGTTACCTTGACAATCAAAAAACAAATATGAGCAAGAAAAGCAATATCGTCACTTCGAACTATTCTCAAATCATTCAAGTTCAATCCTCAAGCCTACATTACGAAGGAAATCAATCCAACACTTACCTGTGAAGGGAAGACGACTTCAATCAGTTGAAGAGGAAACATTTGAAGAATCAAGGGGTCTACATTCCAAGGAGGATTGTAGAAAGGTTCAAGTCGAACCAGTCTCAAGTTTTTGGAGGGCTTCGTGATCAAAACCAATAAGCTTGAGCAAGTGAGTTGTAGTAGCAAGGCATTTTGCCCTGTGAAGAAAGGTGAGTCATACGAGAAGCCAATTTGTGTGACCAAGGCATCTCAGATCGAGTCCCAAAGGATCAAGTGTTTGTGTGATCAAGACTTGCATCCGGGTGATTACCACTTTTATATCTTGATCAATATTTAGTGGATTCCTCCAGGAGTTGGAGAAGAGAGGATTAGAAGAATTACCCCATCTTGAACCTCTATAAAAATTTATTGTGTCATTTACATTTTAGCACTTTAATTTCGCACATTATTTCAATATTTTTGATAAATTTGATGTCCGATTGATAATCAAAAAGGTGCTAAAACCAAGTATTAAAACAATCTTAAACCAAATTCAAGGGTGTTAAGTCTTCCGTGAAAACATATCACGGTCAAGTTAAGTTCTAGTCAAAATAGTGAGTTATTCTATCAACGGCTCGATCAGTCGTTGAGTGGCTAACTCTGTTGATTAACTAACTTAGATGTCCATCAAGGACTTAGCTGTGAAGAATTAACTCGAACTATCTTAAAAGGACTAAATCGAAAAGTTGGTAAGGTTTATTCAACCCCCCTTCTAAACCTTACACTCACACCCCTTGGGACCTACAAGTGGCATCGGAGCGGTTGGTTCTTTGAGCCTTCCGCATTAGTTCTTGAACTAGATCTCCAAATTTTTCAAAGCTTGCTTTAGCACTTGATCTTTCAAAACTCTTTTATTCAAGAAAGTTATTATCATGGAAGCAAATTTGACACGCATCCCTATGTTCACTATTGAGGAATTTGATGACTAGAAAATTCGTATGTTGCTCGTTTATCAAAGCATTACACGATGAAATGTGGATAGTGATAGAAGATGGGCCACTCCAAATCTTAAAAGTGAACACGGTGGAAGGAGGAGAGTTGCGGCGAGAAGGAAAAGAGGATCTTTGCTCCCGGACCGGCTATGGTTGAAAAACAAAGTTTGAATGGACAAATGATGACATGAAAAGATATAACCTGGACAACGTGGCCAAGGACATTCTTTACAAAACCTTGGACAAAGCCATGTTCAACAAAGTCAAATCATGCAAAACGCAAAAGAAATGGGGACAAGCTAACCTTGATTTGTGAAGGCTCGAGAAAATCAAGGAAAATAAACTATCTATTGTTGTACGAAATTTGAAAATTTCAAGATGCTTTGCAGGAGAAACCTTGGATCAATGGATGCTCGGTTTACGTAAATTACCAATGAGCTATATGCACTTGGAAAAGAATATACAGAAGGAAATGTGTATGAAGATTCTAAGAAGTCTCACATCGAGTGGGAAATGAAAGTTATGGCCCTAAGACACTCCATGGACCTATCAAAGTCATCCAACCATGAGCTATTCTCGGATCTCAAAGCCTATGAATTTGGTGAGAAGAAAAGACCAAGAGAGAGGCAAGTTGTGCCCAAAATATTTTTGCTCTAATAGTTAAAGATGGTAAAAGAGCTAAGGTCAAGGAAGTCATTGACCAAGAGGAGATTGCCCTAATGGTTAAAAGGTTTAACAAATTCTTCAACAAGAATTACAAAAGAGGCAAAGTTGAATCCTCCGAGAAGACACTCGGCTCCTCCAAGTCAAGAGAATATAGGCCACCCAAAAGAAGCAGAGCATCAAAGGATTGAGTATCAAAGAGTGACAATCAAGGATGGAAAAAATCGATCAAAAGGTTGAAAATTTATGATGGAAGCTGTAACAACCCGGTCACTATGCCATTGAATGCCCATATCTGTAGTCAACAAATACGGGGAATGAAGAGGAAAGAAAAGTCTTGAGAGAAAGAAGACAAGAGAAGAAAAAGGCAATGTTGGCTGCGAGAGACTTTGAGACAGTCAAGTCAAAAGACATAGCGAGACTCGAAGAGTAGTGAAGGCGACTACTCAAGCGACTACGAAGAAGAAGCCTTGATCTGTCTAATGGCCAAAGAACAAGACCAACTGACCAAGAAGATGAGGTACACTCTAACTCATCACACTCGGATTCTAGTGGCGAGTGATTGTGACACACACACATTTCATCACCCACTGATCTTTATGATTCATTAGGCAAAATGATGAAAGATTTTGAACACATTAAATCCTCACATACACTACTAAATGAGGAGAATAGCCTACTCAAAAGCCGAAACTCACAGCTGACTAAGGAGCTGAGTACTCTAAGTCACATAGCTGATGAGAATAAAAGTCTAAGGGCTTAAAATGCTAAGTTAATAGCAGAGATAGCTGCTATAGAAAAGAGGGAGAATGACCTCAAAAATGTGATTGCCTCATTCACTAAGGCATCTAAATCCTTGGATGATCTTATTATGAGTCAAAGAGAATGTGGAGATAAGACAGGCTTAGGATTTAATTCCTCGTGCTATGTCAAGCTCAAAAGTGATTTTGGAAAAAGGATCTTCAAGTAATGAAGCATCTCAAAAATCCAAAACTCCAAATGGTGCACACACATTTATTCCAAAGCACAATCACAAGCAAAGCTGGCCTTGGTTATAAAGGAAAAGGAAAACGGCCGAGTTGAGTGTCTTTGAGAGGACGGTGAGAAGAAATCGGTGAGGAGTTCCTCGGCAAACTTCAAACAGAAATACTCAGAAAGAAGAAACAGAGCTACCAAAAGCCCCGGAAGTTCTATAAAAGGAACACATATGATGGGAATGGTAGAAAGTACCCAAGCCAAGTGATTGGAATAACGTGAACTATCGCCAAAGATCTATGGAATATAAGCAAAATGGCAAAGGCCTAAGACTAAGAAAGGCCATTCCAAAGGCAAAAGAGCTATCATCGCACACATATGCACTTAGGCATTATCCTCAAAGATATCACAACTACCCAAACAAAGCAATTGCTAAAATACATACACGGACATATAGACAAAAGAGACAGTTGTATGAACCTAAAACCCCAAGCAATTTGCTAAAATTAATTATGATTATGGTAATGATAGATGGAAACCTTTTAGAGTTAAATCATTTGGCTAAAATCATTTGACTACACTACTTACAATTACATAAAGTTGGCATTAAACCTAATATACTAGAATATGTGCTTAATATGTGTATGATGTTGATGAGTTTGCAATTTCACATTTAGGTGGATGCATGGATGTAGATTCACACATTTTTGCCGGTCATTCAGACGGATCATTAGGGACATGAACCGATTGACTAATAGACACATATGTCTTTATAGCACACTAAGTAATTCTAACTATATATTCTAATATATTAATTCATAGTTGCATTTATTACGGTGGGTTTGGAGCCATGTGACAAGGACTCGACATATAAAATGGGGTTGGGACTACGATGTATGAAGATCTCGGTGTCATTTAGTCAACTACACTATCATGGAGTTTCATCACCCAGAGCGAGTATTGAGACGGTTCGACATTAGACACTTTATATTCTCTTGATTTATGCGTCCAAATTTATCTTGATTTATGCGTCCAAATTTACAATCCCTGTTCCACTTCCCAGTGAATTTGGGGGAAGTTACAAGGACAGGGAGCCGAGCTCATGTGCTTCTTCTGACCAACAAAATGTTGATTATGCAAATTATGAGACTTATAAATGATATTTAAACATGATAAAACCAAGACTGGCACATCATAAACATGATGTTGGGCCTAAAAATTATATTTATAAACAAAATAGAAAGTCCGACCCAACATCATGTTGCGCCTGGAAAAAAAATTCGAGGCGCAATACAGTATGGTACCTACCATATGAAATTAATTCATGGCGCAATACTATACTGTGACTCTGCTTAAATCAACAATTCTCAGTCCCACTATATTGCTTGTCCCATTTTTGTTGTACTTTAACAATTTGGCTTGTGATTATAAACTTAATGGTATGGATTATAACAAATTCATTTCTTATGTAATAAAATATTTTTCTTTAGGGGATTAAAATTTAAAAATATTGCTTTTACTCCATATTTAGTAGCTTTTTTTATTTGTATGAATTATTCTTTTATTTCTATACTAAATCTGATAAATGCTTTGTGTATTTGTTATTTAAGAAAAGAACAGTTCATATAACACTACAAGAAAATTTCGGTTTACCTACAGAAAAATATGTAGGTAATAATTAAGTTAACTATACTTTATAGGTAAAATCATTGTAGGTAAATATTTATATACGAAACTTAAAAGTGTTGATAATACCTACGAGTATTTATATCGGTAAATTCTAAAAGCTGTTGGTGGTAAGTGGGTATAATTTGAGAAAAATAATATTTTTTATTCGTAGGTAATGTAATATTTAGTGACAAAATAATTTTTGTCGGTAAATTCTTTCGGATAAAATGGATTTTTCTTGTAGTGTAAAATGTTACCCTTTTGTCATTTTTTCGATTTTCATTCATTGTAATTAACCAAAACTCATAATATACTAACTAATCACATCCACACCTCATATTTTTCTCCAAAAAGGAAAAGTTATTTCCTCCCAACAACTTTAAGTGTGGGACAATAGTAGGAGGAAGTTATTGATGCACTTGTTAGCGGAAGATGTTGCATTATCTTTCAATCATTTATTATTTAATCCATAGTTATTTGGATTCACAATTAAATAATTTATTAATTTAATTAATTAAAATAACTTATCAAATTAAATTATATTATACTTAATATGTAATCTTTGCATTGCACAAGTGAACTGCTAGTTTAGTTATAGAAGCCGTTAAGTGTGTGTTTAACCCTTCAAGATTAATAAAATATCAAGTTACTCGAGCTTGATTCGTGTTCGGCTCTACTATAGCTCGTTCGTGCTCGATTTGATTATGTTGGGAAATTAATTTTTAGATTTTGATGAATGCCATGTAAAACTTAGAATAGAAAGTTGGCACCCCATTTTTGTTATAAATTGCATTGTAATAGATAGGGCTGGTCGAGTGAGTTAAGTCGGCTATGCGTGAACATGCAAGAAGACCGGAGACTAAAAGGAAGACTCATTTGTGAGGCGGTGAGTGTGGCAAGAAGAGAAGACGAGGAACTCGATGAAGGTGCGGTGATATGCGGTGAGTGAAGTGTCGGTCAAGTCAACTCAAGATAGCCAAGTCTCAAGATGAAGTGACGGATGAGTCATCCAATGATTGGAAGTGACTCAAGTCACCTGGGGAAGTCAAGTAAATGCGATCAAGTCGAGACATTTGAAAGAGATCCGTTGCACATAAGTCAAGAGAATTACTTAAACAAGTAATACTTCCATCTTGCCTTTCCTAAAGTGCTCGAGTCGAGGAAGCGTGCAAAAGGAATAAACCGATGGGAAGATCGCACTGTGTGTCGAACTCTGTAAAGTTGTAGAATCATTCATACGAGGAAATGTCAATTCCAAGAAGCGCAACAAGACAAGCCAACGACCACAAGTGTCTTTTGAAAATTAACCTATCTCTTCAACGGGCAAATTTTCAAAAAGAACACTATAAAAGGTGAGGAATCACTTTGAGAAAAGGTTACCTTGACAATCGGTTGAAGAGGAAACATTTGAAGAATCAAAGCCGGGTCTACATTCCAAGGAGGATTGTAGAAAGGTTCAAGGTCGAACCGGTCTCAATTTTTTGGAGGGCTTCGTGATCAAATCCAAGAAGCTTGAGCAAGTGAGTTGTAGTAGCAAGTTTGCCGCCTGTGAAGAAGGCGAGAGTCGTCGAAAAGCCATTTGTGTGACCAAGGCATCTCGGTCGAGTCCCAAAGGATCAAGTCATTTGTGTGATCAAGACTTGCATCGGGACTGATTACCACTTTGTATACTGGTCAATACTTAGTGGATTCCTCCAGGAGTTGGAGAAGAGAGGATTAGAAGAATTACCCCATCTTCGAACCTCTATAAAAATTTATTATGTCATTTACATTTCAGCACTTTAATTTCTACACATTATTTCAATATTTGTTGATAAATTTGTTGTCCAATTGATAATCAAAAAGGTGCTAAAACCAAGTATTAAAACAATCTTAAACCAAATTCAAGGGTGTTAAGTCTTCTGCTGAAAACATATCACGGTCAAGTTAAGTTCTAGTCAAAACAAGCGAGTTATTCTATCAACGGCTCGATCAGTGCATTTGAGTGGCTAACTCATTTGATTAACTAACTTAGTTTGTCCATCTAGACTCATTTGTGAAGTATTAACTTTGAACGTTTTAAAAGGACTAAATCGAAAAGTTGGTAAGGTTTATTCAACCCCCCCCTTCTAAACATTACACTCACACCCCTTGGGACCTACAGATTAATAACCAAACCAAGCTCAAACACAATTTTTGAAGTTCGATGAAAATTCAAATAAGCTTGAATCTATGTTCGGCTCGACTCGACTCATTTATAACTTTACTCATACAATCATACTAAACATATATTAAGTTTCTTTAGGAAAAGATTGGCAAACTACGTATAACTATTAATTCAACTTTAATAAAAAAAAGAAAATAATAATTATTGTGATGGAGTTTAATTAGAAAATTCACTTGTTGACCCAATTACATGTAGATTATCAATTGTTTCATAAAATTAAAATTCATGGCATAAAATTGAAATTGAACTATTTGTAGTTAGAGTTCTCCTCTCGAAGGAGTCGGAGTCAACCTGTAGGGTTTTTCGTTAGGGTTTGTCTTTCCGTCATGTCTCACATGTATCCGGCGTCCCAAAGCCGCCATCCTTCTAGACTCATCTTTCTCTCCTAACCCTCCTCTTTCCCTTACCTCTCCGCTGGTTTTTTTTTCGCTTCTCTCTTGATGGTTTTTTTTCTGTTTACCCTAATTCTTCCATCTTTGGTTTTTTTTTTTTTTTGCAGGGGTCACGAGTGCCAGTCTCGACGGGATCTAATCAGCTAAACTGTTACAAACCAGGTTTCTATCGTGGGACACACACGATTTGTGTCATACTATTGTGTCTAGAATATTTCCGTAGCTGGGTTTTTCATCCGTGCAGATTAGGGTTTCCATGGAGGATCTTACTGAGAGGGAAGAAGCCGTCGTTGATCTAGATGAAACCATATCCGCAGATCCATATGGCTCAATGGGCTATGATTTTTGTCTGGTTGGAAAGCTATATACTGATAAATCCTGAAATCATTTAATCTAATAGAAGTGATGAAGAAATCATGGAAAACGAAGAAACTGGTCATAGCACGTGAATGGGGGGGCAATCTCATCCTCTTTCGATTGAAGATGAGGAAGACAAAGAAAAGATGTTAGCTAACTAGCCCTGGCACTTCGATGGGGGTCTTTTCGCAATCCGAAAACTTGAAAATAACGAACAACCATCAACAACCAAGGTCACAAAAGCTTCCTTTTGGATTCGTGCGTACGATGTCCCAGTGGTTTGCATGAACCCAACCTCTGCACAAGCCAACTGGCAGAACCAGAGATCTTAGACTTATTTACATAGGGCTTGTTCGGTAAATCCTTCGTTTTAAAATCATGATCGATGTTACAAAATATCTCATTATGGTGTTGACGATTCGGGTTCAGGTGGTAAATTGGTCCTCCCCCTTAAATATGAGTCATTCGATGTATTGCTTACATTGTGGACTAATTGGACATTTTTCAAAAATTGTGAGGATTTCGATCAACGAATAGCGAGTGTCAAGACACAACCAGCATGAATGCAGACTCTACGCTAAAAGCTTCCCCCCTTCGTCGTTCGTCCTCCACCAAAGATACATATGCCCACACGCCCACAACCCAGAACCTTTTTGGCCATGAACAATCAGGAGAATCCTCATCACCCTCAACCCACAAACTTCTCACTGCAACCCATAGCCACACCCCAACCGTCTCCCCACTCCCTATACCCCCTCTCCCCAATGATAGAAATGGAGCCATAAGCCCATCCAATGATCTCATCCAAAAATCTCTCAAATCCCTTTCAATTACATCAAGCTCTCAAACCAACCCAACTACTAAACCTATGTCCCATCTACTCACTAATGTCCCCACCACTAACCCAAAAAACCCTATTGAACGCCCTCTTGAACCACTAACCCAAAAAACCACTAGCCCGACATAATTATTGCAAACTACCCCCACTAAAGCCACCTCAGCCACAAATACCCCCAAAACTTCAAAGGCCAGGGATCCAGTTGGTGAAAACCAATATACACTAATCCCTAACCATAATGCGTCCACCCCTAACAACGTATCACTCTCCAACAATCCTAGTATAAACCCTCCCATGCACATGCACCAGCTTACACATATCCATGCACCCAACCCACAATCTCCTGACCCTTCTACTGTCTCACAAATTTTGCCTACCCATAGCCAAACCCCTCCCAGTGGCACACTTGTATCAACCAAACAGACGCACCCAAATACCACCCACATGACCACACCCACAACGCAAAAGCCAAAAAACTATTAGAATCGACTCAAAAACTATACCCCAGCTAGAAAGCCATCCAAACCCATTACCAAAAATAAGAGAAAACAGGAAGAGAAGGCTCCTGGAGAAGAGGAACCCAGTGAAGTGAACAGTAAAAAGGCGAAGAAATTTGGTCTACTTAATGTTCCGTGCACATTTAATTTAACGGCAGAGGCTGCAGGGAAGCAGCCCTGCCGAGCCCAATGAGTTGCCTCAGCTGGAACTGTCAAGGGCCTAGGAACCCACTGACAGTTCGGGTGCTTAAAAGATATTTCCATGAAAAAAATCCCAAGTTTGTGTTCCTAATGGAAACCAAACTCAGTAAAAATGAAGTGGAAGAGACTACAAAATCTTTTTGATATGATGGTTTACATGCGATTAGTTGCGTCGACAAATAGAAGTAGAGAAGAGGGTGTTGCCTCTTGTGGAAAGGTGATTATGGTTTTTCAATGGATTTAGATTCTTTACACCACATTGACGGGATGGTGGAAGGGGTTGATGAAAAGTGGAGACTTACGGGCTTCTATGGTTGGCGGAGGATTCGCTCAAAAATCAACGTGGGACTGGTTAGGGAATTAGTGGGCTACATGTCTTAAAGTTGGCTATGCTTGGGATTTCAATGAAATTTTGTTCCAATTCGAAAAAATGGGGAGCCGGATTAAGGAGCACGCGAAGTGATAAGTGCATTTTTATTCACATTTTTCTTAAACCTTTCTGTCATTTTCTTTACAATTAATTTAGATAAAATTCAAGAAACTCACTTTGGCTTTCTTTAAATGATGAAGGTGAAGACTTGGAGCAATTTCTA
Source organism: Rehmannia glutinosa (assembly GCA_016081115.2). Classification (NCBI taxonomy): domain Eukaryota; kingdom Viridiplantae; phylum Streptophyta; class Magnoliopsida; order Lamiales; family Orobanchaceae; genus Rehmannia; species Rehmannia glutinosa. The sequence continues at coordinate 662,210 of JABTTQ020002141.1, forward strand.
TGGGTTTCATATCAATTTTGAATAAATAAAGATCAACTTATACGAACACAAATGAAGGAAGTCAACCTCGTTTTAAAAAGTGCAAAAAGACTGAATTCGTACAAAACACACCCCTAGTGTGCTGAAGAACATGGCCATGTTTCAGAACCACAAAACATGGTCATGCCGTGTTAAAAAACACCGTGCCCAAAATACCTGCCAAGACGTACAAAACACGGCTAGACCGTGTCCAAAAGCACGGTCGTGTTCGTCAAATTTTGCGAACACGACCAGGCCGTACTTTTAAGCACGGTCGGGTTTGGCCCCTTTTTCTGAGATACTTTTCGGCGAAAATTATGGAAGTCTTCCCACTTAGCTTTTTGACAACTTTTGTGCAACTTTTACATCTCATTATGTTGCACTAAGCTCTATTATTCTCTCAATTATCACATGCAAACAAGGATTGAACAACTCAACTGTGAAAGTGGAGCAATTGTTTATCAAAGATGACATTGTTAATGTGTTCTTTCACAAAAACAATGTCTATAAAAGCCAAGAGTATGGGTTGGAGGATTCATTCATTCATTCCAAGATTCATTCAATTCATCCTTACTTGGATTCATAGAGAACAAATTATATTGAGAGGATAGAAGGAAAGTAGAGTTGGAGATTGAAGAGCATTGGATAGGAAGGTTTGGAGCATAATATCATTGAAGCCAACCAAGGAAACAGTCTTGTTTTGATCTTGATAAAAGATAAGTACACCATGTCTACATCATTTTCTTCTTGTCTAATTTACTCTTTTGTCAAAATCATGTGTAACTAAATTCTTAGTGTTTGAATGTAATGAACTCTATGATGGATTTGTGATTTAGGCTTGTATGTTTTTAATATAATCTTCATGTTTTATGTGATTTACTTATATTATGCTTTGCTCATTCGAGTTAATATTTCCGGTATATTGATTTGAATTTTATTCCTCATTGGATAATCGAGAGATTTATGGTGAGAAAGAACCAATATAAGTGAAAGGAGTTGCATGCAATCCTAGATATAGGACAACATAAATCTTCGGATTAGGGTTAAACCTAATATAAAATTCATAAATCATTATAATGCAATCTTGGGAATTTTAACTAGAAAGAGATTTTGGTTAATCAACTTGAGATTATGAGTTTTTCACCTTGAAAGAGGGTTTAACTTAAATCATGAATTTATACGGTCCATGAAACATGAGATTATGTTAAAAAGGATGGTAATTACTAAGGTTTAAGGTTATATTTTATCTTGTTAAAATCACAAAAACATTTTAGAGGGATTTACATTTGAACACATTTCTATCTCTTTATCTCTTATTTTACAATCTTCCTTTATTTTATCAATTATAATTTTTGATTTTTAAGATTCTTTATTTTCCTAATTTTCCAAACAAACCTCTAAAAATTGTTAGATTAGATAACAAAAAGACGGTAATTACTAGTACTTGTAATCCTCATGGGAATGACACTCGGTACTCGATAATCTATATTATAAAACGATAGGTGCACTTGCCTAAGGTTTATAGAGCAGCTTTCGAGCTATCAAGTTTTTGGCGTTGTTGTCAGGGATTGTTATATTAGGAACATTTTATTTTTATTAATCAAGTCATTTTATTCTTTTCATTATTGCTTTTCTTCTTATCTATCTTTTGTGAACCTTGTTTAACACTTCTCCATCTTTATTTTCCTAATTTTTCCACAAAAACCTCTAAACATTGTTAGATTATATAACAAAAAGACGGTAATTACTAGTACTTGTAATCCTCATAGGAATGACACTCGGTACTCGATAATCTATATTATAAAACGATAGGTGCACTTGCCTAAGGTTTATAGAGTAGCTTTCGAGCCATCAAATTTTTGGCGTTGTTGTCAGAGATTGTGATATTAGGAACATTTTATTTTTATTAATCAAGTCATTTTATTCTTTTCATTATTGCTTTTATTCTTATCTATCTTTTGTGAACCTTGTTTAACACTTCTCCATCTTTATTTACCGTAGTGTATGCCTACTCGTCGTTACGGCAGGAAAGGCAAAGTCGCCGGTAGTGACGCAAATACAGAAGAAAGTATTAACACGGGATACAAAGAGGAAATAAATGAAAGTAATAACAAAGATTTTGTTATTATGGCGTATGAACAACAAAGAACAATGTACGACTACGCCTAAGCCATAATGGATGGCACAACATCAAGCAACGTGAGGCCCATTGTTGCCACCAACAATTTTGAAATCAAACCTAACATCATTCAAATGGTGCAACAGCTTGTTCAAATTGATGGCCTACTAGATCAAAGATCCAAACAATCACATCGCAAATTTCTTTGAGATTTGCGATACATTCAAGATCAACGGGGTCTCCGATGATGCCATTCGCTTACGCTTGTTCCCATTTTCTCTTGGGGATGAGCAAAACAATGGTTAAATACTTTTCCAAATGGGATGATCACAACATGGAATGTTATGGTAGAAAAGTTCCTCTTAAACTATTTTCCACCAGCGAAAACTGCCAGATTGAGGAATGAAATCTCTTCCTTTACTCAAGCGGACGATGAAACTTTGTACGACACTTGGGAGAGATTAGAATTGTTGCAAAAGTTTCCACATCATGGCCTACCTGTTTGGATGCAAGTCCAAATATTCTATAATGGGTTACTCTCCTCAACAAGGCAAATGATCGATCACGGCCGGGGAACTCTAAATAATAAAACACGAGAAGCTCGCTCAGGATTTGATCGAAGGAATGGCCATGAATGGTTGCCATGGAAATCCATACGAGGCAAAACTAGGTCGGTGGGGGTTTATAATGCGGATGTAGTGGTTACGCTAGTTGCACAAGTCGAAGCTCTAACTCAAAATATTGATGATTTGGCGGCTCCTAAACCACCATTGCAAGTTTTATCTTGTGAAACTTGCGGAGGATCTCATAATCACCAAGAATGCCCCCACACAATACCATAAATCGAGCATGTGGATTACCTAGGTAACCAACTTCCCCAAAATAATCCTTTCGATTATACATATAATCCTGGGGTGGCGCCAACATCTAAATTTTAGTTGGAGTAATCAAGGTCAACAAAGACCTAACCCAAATGCACTCACAAACTCATTCGCACCTCCGGTTTCCAACCACGAAAATCGAGCTTGGAGGATCTATTGGCCAAATTTGTCCAAACAATGAAAACCCATTTCACTGCCACTAAAACGTCATTTACGGAACCAAGAAGCATCCATTTGCAACTTGGAAAACCAAATCGTCTAAATTGCAAAAATGATTTACGAAATGCCCACGAGGAAAGTTTGCCGAGTAACACTAAGCTAAACCCCGAGAACACGTGAAGTCAATCACCCTAAGAAGTGGGACATCATTAGATGAGGTACGGATGCTTGGGAAGATAAGCCAATTAGCACTCCCATAGAACACAAAGAATAAGGTGAACAGGTGAGTTAAAGAAACAAAGAAAAAAGTGTTTGGATTACAAACCACCCATTCCATACCGCGCCTAGGTTATAAAAGGATAAGCAGATGATCAATTTGATAAGTTTTTACATTTATTCAAACAATTGCATATAAATATCTTTTTGTTGAAGCTCTTTTGAGATGCCAAAATATGCAAAGTTTTTGAAGGATCTCTTCTCTAACAAAAAGAAGCTCGAGGAATTATCCATTGGTTGTAATTAAATGAGAAATGTTCGGATATTACGCAAAATAAATTACCACGAAAAATAAAAGATCCAAGGAGTTTTACTATTCCTTGTAATATTGGTTATTTAACGTGGATCGGGCATTGGTCGACTTAGGTGCTAGCATAAATTTGATGCCTTACGAATTGTTTAAACAAATGGGGTTAGGGGAACCAAAAGCTACTATGATGAGTTTACAATTGTGACAGGTCTATTAAATATCCTAAGGTATTGTTGAAAATGTATTAGTCAAGGTCGATAAATTCATATTTCTTGTTGATTTTGTGATTCTTGACATGCATACCGATGTAGAAGTTCCTTTAATCCTAGGGTGTCCATTTTTAGCTACCGCTAAGGAAATTATTGATGTGAATGATGGTAAATTAATCTTGCGGGTGGAAGATGAACAAATTATCTTTAAAATTGCAACCTAATGAAAAATTCAATTGATAAAGATGACTCTTGTTTTTCCATTGATTTTATTGACACGGAAATAGTTAATTCTTTGCAAACATGATTTCTAATGAGCTCTTGGAGACTTGTATTTTCTAGAGTGCGGGTGTATCCAGAAGAAAATCTATTTCTTAGGGAATTTGTGCTCACGTTGGAGTCAAACACACCTACGGAATGCCAAAAGGAATTTGATAAGATTGAAAAATCACAAGTATGGTATAGTAAACCTTCCATTGAGGACCCACCCTCTTTTGGAGTTGAAAAAATGCCCGAGCACATGGAATATGCTTTTCTAAGCCAATGATTCCAAACTCCCGTAATTATTTTCTAATTTATCCCCACATCAAAAAGATAAATTGTTGACGATTACTGGGGAACACAAGAATGCCATTGCTTGGAAAATCTCGACATCCAAGGGATTAACCCTCATTTTGCACTCACAAAATTCTTTTGGAGGAGAATTTCAAACCGGTAGTTTATACCCCAAAGACGCTTGAATCCAAACATGAAGGAGGTAGTCAAGATGGAGGTCATCAAAATACTTGATGTTGGGCTCATCTACCCCATTTTCGATAGTAATTGGGTGAGCCAAGTTCAAGTGATTCCAAAGAAAGATGGAATGACGGTGGTCCAAAATGATAAGAATGAACTTATTCCAATGAGAATGGTAAGCGGTTGGTGAGTTTGCATCAATTACCGACAACTTAACGATGCTACTTGTAAGGACCATTTTCCTTTACCATTCATTGATCAAATGCTTGAAAGATTGTCCAGTCACCTTTACTATTTTTTCTTGATGGGATGTCCGATTATTTACAAATTTCGATAGCACCGGAGGATCAATATAAAATCACTTTCACTTGTCCTTATGCCACTTTTGCCTATCGACATATGCCATTTCGATTATGTAATGCATCGACCACATTTCAACGGTGCATGCTTGCCATCTTTGACAAAATCATGGAAGATATCATAGAAGTCTTCATGGATGACTTCTCGGTTTTGGGGGATTCTTTTGATAAATATATCGGTTTCTTGCTCATTGTGAAGAAACTAACCTGGTTCTTAATTGGGAAAAATATCATTTCATGGTACAAGAAGGAATAGTGTTGGGTCACAAAATTTCTTGCGGGGGGTATTAAAGTTGACAAAGCAAAAGTTGAGACAATCTCCAAATTGCCACCACCTACCTCGGTGAAGGCAATTCAAAGCTTCTTGGGACATGTCGGATTCTATAGGCGTTTCATCAAAGATTTTTCCAAAATCACCCGACCACTCACTCGACTTTTGGAGAAGGATATAATTTTAACATCAATGATGATGCCTTCAAGCATTCAATGTTCTAAAAGAAAAACTCATTACTTCTCCTATTATGGTGGCCCAGATTGGTCCCAACTATTCGAACTTATGTGTGATGCTAGCAACTATGTTGTGGGGCGGTACTTGGGCAATGGAAAGACAAACATTTTCAGCCAATTTACTACACAAGTAAAATCTTAACTCTGCTCAATCAAATTACACTACTACCAAAAAGGAGTTACTTGTCCATGGTCTTTGATTTTGACAAGTTCCATTCATACTTGATCTGTCAAAAGTCATCGTCTACACGGATCATTCGCCTTGCGCTACTTGCTTGATAAGAATGATGCAAAATTGAGGTTGATTCGATGGGTCCTTTTGCTTCAAGAGTTTGATATGGAAATCAAAGACAAGGATGGGGTGTTGAATTATCTTGCCGCGATCACTTATCCCTACTTGAGCATTCCCACACCGACAAACAACACGATTGGACATATCAATGATTCCTTCATGGATGAGCAACTCTTTGCCCTTAACTCAATTTATATTGATATTCCTTGGTTTCTTTGGATTTTGCTAACTATTGCGGGTCAAGTTTTACCGAAGGGGATGACTCATTAACAATAGAAGAAATTCTTTTCCAATCTCAAATATTATATTTGGGACAATCCCCATTTTCCGAATTTGTGTTTACCAAATTATAAGGAGATGTGTAAGCAATTCCTAAAACAATCTCATACTTGACCATTGTCACAAAGGACCTACAAAGCGGACATTATCAAGGCAACACTACAACACGCAAGGTCCTTGAGTCAAGTTTTTATTGGCCCACGATGTTTGAAGATGAAATGGTATATTGAAAAATGTGATAATTGTCAATGAACGGGGAATATCTCCCGGAAAAATGAGATGCCCCAAAATGGTATTCTTGTTTGTGAAATATTTGATGTTTGGGGTATTGATTTCATGGGACCTTTCCCTACTTTATTTGGTAATAAATATATTTTGGTAGCCGTTGATTACGTGTCAAAAAGGATGGAGGCGCAAGCCTTACCTAAAAACAATGCTCGAGTAGTGATACATTTTCTAAAAAAACATTTTGGTACACCAGGAGCCATCATTAGTGATAGAGGCACACATTTTTTCCAATCATTTTGAAAAAGTGTTAAACGCTACGGTGTCACACATCGAGTCGCTACCGCCCATCACCCCAAAACAAGTTGTCAAGTTTAGTGTCTAATCGAGAATTAAAACGTATCTTAGAAAAAATGGTTGGACACTCCCGTAAGGATTGGTCTCTCAAGCTCGATGATGCCCTTTAGGCTTATCGGACATCTTACAAGACCCCAATAGGCACTACCCTATATCGGCTCGTCTATGGTAAATCATGTCATATTCTGGTCGAACTTGAACACAAAGCCTTTTGGGCTATTAAAATGCTTAACTATGATTTGTCAAGCGCATGGAATAATTATTTATTGCAGATTAACAAACTCGAAGAATGGCGAAACTCGGCATACGAGAATTCAAATATTTACAAGGAACGAACAAAGCAATGGCATGACAAACATATAAGGCAATCATGGGAATTTCAACCCGGTGATCAAGTATTACTTTTCAATTCCCAACTCCGGCTATTCCCAGGTAAGTTGAAATCCCAATGGTCCGGCCCATTCACCGTCACTCAAGTATTTCCGTATGGAACCATCGAAATTTCGCACAACGAGATGAGTACCTTCAAAGTCAATGGACACCATTTAAAACTCTATTTTGGAGGTACCATCGATAACCATTACCGAGATGCTATCCATCTTGATAGCCCCCCCCAAAAAAAAAATCACCACACGATTAGGGGAAAAGGTCCAACTATACGACTTTACAGAAGCGCTACCCGAAAGGCAACCCGATGATTTGTGTGTGTTTTCTTTTCTTTCTTTTTTTAGGGGTTATTTTTCATAACACATTTTGGTTGTATGGGGAGATTTTTCTTTATTAAAAAAAAAATCAAAATATGGGCATGTTGTGTTTATAAACATGTTATTTTAAAAACCAAAAAAATGGGAATGTGTACCCAACACGGCATGGCCGTGTTCGTACCTACGTTAGCGAAAATGGCCTGGATGTGTTATTGAACACAAAATTCATACCAAACACGGTCGTGCTTTTATTTTAACAAAACAAAAAGAAGGAAAAAAGGGACAAAATTAAATGCAAACATGGCTTGTATTTTAAAAAAGGGCGTGTAATTTAACATGGTCGTATGCTTTATTTCAAAAACAAAGGGAAAAAGGGAGAAATTTGTACCAACACGCCCGGTCGTGTAGTTTGACACATCCGTGTAATTTAAATTGTTTTTTTCAAAAAAAAAAGGGGAAAATCGTGCGCGAACACGCCGACCGTGTCATTTAACACGATAGTGTTTTAATTATAAATAAAAAATAGAAAAATTCTTGAAAACCTTATCTTTTTCCTTCTCCCTCTCTTTCAAAAATCACTCCCCAAAACCCCCAAATCCGATTTCTCTCCCCATCTTCTCAAACTCATTTTCTTTTTCCTCAAGTTCTTCCCTATTTCGAAAATCACTCCCCAAAACCCCAAATCCTTCTTTTTCTCCTCTCTCAAAATTTCGTTTTTCTTGTTTGTAAACATTATCTATTATGTGTTTTTTTTTGTTTTTGGGGTTTTGCTTGGCTCTAATTGAAATGCATTAATTTATGTACTTAATTTTCTTTAAGTCCTAGAAATTGCAATTTAGGAAATTGTTGGAATATGTTCGAAGTGTAGAATTTGAGTTTCCATTTTTATCATTTAGATTATTGTTTTTGGGATTTTGCTTTTTTCTAATTGAAATTCATGAATTTGTTTACTTAATTTTCTTTAAGCCCTAGAAATTGCAATTTAGGAAAATTATTGGAATATGTTGCTTAGTGATGATTCATGAATTTCCATTTGAAGTGTGTTATTTTGTTAATTTATAGTCTCTTGTGCTAATGGTAGGGAGATGTTTGTGGAAACTTTGTTGGGCATATATTTCTCATTTGACTTGAATATTTGTTGATTGGAAGCAAACTTTTGCTTGTTGTTGCTATTTGTCTGTTGTTAAAGGAAGTACATGTTGTAAACTGGAAATAAATGTTCAACTTTTTCCAATTTAATGTCATTGCATACCCTCTTGTTCTATATATGTGTTTCTTTTCAATTGCAACTGTGATGGTTTGTGGACTACTAAGTGTTATTGCCACTAGGAGAATTGATGATGACTCATGTGCTTAGGTTTGATTAAGTGTGTTCTATGATGGTGTTTATTTTGTTGGTAGTCGATTCCTTTCGCCCATATTATGTCTTTTAGAATGATCTTTCACGCCTCTTTTAAGTTTCTTTTGACATAGGAATGCGAGGTCCAAATGCAGTCGCACTAGCGGCGCTTTTTCCTCCACGGCTCCCGCACCCGACGACCGCCGAGCCCCTCACGCTTATCCACCTACACGTGCTACCCCACACGGTATTACCTTTTGGTACGTGGATCATGAAGCCAACTTCAATAGGCTAGCCCAACGTCCCTTGCTCAACACACACTATGCCAACAATTTTACCTTGGATACTTTAGGCCTTCGTGCGGATGTGGAGTGGATGTTGAACAGATTGGTTGGGGGTACTTCTTGAATTTATGCATGCCCACCTATATCAGACATACTCACGAATTCCTCAGTTCACTCTATGCCGAAATCACTTCCGGTCAACACGTCGAGGAAGGGCGCATCACTTTTCGTCTCTTCAACAATGAACACCAACTCACTTTGGAGGAATTTAACACCATCTATGGCTTACCAATAGATGGATTACGCATTAAACCCATCCGGTTTCAAGATTTCCAATTCTTGTGAGAGATCACGCGTGAACGAGAGTACCGTCCATCCCAGGCAAAGTCCTCTGGCATCATAAACCCATGTTTCCGTTATGTCCTCTGGGTGCTTTCTAGCACACTCATTGGACGGGGTTAAAGTGAAGGGGTCGTCTGACTTGACGAGCTCTATTTCTTGTGGGCCATGGTTAATGCTTCCCCAGTCGACACAGGTTCCTACCTCGCTAGGTATTTCCGTAAGGTTAGTCGAAAGGATAAGGGAAAGATTGTTATTGGCGTCCTCATTACACCTTCGACGCCCATTTCAATTATGACTTGACGGGTCTCGAACAAGCCCGGGGACCGACCCATATCGATTTTTAGTCTTGTATTGCGATGTCTATGATTCAACGCATTGGTGATTGATTCGTCCTCCAATTTAAGGATACTACACAAACACACCCTTTTCCCAATCCACCACGTACTTATATGAGGGATCGAAATAATTGGTTGATGATATATCTCCATGGAGGTGGCACGGATACGTTACAATTACCAGCACCACTTGCCACCGATACGTAGGACTACCATAGTGAGGGCCCTGATTTTGTGCCCTTCTTCCTCTCACCCACCGCGAGGACAATCTCCCCCCTGGGACGATACTAGATCCATACTCCGTTCTATTCAGTTGTAGCGGATGCACCAACATGAAATCCTAGATAGACAAGAGGGGATGATGGCCTAACAGTTCGCTCATCTCGAAGCACAACAGCAACAACACTTTCTCGACTTTGAACAACAATAGCAATGACATTACACGATGATCCAACAACAACATGAACAATAGCAGCACTACTGTGCCATGTTGGACCGACTCCAACAATGGCACATTTCGCAAGGACATTTCCCACCACCCCAGTGAGGTTGTATTTTTCCTTTTAGCTACTCTTCTATTTTTTTTAATTCCATAATGTATCCCATCTCCTTCTTCACATTGTGGACATTGTGACCCTTGAAGTTGGAGGTGGTGAGAGTTGCTTGCATTTCTAGACATCTGCCTCTTATTTTTTTAATCTATTATTAATGTTTGCTTTCCTTTTAGGTGCACTCTATCGATTACATTTCTAAATTGAGAACAACATTGGATGTCTATGTTATAGATAGATAGATTGATTTTTAATTTTTTTTTAACCCTATTTTACCCGAAAAAGTCTTTTTATTTGAAAAGTCAAACAACCAAAATATTTTTAATTACGTGACTTTAGTAATAGGATTGTAGCCAAAAAAGCACAATGTCATGAAACATTGGAGAACTTAAATGAAAATACTTTGTGCTATGAACAGAGAACTCCTAATTGTAGAGAAAAAGCAAAAGCATTTATATTTTTATAAAGGGACAAATCGAGGTTATACTCCGCTATTTGTAGCTACTTAGTAACTAGGAGCATTCATGAACCCCATGTTTGTCTTTTACGTAAAACGGTGGCACAAATATGAGTATGGGGCACCACCCTAGGAGTTTTTGAAATGACATTCAAAATTTAAACCTAGTGGAAGTTTGCCTCAAACGTCCTGATTTATAATTATATACACGTATATAAAAAAAAAATAATGACGCTTAGAGTTTTGGATATCTCCTTTTATCATTGCATTCTTATATTCGGTTTAAGCGAAAGAATATTAGTCTCAGTGATATGATAGCTTTGATGTTTAAAGAATTTTTATTACTACGGACACTCTCTCCTAACAAATTGGTTATTTTGAAAAATCGAATTGATTGGCTCAATTGGGAACAGAAAGGGTCAACGAATTACATCAATCATACCAAAATTGTGAAAATAGATATCTCTTGTGTTTTCAATCCCATTCTTTGTTTTAAAATTGCTTGAGGACAAGCAAAAAATTCTAAGTTGGAGGTGGTTTGATAAGTGCATTTTTATTCACATTTTATTAACCTTTTTTTGTCATTTTCTTTAATATTTTAATTAATTAATCTAAATAATTCAAGAAAATCACTTTGGCTTTCTTTATATGATGAAGGTGAAGACTTGGAGCAATTTCTATAGGTTTCGTTTCAAAGTTTTGAAGAAATAAAGATTAACTTATACGAACACAGATGAGGGAAGTCAACATCGATTTAAAAGGCGCAAAAAGACTCAATTCGTACAAAACACACCATTAGTGTGTTGGACAACATGGCCATGTTTCAAAACCATAAAAAAAGAAAAAAGACGAAGAAAACATGGCCTGGCCGTGTCCAAAAACACGGTTGTGTTTCTCCCTCCGGCAAAAGAAATACGACCATGCCGTGTTTAAAAACACACCCATGCCCAAATACCTGCCAAGACGTACAAAACACGGCTGGTGTGTTCGTCAAATTTTGTTCGACCCTTTTTCGAGATACTTTTTGGCGAAAATTATGGAAGCCTTCCCATTTAGCTTTTTGACAACTTTTGTGCAACTTTTACATCTCATTATGTTGCACTAAGCTCTATTATTCTCTCAATTATCACATGAAAACAAGGATTCAACAACCAAACTATGGAAGTGGAGCAATTGTATCAAAGATGACATTGTTAATGTGTTATTTCACAAAAACAATGTCTATAAAAGCCAAGAGTTTGGGTTGGAGGATTCATTCATTCATTCCAATTTTCAATCAACCTATCCTTAGTTATAGAGCAAATTATATTGAAAGAAAAGAAGAAAAATAGAGTTGGAGATTGAAGAGCATTGTAGAGGAAGGCTTGGAGCATAACATCATCGAAGTCAGCCAAGGAAGGAGTCTTGTTTTGGTTTAATAAAAGATAAGTACACCATGTCTACGCCATTTAAATCTTCATGTGTAATTTACTTTTTTGTCAAAACCATGTGTAGCTAAATTCTTAGTGTTTGAATGTAATGAACTCTAGGATAGATTTGTGATTTAGGTTTGTATGTTTTTAATATAATCTTCATGTTTTATGCGATTCACTTATATTATGCTTTGTTCATTTGAGTTAATATTTCCGGTAAATTGATTTGAATTTTATTCTTCATCAGTTAATCAAAAGATTTATGGTGAGAAAGAACCAATATAAGTGAAAGGAGTTGCATGAAATCCTAGATATAGGACGACATAAATCCTCCAGATTAGGATCAAACCTAATATTGGATTTCATAAATCGTTATAATGCGATCTTGGGGGTTTTAACTAGAAAGAGCATTCAGTTAATCAACTTGAGATTCGGAGTTTTTCATCTTGAAAGAGGGTTTAACTTAAATCGGGAATTTCTACGGTCCAAGAAGCATGAGATTATATTAAAACAAGAATGTAATTGCTTAAGGGTTTAACGTTGTATTTTATCTTGTTGAAATCACAAAAATATTCTAGATGGATTTACATTCGAACACGTTTCTATCTCTTGATCTTGATTTCTTTTATTTTATCAATGGTAATTTTTTGATTATTAAGATTATTTATTTTGTTAATTTTCACAAACAAACCTCACGAAAATTGTTAGATTAGATAATAAAAAGACGGTAATTACTAATCTTGTAATCCTCATGGGAATGACATTCAAGTACTCGATAATCTATATTATAAAATGATATGTGCACTTGCCTAAGGTTTATAGAGTAGCTTTCGAGCCATCATGAAGCTTGAAGAATTTCATAAAGCAATCCAAGACGCTCAGTTAGACAATTTGGGTTATGAAGGGTATTCATTTACATGGTCAAACAACCAACAAGGGGAAGCAAACATACAAGAAAGGCTCGATAGATGTTTGGGTAATTCGGGATGGACTGATCTTTTTCTGGGATACAAGATTCATCATCTCCCTAGAGTGGCGTCGGATCATTGCCCGGTGCTAATCCAATGGCCACACACTCCGGGGCGGGATGGCTGCAAAGGAAAAAAAAGAAGGAAATTGTTTCGGTTTGAAATGATATGGCTTCTCGAGGAATCATGCCAACAAGTCATTCGCAAAACATGGGACAAAGGCTGTGCTATTCCAAATATTAATTCTATTACCTCTAGAATTCAAAATTGTGGGGTTCAGTTATCACTTTGGGAGAGGTCGCATTTCGGAAACATTGGAAAACAATTATGGGACTGTAAGAAATCTATTTAGGCACAATCAAATAATTCGACCTCAAGAAAGCCAACATGAGAGACAAAATCTTGAAGCACAACTCCGTAACCTTCACCTAAAGCAGGAGAAAATGTGGCATCAGCGATCACGGGCCAACTGGATCAAATACGATGATCGAAATACGGCATTTTTCCATAAACTGGCGAGTGGACAGAGGGCTAGAAATACGATCGAAAGGGTTAGGGACATCGTGGGTGATTGGAAATAGGAGATGCACGACATTGGGAGGGTGTTTAACAATTTCTATCATGGTTTGTTCACTTCAGATGAGAATCTGGAAATGGCAAATGCTCTAGATGCAATAGAGAACAAATTGTCGGAATCTGCATGTGAAACCTTGTCTAGACCCTGTTAGGAAATTTATTTGATAGATTTTGATGATACCATGTAAAACTTAAACTAGGAAGTTGGCACCCTATTTTCCTTGTAATTTGTATTGTAGTAGATAAGGCTGAGAAGGCTGAGTCGAGTCAGCTATGTCAAAGATTACAAGAAGTCAACTACGGACTGTGTGAAGACTCTGATGTATGTCAGCTGAGTAAGGCCATGAAGGAAGACAAGGACTCGACTGAAGAAGAGTCAGCTAAGGAACAGCTGTAAGAAGTGCCAGTCAAGTCAACTCAAGAAGCCAAGTCTACAAGCTGAAGTGACAGTTGACTCAATCAAATGATTGGAGCAGACTCAAGTCACCTGAGGTAAAGGCAGCAGTCCTGTCAAGACAACTGACTTAGATCCGTTGATTAAACTCAAGAATATTACTCAATATAGTAATATATCAAAGTTGCCAGGTCTAAAGTGTTTGTCCCAGAATTGTGCAAAAGGAATGAACCAATGGGAAACACTGCACCTTGTGTCAGACACCTGCAAATGCTGAAATGCCATTAATACGAGGAAAAGTCAACATCACCAAGGCTGCAGACCAAGACAAGACAAGTCAACGAACACAAAGTGACATTTGAAATTAGCATATCTCTTCAATGGGCAAAATTTCAAATGTGCACTATAAAAGGCTGAGGAAGCTATTGAGAAGAGGTTACCTGAACCACGAACAAGCAAGCAATATTCAAGCAATTAACATGCAATACTCTCAAAGCTTATCAAGATATTCCTCAAGCCTGAAACTCGAAGGAACTCGATCCAACACAAGCTATGAAGGAAAGACAACTTCAAATCTGTTGAAGAGGAAACTTTTAAAGAAACCAAAGGGGTCTACTTTCCAAGTCAGTATTGTAGAAAGGTTAAAGGTCGAACCATTATCAAGTTTGTTGGAGGGCTTCGTGATCAAATCCAAGAACTTGATTGGAGTGCTTCATGATCGAATCCAAGAACTTGAGAAGTGAGTCAAGAGTGCGTTGTTTGCCTGTGAAGAAGTGAATCGCAAGAGAAGCCATTTGTGTGATCAAAATTTTGTCTCAGATCATTCACGCTTTGTAAACTGATCTGTTACATAGTAGATTCTTCCAGGAGTTGGAGAAGAGAGGATTAGAAGACTTACCCCATCTTCGAACTTCTATAAAATATTTGTGTCATTTACTTTCAGCAAACTTACTTTCCTGCATATTTTTTATATTTGTTGTTAGTATTATATTTGATATCCAACTGATTAATAACCAAGTGCTAAAAATCAAGTGTTAAAAATAAGCTTAAAACTAAACGAAGGGAGTTAAGTCTTCCGCTGTTAAAAACTAATCAGCCAAGTTAAGTATTGGCTTGAGCAGCCGAGTTATACTATCAACATCTCTATCGAGTCTATTGAGTGGGTAACTTAGCTGAAAAGCCAACTTAGCTGTCCATCAAGGACACAGCTGTTTGAGTCAACTCTGTTGAATATTTTAAAAGAACTAAAATCAAAAATTTGGTAAGGTTTATTCAACCCCCCTTTCTAAACCTTACTTCACACCCCTAGGGACCTATAAACCCTTTGTGGCGAAGGAGGTCACGGCGGCACTGGCACAAATGCACCCTACAAAAGCTCTCGGACCAGATGGTATGCCTGCTTTATTTTATTAAAAACTTTGGCCGATTCTAAAATCTAATATTATTTCCACAGACTTGTCGATTTTAAATGACGGCATGAGTCCTCACCTGCTTAATAACACGTTCATTGTCCTTATTCCTAAGAAAAAATGCCTGGAAATTGTCTCTGATTATAGGCA
The DNA here is from genome assembly GCA_016081115.2 of Rehmannia glutinosa. Lineage (NCBI taxonomy): Eukaryota > Viridiplantae > Streptophyta > Magnoliopsida > Lamiales > Orobanchaceae > Rehmannia > Rehmannia glutinosa. Next base: position 677,797 of record JABTTQ020002141.1, read on the forward strand.
TATTAGCTTATGTAATGTTTTGTTTAAAATGATTGCTAATAGGCTTAAATTAGTCCTTCCTTCCATTATTCCACTACACTCATCCGCATTTGTCTCGAGTGACTTATCACGTATAACACCCTTCTGGCATTCGAAATATTTCACTCTATGAAACATAATAAAGCTAAAAAGCGGGGTTCTTTTGCGTTTAAGCTCGATATGTCCAAAGCTTATGATAGGGTGGAATGGCTTTTTCTCCATCCGGTCATGCTTAAACCGGGAATCCCTAATAATTTTGTGTAGCTTATTATGCTATGTGTCAACACATTGTCCTTTTCTATCCTATTAAATAGTCGATTTGGGTGCGGTTTTGCCCAACCAGGGGACTCCGTCAAGGGGACCCTCTTTCTCCTTATCTTTTTCTTTTCTATGCATAGGCTTTTTCATCACTAATACGTAATGTGGAGTTTGAAGGTAGGTTTCACGGTATTTGATTAGCCGAGGATCCCAAAGAATATCTCACCTCTTTTTCGCCTACAATAGCATTATTTTTGGAAGAGCTACTGAGAAAGAAATTGATGTGATGAGGAATATTATTCGGGAATATGAAAGAGCTTCTGGGCAGCGGATAGGTCTAGAAAAATCAGAAGTCTCTTTCAGTGGAGGGTTGGAGATGGACAAACATCAATCACTGGCGGACAGATTAGGTGTTGCAAGGGTTGATAAACATACGCTTTACTTGGGAATCCCGGTAGCGGTGGGACGTTCAAAGAAAAAAAAATTACAAAAGTGGTGGATAGAGTCCGGAAAAAGTTAAATGATTGGAAAGGGCGGTTTTTATCAGCCGCGGGCAAGATGATTCTTATCCAATCTGTTGCTCAGGCTATACCATCCTACCTGATGAGTTACTTCATGTTTCCTACCTCCATATGTGATCAAATAGATTCTATTATCAGCAGCTTTTAGTGGGGACAGAGGAAGGAGATAAGACGGATATACTGGAAAGCATGGAAGCTAATATGTCGATCTAAGAAAGAGGGCGGGTGGGGTTCAGAGATTTAAAGTGCTTCAATGAAGCGATGCTAGCTAAGCAAGGATGACGGTTGATTCAAAACGAGAGCTCTCTTCTATCAAAAGTCCTTAAACAGCGATAATATCCCTGGAAAGATTTCTCAATGCTACAATGAGCCATAATCCATATTATATGTGGAGAAGCATTGTAGATAGTAGGAAAAATCTTCGGGGTGGGATTCGATGGAACATAGGAAACAGAGAACAAGTGAATTTGGGATGACCCATGGCTACCAGAAAACCCTTTGTTTCGACTATCATCACAACCCACAGCTGAAACGATGACATATAAAGTGTGTGACTTTATTCATTCTGATCGCCGAGCATGGGTAGGGATGGCAACGGGGCGGGTCTGGGATGGGTTTGGCTAAACCCGGGACCCGCCCGCCAAGAAAAATAAAAACCCAGGACCCGCCCGCCCGGATCAAAACCCGCCAGACCCGCCCCATTCTGGACCCGTAACCCGCCGGGTTAAACCCGCCTAACCCGCTATGAATATGGTTGCAACATATACCAATGTAAATCTACTTCCTGAGCAAGCTGATTCAATGGAGTCGACAAATTCACAAAGCCCAAATCCATTCATGATACCTTATCGTGTTGTCTTTGAGTTCCGTTAAGGCACCCCTGTCCAAATGTTTGTTATGGTTGAGGTTTATATTTGGTGAATCGGGATGGAAAGTTGAAAATTGACTATTAAAAGAAAAATAAAACAAAATGGAAAATAGGAGATTAGAGGAAGAAACGTTACAGAGTGATAATGGCATGTGTTAATTTCATGGTGAAAGAGAAGAATATTAGAGAGAGATAAAAGAGTCGACAGAAACTTTGAAATGAAGAAAAATAACATTCAAAACAAAGCTTAGGAAAGTGTTAATGGCCGACAACCAGTAAATGAGCCAAATAGTCTACACAACTAAATTATGAAATAGAAAAATAATATATAGCGGGCCGGGTCCTATTGGACCCGTTACCCGCCCCGAGACCCGTTTAAAATGGGTTTGGACCCAGCCCGCCGGGACGGGTTCATTGCGGGTTCGGGTTTGAACCCGCCCCATTGCCATCCCTAAGCATGGGATGTTGACGCAATTTCTCACCTATTTTCCTTATCAGAGGTTCGTTCAATCCTAGCCATTCCGTTGAGCATGATTAGAACAAAAGATAGGATGGTGTGACATTTCTCCAAAGACGGAAAATATACGGTGAAGTCGGGTTACAAGGTGGCGAAGACTATTAAGGAAAATGAATATTAATCCCCGACATCTTCGGGTAATGCGGGATTATGGAAATGGTTATGGGCATTGTCAATTCCGAATAAGGTAAAGGTATTTTTTATAGAAGTGTGTGTACGGCATATTACCTACTAAGGGAGCCCTTATTTGAAGAGATGTGGCGATTGATGGCGTATGCACAAGATGAGGATTGGCGGAGGAATCGAACGAACATGCAATTCGGGATTGTATTTGGATGGAATTATTTTGGGCCGCCTCCCCACTTCGGCTAAGATTTCCACAAATTAACTGAAGGGGAACCATAGGAGATTGGATCGTCCATATGAAAGAGCAGGGAGATAAGAATGGCTAAGCATTGTTTGCCATGCTCCTATGGGGAGCTTGGTGTGCTAGAAATGATGCCACTTTTGGGAAGAACATCCATGATCAACACCACTATATCCAGTTGGCCACCAACCGTCTACACGAACACAAACAAGCCCTGGCGAGTCGAACGGAGCCGCTACGAGAGACAAAACTGGAATGATGGGTACCACCGGACGCGGATTACATTAAAATCAATATGGATGAGTCCATTCGGGAAGGAGAAGAGTCGGACATAGGGGTGGCGAAACGGGATCATAGGGGCCAAATCATAGCAACGCTAGCAAGGATGAAACCCATTGAATACGATGTAGCAATCGCGAAGGCCATCGTTTGCAGGGACGGAATGATGTTAGTTTGGGACCGGGGTTTTAAGAAAGCAGTCATCGAATCTAACAACATCAGTTAAATTCATCGGCTATTTCACCGGACTGAAGACCTCACCTACTTGGGGAATATAGTTTCTGACATTATTCTTCTTTTTCTTAGTTTTGATTCTATTAAACCTAGTTTTGTTAGGAGGTTAGGAAATACACTAGCCCTCCATCTTGCTCGTTTTTCTTTCGGTTTTGCTAACTATAATCCAAGGATCAGGGGCATCCCTGATCACTTGGTGGATTTGGTTGTTTCGGATATGGCCCCCTAGTTTATAATATAAGCCTCGATTTGGTTGTTTCGCATATGGTCCCCTAGTTTATAATATAAGCCTCATTTTCCCCTCAATAAAAATTGTGAATTTCGAATATGCCTATCCTCGGATTCAAATATACATGACACTTATCTAGGCCTTCCAACTTTTATTGGCAAAGAATAAGAAAAGAACCTTGTATTTGTTAAAAGATCGACTATTCCGCAAATTACAACTATGGAAGTCGAACCTATTCTCTATTGGGGGACGAGATATTTTAATCAAGGTAGTGGCACAAGCTTTCTCGACGTACTCAATGAGTATTTTTAAGCTTCCTAGTTTCTTGTGTAATGAACTCCAGATGTTAATTTCTCGTTTCTGGTGGGGTGGGAATGATTGTCAAAATAAACTACATAGGATGAAATTGGGCAAACTTTGCAGGTTAAAAAACGCGGGCGGAATGGGTCAAAAAACTTTAACAAGGCCCTACGTGCCAAGCAGGCTTGGAGAATTCTGGATAATGATTCATCTTTGGTTAGTCGTGTCCTAAAAGCGAAATATTTCCCTCATACTTCCCTTCTTGAGGTGTCCTTGGGAAATCGCCCTTCATATAGTTGGCGTAGTATTTATGGGGTCGGGATTTACTCCGAATAGGGTGTTTGATAAATGGTTTTATCATGATTTTGATGATTTTATTTTTATACCAAAACAATGTTTTTAAAGGTTGTCCAAATACTCCTAAATGATTTAAAATGGTTTTAATATTTTCCGGAGTATTTCTTCAAGTTTATTTTCGACAAAATTGGACAACACATTTAATGATTTTATATCAATGGGTTTTTACATTCAAACTATGTTTCTAAATGTTGTCTTAATACTCTCGATTGGTCTAAAATGTTTTTACTATTTTTCGGAGTATTTCTTGGAGTTTATTTTCGATAAAATATTGGACAACACTTTTGTTTTTTGAGGCAATCGCCGCCCTATAGGGCAACCCATACCGGAGATGAGTTTTGAAACAGAAACGAGATGTTTGAGAAAACTCCGGGAGGTCGGAAGTCTGGTCGACCTAGAAGGCGACCGGTACCTGAAGAGATTACAGAACAACCTGTAACATAAAATTGAGAGGGGTGACCGGTCCACATTGTGGGCGACCGGTCGCACCTATGGGCGACCGATCGACCACCCCCAGGACCGGTCCCCCTGTTGTATTTTTGATGTGTTCTTTTCAAATCTTATTTCACACGACGGTCGCCCTATGTTTTGACAGCAAAATTCTAACCGTTGTGCAGCAGACAGCTTTTCCCTAAATTGTGGGATTGATTTCTAACAGCTATAATGTTGATTTTAATTGCAATTTTTCTTGTAGATATCAGATTCCAAGAGGAGTCCTTCAATGATCAATCATCTCCTATAAATAGAGGAAGATTTGAAGCACAACAACAAGAGAGAACAACACAACACAACAAGATATACTCAAGCAAACACTTGGTCTTATATTGTCATTGTTCTTGTTGTAATTTGCCTAGCTTATCACTTTCACATTCTTGAGGTCTAGGCTATTCTTGATTACACTTGCACTCAATTGTATAATTCATTATCGAGTTGTAATCTTGAATTTTTGGGTTATCATTCAACACAAGATATCCTTATGAGTGTTCTTTTGGTAAGAACACACTTGGGTGATCTAGGTGTTAGGTGTAAGAAGATTGTGGTAATCTTCTTGTTGAGGTGTTGAAGAATTTGGTATTCTTCAAGGTTGAAGATTGTGGTAATCTTCACAAGGTGCCGTTGGAGATTGTGGTGATCTTCAAGTGAGATTGTGGTAATCTCAAAGGTGGTGTTGAAGAAGAGTGTGGTGCTCTTCAAGGTGTTGTTGTAAGTTGAATTTGTATTAATTGTGGTAATTAATAAAATTCTTTTTCTTTTTCAAAACCCATCCCGGATATACTGGGGTGGTAGTAGATTAGGCCCTAGGTGGGTTGAACTACTATAAATCGACGCGTGTTATTTACATTCCGCACCTTTATTATTGTCTTGGCGTATTTGGTTCGAAAAAGAGGCCATAATCGAAAAGATGGAGATAATCTATTCACCCCCCCTCTAGATTATCGTAGCCGCTTGGACTTACAAGTGGTATCAAAACCAAACTCTTTGGCAAGCTCGTTTCACATCGCGAGTGAAGAGGAATGATCACCGGCTACGAATGAAGCTCACCCTTCCGGCACCTCCACCACCAAGCCACCTCGATTTGATTCCAAAAATTTTGCATTTTTGGAAAGAAAGAATGGAATGCTATTTACAAGGTTGGGGGTCGATATTTGGAACATCGTCATCAATGTAGAATCCATTCCGATGAAAGACACACCATACACCTCCAAAGCTCTCAAGGAGCTCAATAATGAAGAAAAGAAAATCATCTCCTTAAATAGTAAAGCTCTCAATATTTTATATTGTTCACTTACCAATTTGGAATATGATCTTATTGTAGGAATTCGATCGGCTCATGGAGTATAATTAGAAGTCATTCATGAAGTATATGCAAATGATAGGAGCAACTCAAAAGCATCTACTTCTCAAAGGGATACAAGGTCAAATCTAAGGAACAGCCTTTTACAACTTCCAACTATGAAATAGTCGAACAATGTTTTATGGGCATCGAAGAAGAAAACGAGGTTTGTCTTAAACCCTCTACTTCCTATGATATTGTTCTACAAAATGATTATAGTGATTTGCAAAATGATTTTGATGACTTTCAAAATGAATTCCAAAGTTTACTTGTTAAGTACAAAAATTTGAAAAAGGAATTCAATGTTTTGAAAAATGATAAGGATAGTTTATTTACTTCCTATGAATCACTATCATGTGCTCACACCACCACACTTGATAAGGTTAGAAACCTTGAAAAAGAAAATAGTACTCTTGTTGAGAATTTTAATTGCATGAAAAAGGATTTATCTAAATCCAACTTGAGTACCGTTAAAATGACCGATATTGTTGATATTCATATTTGTGATAAATTGAAACAAGGACTTGATCATTAGCCTAGTGTTGTTAATTATGTGAAAAGAAATCAAGTCCCTATGCATATTGGTCTTTATTCTCCAAAAATTACTACTTGTTTTTATTGTGGTAAAACGGTCACACAGATTAATACTTGTCGGGCTAGAAAGAAACAGCTCTAATTATTATTGGAGACCTAAAAGTCTCAAAGCTAAACCCAAAGGACCCAAACACTTGAGGGTACCACAAAATAATGTCATATTAGGTACCCGGTGGAATAATAATCGAAGAAAACTCATACCGCCAAGAAGACATCAAATGATCATTCCGTTTGATCAAAGGAGAAGACGGCACCACAACGAATTTCCAAGAGAAAGACATTATCAACAATGGGAATGACAAAATCCTTGGAAATGGAACAATCGGAGAAGCCATCATCAACAAAATGATTTTCAAAGGGGAAGATATCATCAACAATGGGAACTAAGACAACCCATGGAAATGGCGAAATTGGTAAACCGTGTCTTCCCATTTAAATATGCATTTTATTTCATTATTATGCATGTTCTTATTTGTGCCTTAATTGTCAAAATGGTTTTTCAAAATATTTTCGAAGAGGTCTTCTACACATTTGTGTTTTTAAATTTTTTTTTTAAAAGGAGACCCTGCATAATGTTTTAATAAAATCTTGTGCATTTACTAAGGCTAAAATATTTTATTATCTATGAATTTTTATGGCATAAGCATACTTGTGATATATCTTATTGTTTTTAGCCTACACTTGTATCATATTCGTTTTGTGCTATACTTGTTTAAGATATGTATAGGATATATATTTCCTCATCCTCTTCAAGAGATGCTTAAACGATCGAGGTACGCTCATCATTGGTATTCATCCTATAGACTCGATATATTTTTGTTATATGTATGTGTGCTTGTTTTTCAAGTTATTTCAAAGTATTTCACATAAGTGCCATTAAGACGATTTTTCAAAGGCACTATTCTATAAAGCTTGTTTTATCCGAGACTTGTAGAGGATTATATTTGTTTTGATAAAACATATGATTTTTTATCCTCTTCTCAAAATTAGGCATTTGATTGCTCATTTCATTCTTGTCAAAACTATTGTTCAAATGCTTCCTTTAAATGAGGTCTCAATTATATGCTCTCGGATTTTAAAATTTCAAAAGAGACCTTATATAGCTTTCTACAAGCTTATTTGAACTTACATGTCTTATTGAACTCTTGGTGATTTGTTTGAAAGCATAGTATGTGTTACTTGTCATTGTATCTCTAGTATTTGATATTACTATGCTCTTGTGCAAAGATATCTCGTTAAGATTTTGCAGAAATTGTTTGATATTTTGAAACAAGTTTGATGACCAAAGGAGGTTAATAGCTCAAAGGTAATGTCAAGAAGAAGGTAATAGATTTTGATGAAACATTTGCATCTGTAGCATGTTTTTGAAGCTATTCGTATTTTACTTGCCTATTCTTGTTTTTAAGAAAATTTCAAGCTTTACCAAATGGATGTTAAATCCAATTTTCTAAATGGTTTTATTCAAATAGAAGTCTATGTAAAACAACCGGGGTTTGAAAAACTTTTCTAGGCCAAATGATTTTTATAAAAGGCCTTGTATGTTTAAAACAAGTACCCCGTGTACGGTTTGATAGACTTAGCATTTTTTTTCGCAAAATGTTTTTATAAGAGGTAAAGTTGACACTACTCTCTTTGTTATTGAAAAAGGGCAAGATTGCTTATTAGTACAAATTTGAGTTGATTTGGTGCTACTAATGAATGTTTGTGCAAGATGTTTTCCAAGTTATTAGTTAGGTGTATTTGAGATGAGCATGATGGGGAAGCTTAATTTCTTCCTTGGACTTCAAGTTAAACAATGCCAAGAAGATGGTTATATTTCACAATCAAAGTATACATAAGTATCTTTGAAGTAGTTAAGCATTGAAGAAGGAAGAATCATCTCAATCTCTATGGCTACAAATGTCCAGATTGACAAAAGGTTGAGGAAGGCATATCGGGTGACAAACAAATTCGTGGTATGTTCATTCACTTTTATTACTCCCATAGACTCGACATTCCATATGCCTTATGTCTATATGCTCGAGCTCAAAAACAATCCCAACGAATTTCATTAAAGTGCCGTTAAAAGAAATTTTCAAATATTTAAAAGGCACTTCTTCTTATGGCTTGTATATCCAAAATTTTAAAATGTTCATATTTTTCGGGATAACAAGTCCGGTGATTACAATTTTTTTCAAAATATGGTTCGTTACAATCAAACTAAATATATTGAGATTCGATATCTTTTTCTAAGAGATTGCATTTTAACAAAAACTTGAGATGTGTTTAATTTCGTCTCAAGGATAACTCGCGGACTTTTTAATCGTTTAGCATCACGAGTATTTTACTCCATTCCAAGCTTGATTATGATACAATGTATATTGAATGAGGTCTACGTTTGCATTTTCACGTTTTAAAACTTAGGGCGAAAAATCGGATTTTGGATCAAATTTAGGACTTTTGCAAACAAATCAAATAAAAATACGCCAGGGCTTTGGCATTTTTTGGAGTTTATTTTCGATAAAATATTGGACAACACTTTTGTTTTAAGGCCAACCGGTCGCCCTATAGGGTAACCCGCACCTGGAGATGAGTTTTGAAACAGAAACGAGACGTTTGAGAAAACTCCGTAGGTTGACCTAGAAGGCGACCGGTACCTGAAGAGATTCGTAACAACCTCGTAACGCGTAAAATTGAGAGGGGTGACCGGTCCACATTGTGGGCGACCGGTCGACCACCCCCAGGACCGGTCCCCCTATTGTATTTTTGTTGTGTTCTTTTCAAATCTTATTTCTGCGCGACCGGTCGCCCTATGTTTTGACAGCAAAATTCTAAGCTGTTGTGCAGCACATGACTTTTCCTTAAATTGTGGGATTGATTTCTATGACTATAATCTTAATTTTAATTGCAATTGTTTTTGTAGATATCGATTCCAAGAGGAGCCTATCAATGATCAATCATCTCCTATAAATAGAGGAAGATTTGAAGCACAACAATAAGAGAGAAAAATACAACACAACAAGAAATACTCAAGCAAACATTTGGTCTTATATTGTCATTATTCTTGTTGTAATTTGTCTAGCTTATCACTTTCACATTCTTGAGGTCTAGGCTATTCTTGATTACACTTGCACTCATATTTGTATCATTCATTATCGAGTTGTAATCTTGAATTTGGGTTATCATTCAACACAAGATATCCTTGTCAGTGTTCTTGTGGTAAGAACACACTTGGGTGATCTAGGTGTTAGGTGTAAGAAGATTGTGGTAATGTTCTTGTTGAGGTGTTGAAGAATTTGGTATTCTTCAAGGTTGAAGATTGTGGTAATCTTCACAAGGTGCCGTTGGAGATTGTGGTGATCTTCAAGTGAGATTGTGGTAATCTCAAAGGTGATGTTGAAGAAGGGTGTGGTGCTCTTCAAGGTGTTGTTGTAAGTTGAATTTGTATTAATTGTGGTAATTAATAAAATTCTTTTTTTTTTCAAAACTCATCCCGGATATACTGGGGTGGTAGTAGATTAGGCCCTAGGTGGGTTGAACTACTATAAATCGACGCGTGTTATTTACATTTCGCACCTTTATTATTGTCTTGGCGTATTTGGTTCGAAAAAGAGGACATAATCCAAAAGATGGAGATAATCTATTCACCCCCCTCTAAATTATCGTAGCCGCTTGGACTTACATAGGGTTGAGATGGAGAGTTGGCAATGGAACCCGGATTGCTATTTTTGATGACCCATGGCTACCCGACCTTTTTCTTTCAAACCAATATCCTCTCCGTTGGAGAATGGCCCAATTGTGGTGTCGGATCGTATTTCCAATAGTGCTTGGAATTGGAATATCATCAATAACTACTTTTTGCCTCTAGACAGTGTGTTGATTTTGAAAATTTCATTGGGACGACGTGAGGTTCGGGACAAGCTAATCTGGCATTTTGATAAGCCTAGTGTGTACTTGGTGAAATCAAGCTATATAGTTGCTATGTTGTCCCTTGAGGGAGCGGGACCTTCTCAAATAGATGTCTAATCCACTCTGTGGCATCGGCTTTGGAATTTACGTCTCCCTAACAAAATAAATATTTTTGCTTGGCGAGCATTCTATGGGATCATCCATGTGCATTGCAGCTCCAGAAACGCAGAATCCATTGTCCACCAATGTGCAAGAGATACGGAGTCTATGAAGAATCAGTGGAACATGTCCTCAGGGATTATACTAATGCGGCGGAAGAATGGAACTTAAGTTGCTTGAGCAGCTTCTTTCAAAAATTTAGACGCACTTCTTTTCAGGGTTTTTGTTCAGGGGTGTGCTTAAATCTGAAAATGAAAGATCTTGAACTTTTTACCATGATCCTCTGGGCGATTTGGTTCTCTAGAAATCATGGCATGTTCAATAATATTTGGATGAGAGCAACGAAGACTTTAGACCTGGCTGGCAGGACCCATTTTGTCTTTCAATCATGTGCAAGAAGGGTGGACTACCCCTCTGATGCATGCCCAACAGACAGAAGGAAATCTTGGAGACATCCTCCTCCTGGTAAACTGAAATTAAATGTGGATGCTTTGGTCTCTCCAGGATATGTGATGCAGATGGAAACCACAGATAAACGAGCAACGAACAAAAGCAACACGAATCTTCTCAAAGAAACGTAAATTGCAATGAACAAGAGAATAAATCTCAAATCTTAATAATAATTCAACCTCCTAAAAATAATAAAATAGCAAGTATTTATAGGATTAAAATCCTACCACAATAAAACTCCTAACTTGACTAGGAAACTTAAAAGATAAACTCAAATATAATACTAAACAAATCACTATCTAAAATAAAAGATATTCTAAAATCCTAAAATATAATAAATTAGATATTATCTCCACCATTCTCTCCGGGGTCGAAACGATTCGTCCTCGAATCGGAAGGGAGATCGTCACTAGAATAATTGTTAAACCATGGAGGGGCGCGAGGAGGACGAGACGAGAAAATAATATGAAAACCATCAAAGACACATCCGGCAAAGTGACCACCCCTTGCAAATAAAACAATCATCAAACATATATTATTTCTAGTTGCATGACGTATGTAATTTCTTTGTTGAATCAATTCTCTTGCGCTCAAATATATAACTCCATAGCCATCCATGACAAGTGCTTTGTCAGTTTCAAAAGAAATATTTTGGAGTCATCGAGTAGTAATCTCCAAACCGAAATTCTCTCTGCATTTTGCAATTCTATAAATATTTTACCGTTTGAAACACCACCAAATTCGATTTGTCCATCAGCAAGGAGACTAGTCTCTCTCTGATCCTCATCTTCCGATCTAGAAATAATTACCACATCATAGTCTTTACACAGTGAATTTGTTGCTCCATCAAAATCTTCTTGTTTAATGATAGTTTTTCCAACAACACTTAGTGCTATCTCAATTTCTTTGTCAAAAATTGGTGGGTCGTCATAGCCACCATTTTCCTCCTCATCGAAAATTGGTGGGCCATCATAGCCACCATTATCCTCATCAACTTGCAGATGTTTATCATAACTAAACTCCGGAATATGCTCTCTATCTTCGTCATCAAAAATCGGTGGCCCATCGTAACCACCATCCTCCTCATTTGAAAAAATATGTTGGGATGGATAAAAACTAAAACCACATCCATCATGATAGTTCCAACCATCGACTCGTTGCTTGCCTCGCACGCTCGATCTCGATCGGCCGTGGTGAGCGGTGACAATGTCGAAAATTTCTGTTGTTGGATGCGGGCGTGATTATCCGTTGTGTCAACAAGTCGATCCGTTGACGGATGCGTGCGAGGTCGTTCATGCGTTGTGAATCCTGCCTGGACAACATGGTTGGGAGCGTGAATCGTCTCTCGAATACCAACCGATGCAAATGTTGGTATTAATAAAAACGAGGGTTTCTCTCAATTCTTGTCTCTCTTACGGTATTCTTATAGAATCAACGTACGAGGTGAGCTTTAATCCTTGTTCACGCTTCCGATCGCATCAATATGTCTCAATCGGGGTGTGGTTATTCGCGACGAGGATGGATGTGTTGTTGCATCATGCATGCATGGCAAAGAGTATAATTAAGTCTTTGTGATATCCTTGAATCAGAAGTTGTAGACTTAAGGGGGGTTTGGTATTTGCACATCAACTGGGTTTGTGTATTAATTCTGTAGAATCTGATTCCTTCTCTTTTCTCTACATGCAATGGAGCTGCGAATAAATTTGGTGAAATTGGGTTTGGAGGTGCGAGACATTTGCTTTTTACTTTATAGTGAGGAGGCTAGTATTCTATGTAATTTTATCCCTAGAAAATATAACTCTGTAGCTCATTCCCTTGCTTCTTCGGTGTTCCATCGAGGCACTTTGAGCATGGAAAATATGCTATTCCATTGTGGTTGAGATCAGCAACTCTTGCCGACTTGAATTAATATAAATTTTCCTTTAAAAAAATTGTGAATTTCGTTATAATTTTATTGTGTGACATGCAGTAATAGCGAAATATTTATCGATTGTCCTTATTCTTTCACTTAAAATTAGTTGAACAATAGCATTACAAGTTAAAATAAGAATAGTCACATGAGAGACACTATTAACCCCTTTTTTCCCTCTAAGTAAACTCAATTTCCAAATTGGCAAAAAAAAATTTGGTCCTTTATCTTACACTACTTTGAGATTTCATCCTTTTTCTTTTCGCTTTTGACAAATAGTCCTTTTTCTCAACAAAAAATTGAGATTTGGTCCTCTTACCTGCTATAGCAGGTTACTTTGACTTTGTTGAACTAATTTGGCATTTTTATTTTCAAAATTTTTAATTTTCATTTAGAAAACAATATTTAAATGTTACATGACATCCTAAAAATTCGAAAAACCATTTTAAAATCTAAAAATTAAATTTCGAAAATTTGCTAATTTATTTAAAAACTAAAAATAGTAAAAACAATATCAAAATTATTTTAAAATTACAAAAAAAAATACGAAATTTGATAAAAAAAAATATAAACTGTTTGAAAAAATCTGAAATTTATTTGAAATATTGAAAAATATTATAACTTTGAAATATAAAAACTCAAAATTATTTTGAAAAAGTTGTTTTTAAACTAAAAGATGTTTAAAAATCTGAAAATTTGTTTAAAAAATTAAAAAATATTGTTAAAAATCTAACAATTATTTGAAATATTAAAATATAAAATAAAAAAAAAGTTGAAAATTGTCTAAAAACAAGAAAATTAGTTTAAAAATCTGAAAATGGATTAGAACTAAGACTTTTAAAATTTTTACAAAAAATATGAATTATTTTTTAAAACAAATCTGACAATTACTCCAAATATATAAAAATAATCTAATTTTTTTAAAAAAATCCAGATTTTTCCCTTTGATTTTCAGATTTTTTTTAAATATTTGGCATAATTTTTAGATTTTTGAAAAATAATTTATAGTTTTTTAAAAACAATTCTAAGTATTTACTCTATTGTTTATTTTATAAAAAAAGCAGATATTTTTTTTATAGAAATTTCAAAAGTCTTTGTTTTTAATCCATTTTCAGATTTTCAGACAAATTTTAAAAAATTTCATATTTATTTTTTTGTAATTTTTTAATAATTTCGATTTTTTCTATTTTTAGTTTTTTACAAAAGCTATCAGATTTTATATATTTTATTTTTAGATTTTAAAATATTTTTTTGAATTTTTAAGACTTTGTTACAAAAATTCAAATAATTTAAATTTTAGTAAAACAATTTTCAGAATTTTCAGATAATTTTTTTTTTCAGATTTTTCAAAACAATTCTATTATTTAATTAATTTTTCCATCATTTAAGCCAACTAGGATGCCATGTAAGATTTAAATATTATTTTTAAATGAAAATTAAAATTTTGAAAATAAAAACGCCAAATCAATTTCAACATGTCAAAGAACCCGCTATAAGCGGTAAGAGGACCAAATCTCAATTTTTTGTTGAGAAAAAGGACTATTATTTGTCAGCGAAAAGAAAAAGGATGAAATTTCAAAGTGGTATTAGATAAAGGACCAAAAGAAATTTTTGCCTTTCCAAATTTACCAAACCTCCCAACTTTATGTGGCACGTGATTTTATAAGATTTTGTGACACAATAATACGACATGTGACTATAATAGTATGGTACAACCATGCATCGCGATCATATGATACGATTTTGTTACACGATTATGATGTAAGGGTATTATTATATCAAGTCCACATAATGATATTCCTTTGTTTTGTCCATACAAAGCACCACTTGAAAACAACCTCCAGGACAATTTATTACCACTATGATATTAAAATTGTCAATCATACATTATTAAATTATGAGTTTTACTCTAATTATATTAGGTGAACTGTGAAGATTTGTATAATATCTTACTTTTACTCTTAACTTATAATACCACTCTTCCACAAATTATAAGTTAAAATAAAAATAATGAAATTACATAATTATTCCGTACAAGTATATAATATAATTACAAGTAGTTCGATTTTCCTTTTTTTATCTTTTTCTGATGAAGGATTTGTGCAGTATATTCCATCAATTATAATTTCTTTAAGCCAATGTGCTAAATATTTTTAAAAATAAAAATATAACATAAAAACAAAATTCATTCATTTTCTTTTCTTTTAGACGAAACCCCATTTCAAATCGACCACAATGAGTCAGGACAAGACATTTTTGTTGTCATTATGTTATTAATTTTGTAATTAAGAAATTTAATTGCCATAAATACATTGACATTAATGAATATGAATATATAAAATATGTAGTCAAATACATAAAAATCGATTCTAATTAGATATTATCTCACTGTGATAATTGTTGATGTTTTAGATAGCTATTGTTTTACCAAGATTTTTCATTTTCGTTGCGCTAGATAAATTTTTTATCTCAAAATGCGAATGCTTATAAAAAAATTCAAAATACACTACTAATTCCTTTAATTTCCCCCCTCCACCAATGAGGTCTATACATTTTTCAAAAGAACTCTCTCTGTTCTAAAAATCACCGACTAAAGCCCCAAGTTCCGTCAGGAACTAGGTGCCTCCTTTTCACGATTTTTTTCGATTAGGCCCGCCTAATCCAATCCAAATCCCAACTAACCCCACCTAAGAGTGGCCTAAGCGCTAGGCTTCAATCTGCCACCTAACCAACATCTACCACTTTTTAGAACATTGAAAAAACCATCAAACTACCAATCATTATTACATATTTACTATTCATTTGGTCAAATATTTCTAATTATGTTTTCAACTCATAACCAATACCATCCCAGCTAAAATCCTTCCAAATTTATTTTAAGGAAATTTTGAAAATAAAAACATATCCAATCACTGCCTTATGCTCTGAACACCAAAATCAATTGCAGTT
The DNA here is from genome assembly GCA_016081115.2 of Rehmannia glutinosa. Classification (NCBI taxonomy): domain Eukaryota; kingdom Viridiplantae; phylum Streptophyta; class Magnoliopsida; order Lamiales; family Orobanchaceae; genus Rehmannia; species Rehmannia glutinosa. The sequence continues at coordinate 693,528 of JABTTQ020002141.1, forward strand.
GTATTTTCCATTTATTAATGAAACCACTTTGATATTTTGATTATCCAAATTTCTATGAAGAAAAATCTGCCATGTGGGCTTTAATTGAACAATAAATAAAATAAAATAAAAAATAACTTTTAAAATCCGAAAAAAAATAATCTCAGACATCCAAGGAAGGAAAAGAACAGCATAAGCTCTCGAGCCCGGCGAAAGGCGAAAGCTTTAGGCGGCCACTGCGAATGTTTTGAGAAACAAGCCTTTGGATTTATCATCATTGATAATTTCTCAATTTAAAAATAAAATTCAATCAAATGAAGAGAAAAAACTAGTGAATTATTTTCCATCCTGTATGACCAGCAAAAATACTAAACGAAAATGCTGGCAAAGTGATGGATGGATGAAAATTTGAATTTGAGGGACTGGTTCATCCCTCGAGCAAAACCTATTTTTTTCAATTGCTAGAGGGGCAGACATCGAAAGTCCCAATTATTATTTAATAATAAAATTTTAAGTCCAACCCCATCATATGAAGAAATCAAATCAAATCAAATCAGCCAAAATAGAAAAAAAATCAAAAAAAAATAGGGGAAATCTCATATTAAAATCAACCTAAATACGTACAGAATAGAAGAGTCTCAGTCATCCAAGGAAGGATTAAAGCAGCAAAAACTCTCAAGCCCGGCGAAAGGCGAAAGTTCTTAGGCGGCCGCTGCGAATGTTTTGAGAAACCGGCCTTGAATTCTTCATCATCGACACCGAAATACCCAAAAAATATAGATAATTGTGGAAGGAAAATAGAACAATCAAATAATTATAATTATAATCTAAAATCACAAGCTCAATGAATTTGATTATTTGTGCTGGGCATAAGAGTGGACGAAGGGCGAGGAGTTATATAGGGCTGATGGATTAGGGTTTCTTTAGGGTTTAATGCAAATGGAAGCATCTGGAATTTTGGGCCCATATGTAGTTACTGGATCACGTGTCCTGTTGGGCGCAATACGTGGCCCAATAATAAAATGGAGGCAATAGTTACATGCTCTAAGAGAAAAATTATTATACAAATAATTTAATTATTGATGTATTTATTGGATACTAACAATTAACAAATGATATCAAATAATTATAAATTTTGCATTTTATTTTTTTAGAAAGAAGCAAACTATTGTTTGATAAATGGTTTTATCATAATTTTGATGATTTTGTTTTTATACCAAAACAATGTTTTTAAAGGTTGTCCAAATACTCCTAAATGATTTAAAATGGTTTTAATATTTTTCGGAGTATTTCTTCAAGTTTATTTTCGACAAAATTGGACAACACATTTAATGATATTGTGTCAATGGGTTTTTACATCGAAACTATGTTTCTAAATGTTGTTCTAATACTCCCGATCGATCTAAAATATTTTTAATATTTCTGAGTATTTCTTGAAGTTTATATCGGACAACACTTTTGATGATTTTGTGGTAATGTGTTATTTCATCAAAAATATTTTTCTAATGTTGTCCAAAATACTCCCGATCGATTTAAAATATTTTTACTAATTTTTTGAGTATTTCTTAAGGTTTATTTTCAACAAAAATCGGACATCATTTCATTGCGGAGGTCGATGGTCGACCAAAGAGGCGACAGTGCCGGGAACGAGTTTCTTGAAACAACTCGCAGAACCTACAAAACAGGTCGGGGACCGGTCGACCACCCCTAGGGACCTGGTCCACCCCGTTGAAATTTTGTTGCTTTCTTTTCAAAACTTATTTGTGCGCGATCGGTCGCCTCCTCAAGTTTGACAACAAAATTCTAAGCTGTTGTGCGCAGATGTGACTTTTCCCTAAATTGTGGGATTGATTTCTAACAACTATAATGTTGATTTTAATTGCAATTTTTCTTGTAGATATCGATTCCAAGAGGAGTCCTTCAATGATCAATCATCTCCTATAAATAGAGGAAGATTTGAAGCACAACAACAAGAGAGAACAACACAACACAACAAGATATACTCAAGCAAACACTTGGTCTTATATTGTCATTATTCTTGTTGTAATTTGCCTAGCTTATCACTTTCACATTCTTGAGGTCTAGGCTATTCTTTATTACACTTTCACTCAATTGTATAATTCATTATCGAGTTGTAATCTTGAAGTTTTGGGTTATCATTCAACACAAGATATCCTTGTGAGTGTTCTTTTGGTAAGAACACACTGGGTGATCTAGGTGTTAGGTGTGAGAAGATTGTGGTAATCTTCTTGTTGAGGTGTTGAAGAATTTGGTATTCTTCAAGGTTGAAGATTGTGGTAATCTTCACTGAGGTGCCCTTGGAGATTGTGGTAATCTTCAAGAGAGATTGTGGTAATCTCAAAGGTGGTGTTGAAGAAGAGTGTGGTGCTCTTCAAGGTGTTGTTGTAAGTTGAATTTGTATTAATTGTGGTAATTAAGAAAAAAATCCTTTTGAAACTCATCCGGATATATTGGGGTGGTAGAGCACGTAGTCCTTAGGTGGGGTGAAGCTCTATAAATCGACGCGTGTTGTTTACATTCCGCACATTTATTGTTGTCTTGGCTTGTTTTGTTTGAAAAAGAGGGCATAATCGAAAAGATGGAGATAATCTATTCACTCCCCTCAGATTATCGTAGCCGCTTGACTTACAAGTGGTATCAAAGCCAAACTCTTTGGCAAGCTCGTTTCACATAGCGAGTGAAGAGGAACGATCGTCGGCTACGAATGAAACTCATCTTTCCGACACCTCCACCACCAAGCCACCTCAATTTGATTCCAAAAATTTTGCATTTTGGAAAGAAAGAATGGAATGCTATTTGCAAGGTTGCGGGTTCGATATTTGGAACATCGTCATTAATGGAGAATCCATTCCGATGATAGACACACCACACACCTCCAAAGGCCTCAAAGAGCTCAATGATGAAGAAAAGAAAACCATCTCCTTAAATGGTAAAGCTCTCAATATTTTATATTGTTCACTTACCAATTCGGAATATGATCTTATTGTAGGAATTCATGAAGTATATGCAAATGATAGGAGTCACTCAAAAGCATCTACTTCTCAAAGGAATATAAGGTCAAATCTAAGGAACAAGCCTTTTACAATTTCCAACTATGAAGTAGTTGAACAATGTTTTATGGGCATCGAAGAAGAAAACGAGGTATGTCTTAAACCTCTACTTCCTATGATATTGTTATACAAAATGATTATAGTGATTTGCAAAATAATTTTGATGACCTTCAAAATAAATTCCAAAGCTTGCTTGTTAAATACAAAAATTTGATAAAGGAATTCAATGTTTTGAAAAATGATAAGGATAGTTTATTTACCTCCTATGAATCACTATCATGTGCTCACTCCACCACTCTTGATAAAGTTAGAAACCTTCAAAAAGAAAATAGTACTCTTGTTGAGGATATTAATTGCATGAAAAAGGATTTATCAAAATCCAACTCGAGTACCGATAAAATGACCAATATTGTTGATAGTTGTGATAAATTGAAACAATGACTTGATCATAAGCCTAGTATTGTTAATTATGTGAAAAGAAATCAAGTGCCTATGTATGTTGGTCATTATGCTCCTAAAATTGTTACTTGTTTTTATTGCGGTAAAAAGGGTCATATGGTAAATACTTGTTGGGCTAGAAATAGCTCTAATTATTTTTGGAGACCTAAAAGTCTCAAGACTAATCCCAAAGGACCCAAACACTTGAGGGTACCACAAAACAATGTCATATTAGGTACGGTGAACAATTATCAAGGAAAATTCATACAGCCTAGAAGACATCAAATGACCATCTCATTTGATCAAAGAAGAAGATACCACCAAAATGAATTTCCAAGAAGGAAATATTATCAATAAAGGGAAGGATACAATCCTTGGAAATGGAGCAATTGGAGAAGCCATCAACAACAAGATGATTTTCAAAGGGGAAAATATCATCAACAATGGGAACTAAGCACAACCATGGAAATGGCGAAATTGATAAACCGTATCTCCCCATTTAAATATGCATTTTATTTAGTTATTATGCATGTCTTTATTTGTGCCTATATTTTCAAAATGAGTTTTCAAAATATTTTTTTTTAAAATTAAGGTCTTCAATATATATTTGTGTTTTTAAAAATTTCCTTGAAAAGAAGACCTTGTATGATGCTTATATTAAACTCTTGTGTATTTGCTTAGACTTAATTGATTTATCATTTCTTATGAATTTTTATGGCATGAGCTTACTTGCAATATCTTTTATTGTTTTAGCTTTACACTTGTATCTTTTTGTTTTGTGTAAGTCTTGTTTAAGAATTGTGTAGGATTCATATATCATCACAAATGGCCATCTAAGTCATAATATGTCAAGAGTAACATGAACTATCGAGGTACGCTCACTATTGTTATTCATCTCTTAGACTCGATACATGTTGTGTCATATGCCAATGTGCTTATTTTATACAAGTGCCATTAATAGGATGTTTTGATTTGTTAAAAAAGGCATTATTTGACATAGTTTGTTTTATCCAAGATTTGTAAAGGATTATATTTTGTTTTCATAAAACAATTGATCTACTAAGTTATGCATTTTAAATGACCTTGGATGCTTATGTCAAAGCTCTTGTTCATATAATTCTTGTAAATGATGTCTCAACTATGTGCTCTCGTTTTTCATATTTTAAAAGAGACCTTATATAGCTTTCGACAAGATTATTTGAACTTACATGATGTATTATATTATTGATGATTTTCTTTAAGCATAGTATGTGTTACTTGCTATAGTATCTCTATTATTCGATATTACTATGCTCGTGTGCAAGTTGTCTTGATAAGATTTTGCAGAAATTTTTGGTATTTTGGAACTAGATAAATGACCAAGGCAAGGTTAGTAGCTTTATGGTGTTGTCAAGAATAAGGTATTGATTTTGATGATACATTTGCACCCATAGCACATTTAGAAGCTATTCGCATTCTACTTGCCCATTTTTGTTTTAAGAAAATTTCAAGCTTTACCAAATGGATGTTAAATCCAATTTTTATTCTAGAAGAAGTCTATGTAAAACAATCGGGGTTTGAAAGATTTTTATAGGCCAAAATGATTTCTATTAAAGGCCTTGTTATGTTTTAAACAAGTACCCCTTGTATGGCTTGATAGACTTTGATATTTTCTTTTGCAAAATAATTTTACAAAAGGTAAAGTTGACACTACTCTCTTTCTTTTTTTTTTTTTAAAAAAGAGGCAAGAATGTTTACTTGTACAAATTTATGATATCATTTATGGTGCTACTAATGACGTTTTGTACAAGATATTTTCTAAGTTGTTGCAAGGAAAATTCTAGATGATCATGATGAGGAGCTCAATTTCTTCATTGGAATTCAAGTTCAATAATGCCAATAAGGTGGTTATATTCCACATTCAAAGTATAGAAAAGAAGAAATGAGGCATTGAAAAAGAAAGAACCATCTCAACCTCTATGACTAACATGTAAAGATTGACAAAGGTTGAGGAAGGCAAATCGGTCAACAAACAAATTCGAGGTATGTTCATTCTTTTTTATTACTCACATAGACTCGACATTCCATATGCCTTACGCCTATATGCTCGAATTCAAAAACTATCCCAACGAATCTCATTAAAGTGTCGTTAAAAGAAATTTTCAAATATTTGAAAGGCACTTCTTCTTATGACTTGTTGTATCCAAAGTCTTAAAACGTTCTTATTTTTGGGATAACAAGTCCGGTGATAATAATTTTTTAAAATATGGTTCGTCATAATCGAACTAAACATATTGAGATTCGATATCTTTTTCTAAGGGATTGCATGTTTAACAAAAACTTGAGATGTGTTTAAATCCATCTCAAGGATAACTCGCGGACTTTTTAATCGTTAACCGCCGAGTCTTTTACCTCATTTCGAGCTTGATTAAGACATAATGCATATTGAATGAGGTCTACGTTTGCATTTTGCACGTTTTTAAAACTTAGGGGCGAAAATTGGGCTTTTGGATCAAATTTCGGATTTTCAAAACAGTGAACCAAATTTGCCGGGCAGGGTCGACCGTCGCCCACCTGCTCGGCCGGTCGCCCAAGCCCTGGACCGGCCGCCTTAAGGATTTTTGGATATATTGCATTTCGTTTTCGGACTTTGGCATTTTGGCCCTTTTAACTCTATTTTCGTCCCTTTGACATTTTCACACACAATTCACCTCAAATGAGTTTTGTTGCATAAATTTCATATTTTGAGGATTATCTAGCTCGATTATCATCATCATTGCTCGTCTTTACCGATTAAATGGTAAGAATTCTACTTCCTTTGCTCAATGGGTTCAACCCTTGAGATTGTGACTTATTTGTTATATTGTTGATGGAAGTTTCATATGAATTTGATGAGCTTGTCATTTATGATGTATTGTATTGTGTTTGAACTGATTTTGGTGATGAAAAACTTGACTTGATTATATTTACAAGGGCTATATACATCCTTTTCAATCTTTGGCCCGCCAAGTGTTTGATAAAATGTTTCAATGAAAAATTCATCACCAACATGATTCTCTCGTTTTCAAATGTCTTATATATTTATAGAGATCATGTTTTTGCAAATCAAATGAGTTTTCATAAGCTTCTACAAGTCGTATGATCGACTTTTTCCTCCTATTTGGTCTATAAGCTTCAATGTTCAAATAGCTCGATACATCGGCTTAGTTGCGCACTTTGATATGATTATATGATGTTTTTATCATGCTAACATTATTTTTATGATTCCAAAGGGGAGAAACGGGTTATAAGCTTATTAGCTTAAAGAAGCTAAAATAAGCTCGAGAAAAAGCTATAAGTTGTGGCTATTAAAAGCCATAAGTTGTGGATTATACTTAGTCCATTTGGTGATTATGGACTCATATTCATGTAAGTGATGGTTTGTTTGTGGGGAGCTTATAAGCTCTTGATATTTAAGCTCAAGTTGTAAAAGCCGAGCTTTTAGCTTTTGGTTGATACTTCTATACTACTCTTGTTATGCATATTGATAGGGGGAACTTTTGCAAAAATGTTTTTGAAAATCTATACTCCCATCCTTGTGATTATATTGCGTGGAATGTTGTCGCTCACAAAGGATAGTTCTTTTTAAGGTTAAATTATTTTGTTTTCATAAACGACCTCGTTAAAATTATTTTGTTTTGTAATCATCAAAAAGGGGAGATTGTTTGATAAATAGTTTTATCATGATTTTGATGATTTTGTTTTTATACCAAAACAATGTTCTTAAAGGTTGTCCAAATACTCCTAAATGATTTAAAATGGTTTTAATATTTTCCGAGTATTTCTTCAAGTTTATTTTCGACAAAATTGGACAACACATTTAATGATATTGCGTCAATGGGTTTTACATCGAAACTATGTTTCTAAATGTTGTCTATACTCACGATCGATCTAAAATATTTTTACTATTTTTGGAGTATTTCTTGAAGTTTATATCGGACAACACTTTTGATGATTTTGTGGTAATGTGTTATTTCATCAAAACTATTTTTCTAATGTTGTCCAAAATACTCCCGATCGATTTAAAATATTTTTACTAATTTTTCGGAGTATTTCTTGAGGTTTATTTTCAACAAAAATCGGATAATATTTCATTGCGGAGGTCGGAGGTCGACCAAAGACGGCCGGTGCACTGGGAACGAGTTTCTTGAAACAGAACTCATGAGAACCCACAAAATAGGTCGGGGGACCGGTCACCTGTTGAAATTTTGATGCGTTCTTTTCAAATCTTATTTGTCTTGCGGCACGGTCGCCCTCAAGTTTGACAACAAAATTCTAAGTTGTCGCGGCAACGAGACAACTTTTCCTTAAATTGTGGGATTGATTTCTAACAGCTATAATCTTGATTTTTAATTGCAATATTTTTGTAGATATCGATTCCAAGATGAGCTTTATCAATGATCAATCATCTCCTATGAATAGAGGAAGATTTGAAGCACAACAATAAGAGAGAACAATACAACACAACAAGAAATCAAGCAAACATTTGGTCTTATATTGTCATTATTCTTGTTGTAATTTGCCTAGCTTATCACTTTTACATTCTTGAGGTCTAGGCTATTCTGGATTACACTTGCACTCATATTTGTATCATTCATTATCGAGTTGTAATCTTGAATTTGGGTTATCATTCAACACAAGATATCCTTGTGAGTGTTCTTGTGGTAAGAACACACTTGGGTGATCTAGGTGTTTGGTGTAAGAAGATTGTGGTAATCTTCTTGTTGAGGTGTTGAAGAATTTGGTATTCTTCAAGGTTGAAGATTGTGGTAATCTTCACAAGGTCCGTTGGAGATTGTGGTGATCTTCAAGTGAGATTGTGGTAATCTCAAAGGTGGTGTTGAAGAAGAATGTGGTGCTCTTCAAGGTGTTGTTGTAAGTTGAATTTGTATTAATTGTGGTAATTAATAAAAGTCTTTTTCTTTTTCAAAACCCATCCAGGATATCTTTGGGGTGGTAGTAGATTAGACCCTAGGTGGGTTGAACTACTATAAATCGACGCGTGTTATTTACATTCGCACCTTTATTGTTGTCTTGGCTTGTTTTGTTAGAAAAAGAGGGCATAATCGAAAAGATGGAGATAATCTATTCACCCCCTCTAGATTATCGTAGCCGCTTGGACTTACAACTATTATTAGGAGATCATGTCCGAAATAATCATGTCTACTAAGTGACCTAATGTCCCCAATCACCGATTTAAAACAATGAGAGCTAAAAACATGTCTTGTTAAGGGCAATGGTGTTACCCGTCGTCTTATGAAACTAGGAAAACGAATTTAAAAAAACCAAAAAGATCAAATATATCCTCTATTAGCTTGTCGAAGTATGAGAGATCCTCCGTTCGGTTTTTCAGCCTGTGGAAGAGGGAGATATTGTCCGTTTCGATATGGATTTTGGTCAGCTTCATTTCCCAAGCTAGTCTCAGTCCTTCTCTACACGCAAGTGCTTCCACAATCTCAACTAATCCGACTAGGTCCCTTACCTGCATAAGCGATTTAAGGACTTCCCCCTTATGATTCCTTACAACCACTCCAATTCCAGTACTGTGTCCCTCCACGATCGACGCATCCGAATTTATTTTCATGAATTCACTTGGGAGAGGGTGTCATGTGTCCTTCGATTGTTGATGTGCCTTTACAATCCCTTCTTCTCTGCATCTTTCGAACTCATCCAATCTGGACGCTGCCAAGAAGAAACATTGGTTGTGATCCATATTAATATTATTGAAGAATAACTTGTTTCTAGCCAACCAAATTGTCCATAGTAACATGGCTAACATAGAATGACCATCCATATCGCTGTTATCCATCATATTCCTTAGCCAATCTCCAACCGACCAGCCTTCCACATCGTTTGTGATTCGAAGTCGAAGCGGAGATGCGGCCCAAAAAAATTTAACCCATTAGCAATTTCGAAGAGCATGTTCCTGGGTTTCCTCCTCCATGCCGCATCGCCCACACATGGGGAATACGTCAACACCCTTCCGTTTCAATGTCGTCCTAGTCAGTAAAATTCCCTGAGCGCACTTCCACATGAACAGTAGCACTTTAGGCGGAATAGAGAGTTTCCAAAGCCATTTCCAAAATCTGTTATTCGACCCTAAAGACGATGATGAGCCTCTGTCACACTCCATTGTCAGTTTCGCTAATTTGTACCCCGATTTAACAGAATACTTGCCATCCTTCGTATGGTGCCACACGAGCACGTCCTGTTTTCGGTTGAAGCATATCGGAATTGATAAGATGGCGTGAGTATCCCTGTTATTAAAAATCCCTTTTACTTTATTTTTGTCCCACTCCCAATTATCTTGTTTAATAAGATCCCCTACGGTTAATTCGAAATTCCCTCCATCTAAACCTGTAAGAGGTTTAAAGTTGGGATTATCCAAAATCCACGGATCGTCCAAGCTCGGATGCTCATGTCTTTGCGACACTCCTTTGAATACCTCTACAAAGAATTTTATGTCCCTCTATAATGTTTCTCCATGTATATGATGGATTATGGCCAACTATAGCGGTTAGAAAATTACTTGAGAAAATATTTGGCTTTTAAAACCTTGGATAGAAGGGAGCTCTCATTATTTATAAGTCTCCAACTCGTTTTAGCGATCATCGCTTCGTTGAAACTTTAGATATCCGGAAAACCCAAACCTCCCTCCTCTTTGGATCGACATAAAACATCCCAAGCTTGCGGTGGATTCTTCTTTCATCCCGTCTTTGTCCCCATCCGAAAGTTACTAATAATCAAAATTAATCTGGTTGCATACTTAATTTAATTTTACATCAGAGATGGAACCAATAACTCCGTGACACGCAACATAATTATGGGTTTAGAATAAAATTAAACTAAAAAAAAAAAAAAAAAAGATAACGACATTCAAGCCTATGAGATCTCTAATACTTTTACTTCGTGATCTAATTTCATTTTTAATAATGACTTATCGTGAATGATAAATATCTTCTGAAATCAGTTCATACTTCATAAGATGGATTGAGAATATTTAATGTTATGAAGCAACATTTTTCTAGTGACATTTGACAAAATCAACTTGTGAAATAAGATACAAGATTTTGGGAAGGGTGGGTGAATGACCTCGGTCAAATGCTCAACCAACCAATCTACAATCAATTCATATAACTAGAGGTGACACATTGAAGCATGACATGATTGGCCGAGATGAACATGACACGATATTATAGGGTTGGGGTTTGGGGTTTATCTGGTTTGGGCCGTTACCAGGCTGACATGACCTGTTAAAAATCGGATTGATATTGGGCTGGCCCGACAAACACGATAAGGTCCAATAAGGACTGATAAATTATTTAATTATCGGTAATTACTTATTTATATTGGCAATTTACTAGTAATTGACTATTTTATCAAAAATTTATTAGAATATACTAGAATAACTCTCATGTATTACACGGGATTTGTCCAAAGATAATGTAGATAGAATCTTTAATTTTTGAATTATTTATTATCTTTTAAATTCAAAAATATATATTCTGAACTAATAGAGTATTTCTCAATAAAAATATATTCGGATATATTTGGTCAGCATTGATTTTTCCAAACTATTTGTGAGCAAAACCTTTATTTGTGGGATTATATTTTATCTTTTAGAATCTTGATTAAATTTTTTATTTTTAAATTTTATTTTCTTTTAATTTTGAGGACTACTACATAGATAAATGTGAAGCCCCATGTAGATTGAGAGGATGAGAAGTTGACAAATGTACAAAATTAATTAGGTGATGATATGTATCGGTTTGTTTTTTTTCTTCTAGTATATAGGGTAGATGTTTTAAGTATCGAACATATCTGGGAAAGTCGATTGAACCATGTCGGCCCGCTTGGTCGAGTAGTGCGGAACACCTTGAAATAGTAGTCATCCATCATGTCATAGAGATCCGGCTTGGCATAGAATTTGTCCAAGTGCTCCCGCGGGTCTCTAGTTCCATCATATTCAGGGAGATTGGAGGTTTTGATTCTCGATGGCAATGGTTCTGATAAGATCACTGGAGCCAACGGGCTCCTCTTCATCAATGTCGTAGCTCGCGAGTTGGCTGCTAGCTATTGCTGACCGCTTGAGATTCTTCAACTGGTGGCGGCTCTTCACGATTTTCACCGCGACCTTCTTCTCTTTCTCTATGATCTTCATGGTCAGGGTCTTCAGCGCGCGGGCGGAGCACAACAATAGTTGCTGCTTGTTTCCTCAATATGTCTTGGGTTATTTTCCGGACAATCTCTTCCAACAAAACTTGTAAGGCCTCCCGAGCCAGGCAAATTTCTTCTGCGGGCGGAGTCCTCCCAAGAGGAGGAGGGGGCGTCACTCCTCCAGGAGGAGGAAGGCTGGCTCCCTATCTTCCAGGCAATATTTCTTCTTCTTTGGTCTCCGCGCCTACTGCACTTGAGATCCAAGTCATGTGCTTGTGATTGAGCCGCATCTTCGTGTGCTTTTCTTTGCTCCCACAGAGGCGACACCAAAACGATCCGCTTTTTAGAGCAGATCACCCAAGTCAACCGAGTTGACCAAAATCCTCTTCCCGAGAGGACTTCCGAAAGCTAGTCCTCTTCCCGGGGAAGTCTTCTCGCCTTCTCGCTCCTTGAATCGCTAACTCCTTCGATTGGAAACTTGCTCGCACACACACGCGCAAACGTTAAGTGGCGGGGTGTCTAGGGAGGAGGCCCTCCGACGCTCAAGTCAAGACGGTGACGAGAGAAAAGAAAGCGATGTCGAATAATGAATGCGTAAGAGAATAATTAATTATGAGTTAATTACTTACAAATAATAGAAGAGACCTATTTATACCGTGACATGGGCGCGTGGGCCGTGTATGAGAATTTTGCATGTGTCGGTCCACGAGGAGAAAACGACCTATTGGGCCAAACAGGACTCCTTTGGGCGGTTTAATTATTAAGAGCTAATTGGACAATTAGTATTAAATAAACAAAATATAAATGAATTATATTTAATTAATGAAATACCATTTTTGCCCCAACATTCACCATTGTTGTTATTTTCTCTTAATCTTGATAACAAATGGTATAAAATGACATCCATATTGCTTATTTTTGGTTCAATTTTTTATTTTTTTATTCAATTTTCTTACATTATATTTTACACTATTATTTCCACAAAAAATTCTACAAACAATCAAGATTCTAAAAGATTTTCCATATTCACATCAACACAATTATTATTTTTTAAAAAAATCACCATTATTCACTCGAGAAAATGAAAGTGGGCGGAATAAAAATACAACCAATCACATCCTAAATATTTCCCCTTCATTATGCTATTTGGAAGATTGGGGTTAAATTAGAATATAACCATTGCAGTTTTCTTTAGCTGGGGCTTAATTACATATCAGCCTAATTTGAGAGAGTAAAGTGAGATTCACCAATAAAAGTGTGTATCACTTAAAAGAAAACGGTGCTCTAGAGAGTCTGAGAGAGGCAACAGGCCAACGCCACTTTAGTTGAATCTTCGGCGACGGGACGGCAGTCAAATTACTATATCGGAGTCTTGATTGAATGAAAATCCCAGAGAGCATAAAACTCAGTTCTATCATCAATAAACCCAGACATGGTTCTAAAATAAACTGGGTATTTCATTCTGGGTTGAAAATCTCAACATCTGCTGGCGTATTGGGTGCTGTTGGTTTAGTTTTGGCAATAAAGGCTAAACGGTATCTCGATTTTAATTACTCAGATCAAGATGTCGCTTCTACCAGGTCTCTGGTTGTCCCTGGATTGCAAAATCTTGGAAACAATTGTTTCCTGAATGTTGTTCTGCAGGTCAAGTTAGTTATATGTGATATGCTCTTATTTTCCGTCTCCAAGGGGGGTTTTCTTTGAGTTGTGTTGTATAATATGAAATGTTTGATCGTGCAACTGAATTATGTTGGGTGTTTATTTGATGAATTGGGGTGTGTTAGTGCTGAGTTGTATGCCATTGGCATTGCCTAAGAGGCGTTTGTGTATTTGTCTCTCTCTCTCTCTCTCTCTGTGTGTGTGTGTGTGTGTGTGTGTGTATGCGTATGTTTGTTTTTCAATTAACTGTTTTTATTTTGATGGTCTGATTTCTTTTGGGTTTAGGCTTTGTCAAGCTGTTCAAGCTTTCGAAAATATCTTTTGGAGATGGTGGAGGAATATGGGCCCGTATCAGTTGAAGAAGGAGATGAAAGTATTCCACTTGTTAATTCGTTAACTTCACTAGTGGAAGGTCAGTCTATTTTGTTTATGTACTGATAATTTGAAATTGGATTAAGGTGATTGCTACTTAGATATTTTAGTGTCTGTAGTATTTGATTTTGCTGGTGCAGTTCTTATTGCATTTTGACACGTATAGGGATTTTAGTTTGTAGTTTTCCTGATATTTCTTGTAAGCTTTACTAGTGTTATCTTACATGTAACTGCTGAAAACAGCTATCATCGCATCAATATGCACAATTTGCTCTTGCAAAGATATCATATGATATGGATTCTACCTGTTTAGGTGCAGCTATAAACACAATCCCTTCAACCTTAGTGATGATAGATCGTCAGGGCAATAAATTACTACAATCCAATTAATCATATTGTATCAGATAAAGAACAATTGCTGTCATCAAGAAGCTGAATCTGATATTTCAGTGGAATGAAAGGTTCCCCTTAATCATTAAAACATGTAAACTATTTTTGAAGTTGATTTACATATAAAAACGCTATATTTTTATAATCCAATCAGATATGTATTATAAAATATGAGTGTGGATTGTATGATCAGATTGTGAAGTGAGTGTTATATATAGTATGAGAGATATTACTAGATAATATGGCGACAATCTCTTCTATAAATAACAACAAATAGCTTGTGAAAAAGCTGTTTTCTATTTGTCTAACCATTCATTTTATATCTTGATACAAATTATTCATATGATTGTTTTTCCACATGTTACCTGTTCTTGTTATTTTTGACTCTGTTTTTATTGTTGTAAAAAAAAAATCATGCTATACATCATTCGAATCCTTCCAAAAATCCTTTCCATCTCATTTTTTAACATGAAATTTCATTTGTGGGAACTGTCTAATGCAGGGCAGTAAATGTCACGAGTCATGATAGTGACATGAGTTGTTCTCCCTGATCATATCATGCAATTGAAATTATATGAGTTTGAACTTATCAATTTTCTGGAAGAGTGTCATATTTTGTTGGATAATAATTAATAACTTCCATGTTCTCGTTTTCCTCAACCCCTCATCCTCGTTCTGTTTATTTTTTTGAGTGCAACAGTTTATTTTGTGAGATCTTGATTTGGGGTGTAATTTCCTTTCCTGTAAAAAATGACACCCTAATCAAGTAACTACTATTGTGATTGCTTATGATTTTTTATGCAAAGTTTCCGCTAGAGAAATTGTTTTGCCCCGACATACAATCCAACATTCGGTTGCTTTCAAGAAAATATACTGTTCACTCACACTTTTCCAATCATCAATCACATCCAGTTACCGTTTCACTAAAAGTATCACAGCTACCATCATTACACTTTCATGCACAAATATATTATTCACTCACTCTGATTTTTCCAATCACCATTTTACTAAAATAATTTATCACATCAACTATCATATTATAGTCTTATTTCACATTCAATGGCGGTATTTATTCTTCTTTTTTCTCACCAAAAAATTTTCTGAACGAAAAGCCTAGCGATGACTCTTGTATGTGTGATTTTTGAAAATGAAGACCTCCTCATCTGGTCTATTACTCCATTCATTCTTTTGATAAGTTGTTTACTACCAGTTCTTTTCAGTAACAGCCAAACATTTAATATTCATCTGCAGCATGGCTTGATGGACATCATTATATCTTGCAGAGTTATGTACTATTCGGCATAAGAGAACTGTACTGAGTCCTCGAAAATTGATGGTTCTGATGGATCATTACGTTCCAAATTTCAATCTAACCATGCAGCAGGTGCTTTTTTGACCAGCATTATTTATTTTGATCAATATGGAAGTGTCGTGTGTCTCATTTTTGTCTGAATGTAGGATGCTGAGGAAGCATTTTCTCATCTTTTATCAGCGTTGAGAGAAGAAATATCAGAACATTTTGTCCCTAATAAAAGCTGCTTAGCAGATTTGCCTGCACTTCAAAATGGTAGGATTCTTATCACAAAGAACAGTGAAGATGAAAGTGAATGGCAAAGATGGAGCCGCAGTTTTCTTAAGCCTTTTGATGGGATTCTTTGCAGCTTCTTAATTTGCCAAAGCTGTTCGTTTCAGGTTGAATGGTACTAGTAAGAATTTGCGTTAGATCATTTATATTTCTCATGCCACCTTTTTCAATTGAGTGAATGTATGATTAGTGGAATCTACATTCTGCAACTGCAGTAATTAGTTGGGAATGGGATCCTGTTGTAGATGTGAAGATTATATTGTTCAAACAAATAAATGGAATAATTGAATAACATTGTAGAGAAACATATTAATATTTTATGTTGAACTTTATTCTAGAGTATCAAAAGTATTGGTGTTTCTTTCAGTCATTCATTCAGCTTCGCCTCTTTGCTTTTTATTTACATATACTTTTTACTTCTACAGATCTCTCTAGATTTTCAACTGTTTCACAGTTTACACCTTTCGCCTCCAATCAGCAGTAATGCTACAATTGTATGTTATACAAGTTTCTCAATCATTCTTCATAATCCTCTGTATTTTGATTCCACCATCATGCTTATGTTTTTCTGTATCTAAATTAGATGGCTGGATGCACCCTGGAGGATTGCCTTACGCAATTTTGTGTAGCGGAACATGTTGAGAATTATTGCTGCAGCAACTGTTGGCATAATGCTGCTATCGAATATGTATCTGCTTTCACTAAAGATAAGGTAAATTATTATTTTGCATTTTACTTCTGAATGTCGAGTTCTGATTTGTCAGCCCAGCTTAAACTTTATTGTTGTATCCTATCATTGAAGTGTATAACCTTTGCGAAATAACATTTTCTTGTTATTCCATGTTCTGTCACTAATTTGTCTCTAATTGCTTCAAATTTATTTTTTTATCTGACTTTGGATATGCCATGTAATATTGGTATGCTTCTTGCAGACCGTCATTGAAAAACTTCGATGCTGTAATAAGAATGATTCGTGTGGGTGCAAAGATCTCTCTTCCCTTGAAGCATTTCCTTGGTCAAATAGGTTCTCTCGTACTTTCAAGCAACTGAGTATTTCACGGAGTCCTAAGGTATGGGCAACTCAATTTCCTTGTATTGAAACTTTAGGGTCTGCGGTGAATTCTTAAACAACCTTCAAAATCTCAGTACTAGAACCTGAGAATGAAAACACAGTTATAAAGGATCTTCTCACGGTAGAAGACTTTTGTTATTCTGCTAGCGCTAAATATGAAGGAAGTGAAATACCGGAAAGGTAGAAAGAGCCAGTCAGGAAGCAAAAGCTTCACATATTTTTGGCCAATATCAACTTTTGCATTAATTACCAAATTTATCCGAGTACACAAAAACCAGCTCACAGGGGGCTACTGTCAACATGGAAAACATGTGAAATGAAGAAATTGGATTATTCCTCTGAAAACAAATTTCGCCATTGTATTTTGTTTCAGGCATATCTGATTACCTTATCTCCAGTTCTAATGTAATTCTATGTTGCAGATTCTATGCATTCATTTGCAACGAGCTTCATATAACATGTTTGGGCAATCAGTAAAACTTCAGGTACTTTAGACCGCTATTTTTACTTGATTTTTTCCCTAGTATATGTGTGCAGATACAGTGTTCTCCTACTTCATGTAATATTTATGGCCTTCCACAGTTCTTGCTCAATTGTGCTGTTATTACCATTGCTACTTAATGTTGGCATATGCATATGATTTCTTGCATTCACGTTTTAGAATTGCTTTTAAATAGGGATAGTTGCATATGATTTCTTGCATTCACGTTTTAGAATTGCTTTTAAATAGGGATAGTTACAAAAACACCCTTGAAATTTAGCCTAATTACAAAAAACTCCGATATCTTTCAAAATTACAAATACACCTTATGTTGTTACAAACACTGAAACACCCCCTTTAAGTTTGTATTTACCTAACAAATACTCCTCGCTTGAGGGGTGATTTGTAAGAGAGAGAGACAAATGTCAAGGGTATTTGTAATTTTGAAAGATAACTGATTTTTTTTAATACGCTAAATTTCAGGCTTTTTTTTTTTGTAATTATTCCTTTAAAATATTATGACAACTAATACTTCTAAAAGTTTCTCCGTATGACATGGTTGCATAATGCCACATCTTTTCATTTTTTACTGACTGGTTAAGTACTATTTTGTCTTTACAGGGCCATATTTCTTTTCCTTTGATCTTGGATTTGTCTCCATTCATGAACACTGGAGTGGGGATAAAACATATCGGGGCAAATTCGCAATTTGGGCCGTTGAACCGGAGTAGGAAAATAAGATCCTTCCCTTATTCCAAGTACCAAACTATGCTACTAGATCCAGGAATGCTAAGTTGCAAAGCCACCAAAGGGAAAAGCATTTCCTCAGAGACGAAAATAGCAGGGGAACAAGAAAGAAATACAATTACCGTCGAGAATGGTCCTTGTTCAAAAGCTTTTGAGACTAGCTTGCTCGATTCTGAAAGACGTGCCGATGGCAATGTTAGCTTCTCATCCTCGTCCAAACACCCCCTCACCCTCTACTTTTGTTTCAGAATTGTTAAATAAATGGGTTAATTACAAAATATACCCTTGAGATTTAGTCTAATTACAAATGCCCACTTGATATTTGTTCATATTTTACAAATTGCACCATTAATAGGGAGGTATTTGTTCAGAAAATACAAACCTCAAGGGGTGTTTGTATTATATTAAGGGGGTATATGTAATTTTGAAAGATAATTGAGTTTTTGGCTACTCAGGTCGAAGCTCAAGGGTAGTTTTTGTAATTATTTCTAATTAAATTGGTTAATGTTTTCACGAATCTATTTTGCATATGTACGTACAAAAACCATTTTCGTACTTTGTTCTCATGTACACGCTCATCTTCTTGTCGCAGGGGCATGTTTTTTCCCCTTTGGCACCAAATCGACATCAAATGTACCGTCTAGTCTCTGTTGTGGTCCACTACGGAACGAGTGGAGGTGGGCACTACACGGTTTACAGGAAAGTGACAGCCAGGTTAGGCGATGAAGATCCTGTTGCTCTACTCGAATCTGCTATCGAACAATGGTTTTGTATTTGATTCTGAAGTTTATAGTGTCTCAGAGAAAGATGTCTTGGATGCAAATGCTAGTATGCTGTTTTATGAGAAAATCGACAACTGTTGAGGCTTTGAAGCAGGGAATATATATTTGTGCTTCAAGTTCTTGAATTTTTATTAGTACAGAATAATGCATTGAAGGATATGTTAACATAATGAGTATTTGTACTACTAAGTAGCACTTCTGCTATTCAATCATAGAATCGATTCCGATCAAGCATATTAACATTTATTTTACTGGGGACTACAAGGTTTTCAGTTTATTAATCAACATTTTAATTTCTCAATTGTGACTTACAGATGCAATAATATTGTCTCCCTCATTTACTTAAAAAAAGCACATAAACTAGGTAAAATGATTTTCTTGTTTATAATCTTTCCTGTTCTTTAAATATTTTTTTCATTTTTTTAAAAGAAATATAGTGTAAGTTGGTAGTACTAACTACTAAGGAAGACACCCTTGGACCCAAAAGAGAGAAGAGAAAAGAAAAAGAAAGAGAGAGAAAATAAAATAAAACATTAGTGAGGAAAATATATAAGGCCAACAAGCAACAACCATCCTAACTATTTAAATTTCGTGCAAACATGTAACCAATTCATAAAAAAATGATTCCCGTATGATTATAGTAAACTCTTATTGGTAAAGTGTACATATAGTGATAAGTAATGTAATAAAATAGAGGACACAATAAGTTTTGCCATAAAGTCACATGACACTATAAAAATATGAAAATTAATGAACCCATAGAGATATGAAACCATACATGTATATATACATATATATAAAATAGATGTTACTACAACATGCATTTATGAAAATGTTTTCTGAAGTTGTATAAAAGTAGCTGCATTTACATACAGCTTTCCCATGTTTGCTACACCTCTAAAACCCTACCTGGATATCTAACCCTATTCACTTTGTTGGATATATGTAAAGTAGCATAACCACTTTCTTTACATGTACATGAATAATACTATCCATACATATAATCTGTCAAGATCATAACACAATACATGATATGAGATAAATTGGTTAAATTTTCTATTCTTCTACTCTTTTTTTACCTTAACCGATAATTTAATTATGAATCGGAGTTTTCTTTAGGGCAGGAGTGTAATCCATCACTGCCAAATCACCACTGTCTGGAAACTCCTCTTCAGTTTCTATCTCATTGATCTCATTTCCAGGTTTTGGTGGTTGATAACTCTCCATGTGTATTAAATTTCTTGCTACATAAAGAAAAGAATAAATTCTTGAAATTAAGACCTAAAATGACTATAAATGGATGCTCCTAAAGTATATATTATTGTAAATTGCTTGAATTAATTAACCTTTTAAATTGAAAAACAAAATAACAAATATTAATTCAGAATTGAATAGAAAGTTACACTAGTATATACATGAACAAACAGTATATATATACATTCTTGAATTTAAGACTTAAATGACAATAAATGGATGCTCCATATGTATATATTATTGTAAATAACTTGAATTAATTACACCCTCTTCGAACTCTATATCTTTCAGTTTCTTTTAAATTTATCCCATCCCCTTCAACCAACTACTCCCAACTTATTAAAAAAAAATTACACCCTTAAAATTGAAAAGAAAACAGTGAATAATAATTCAAAATTGAATAGAAAGTAATACTAGTATTTATAATTAAATGGTAGAAGTATAAGTTTGAAATTAAAGAAATGCTGTATTACCTTGACTAATGGATGAAATGAAGAAAACCAAGAAAAGGGTCACCAGAATAAGTCTCTTGGAAGACAAATCAGCCATATTTCTGAAAAATCTGTGGCACTGAAAAATGAGTTAAAAGAAAAAGATTTGTGTAAAGAAAGCCTCTTCAACCAGTGTTCTAGAAATGAAATTTTCCTACATATAGACAGACAACTTCAAAGTGAGGGGTTTGTAGCAGGTATACAATCTTGTTGAAATGTTAATCATGTTTCAACTTTGTTGTCACCAAAGTTAGATGGTGTAATATAGTTTTTTGTTTTGTTTTGTTTTTCTGTTTGTGCAACATAATTTGTTTGCATGTTTTGGTTTGCTACAATAGGAGACTACATATGGGCACATTGGTTAATGGAAGTTGACAAAAACTTGTATAAGACAGTCTTACATGCCTAAATTAGTAAGACGGATCCTATTTATCCGATCAGCTGCCCATACCTGCCCATTCTTACGGTCATTTTTTTTTGTTTTTCATTTTCTTTTCGGTTTTCTTTGTTTTTCATTTTCTTTTCGGTTTTAAATTAGGGTTTTTTCTTCGTTTATTTTTTTTCTCTCTTATTTCCCGCTTTTGTTTTTCTCGTTTCTTCTCCGACGCCAACCTCTTCATAATTCCTGTTGATTTTTGCCCATTGATGTTGCTATTTTCTTGTCCGCCATCGTTCTCTCTTGCTTTGTGTGCTTGTCGTCTTTTTTTTTTTTTGTTTTTTTATCTCTCTCACCATCGCCGGCGAAGTGTCTGCCCATCGATGTTTTGTGCTCGTCGCAGTTGCTTTCCACCATTGAAATCTTCTAATGCATGCATTGGAATCATGCTACTCCAACAATTTCATAACTCATCTTCATCCATACAGTGAAGAAGAAAAAATAAAATGACAGAATTAAAGTAACACTTTTATGAGTCAAAGTATCCGTTTTATGAGATAAAGTATAATTTTTTTAGTATAATCATAAATTTGGAATTCATTACGTGAAGAAGAAAAAATAAATGTGACAAAGTTAAAGTAACACTTTATCAGTAAAAATATCCGTTTTGTGAGGTAAAACATAATGGTTTTTAAATAGTCACAAATTAGGAATTCAATACAGTGAAGAAAGAAAAATAAATATGATTGAGTTAAGTAACACTTTTATCAGTAAAAATATCCATTTTTTGAGATAAATATACTGAATTCATAATATATGATTATATTAAAATAATATGACAATATAGTGATGAAGGAAAAATAAATATGACAGGGGACATTAAAATAAAAATTTTATGAGTTAAAATATTTAATTATTGAGATCAAGTATCATGTTTTTTAATACAATGACATATTAAGATTTTGGTACAATGAAGAAGGAAAAATAAATATGACAGAGCTAAAGTAACACTTTTATGGTAAAAGTGTCCATTTTTTGAGATAAAGTGTCATGTTTTTAATACATGTTAAAGGCAAAAATACTCACCTAATATACACAAGTGTATGGTTACAAGTGTAATGAGTAGGGCTATCAAATCCACAAGGAATATGTGTGTAAGTACCAAGTAT
This sequence comes from Rehmannia glutinosa, assembly GCA_016081115.2. Lineage (NCBI taxonomy): Eukaryota > Viridiplantae > Streptophyta > Magnoliopsida > Lamiales > Orobanchaceae > Rehmannia > Rehmannia glutinosa. The sequence goes on from JABTTQ020002141.1 coordinate 715,569, forward strand.
AAATTTCATATGCTATATTTGGTGATCAATAATAGGTGGATTTCTTAATTTATAGCTAACAACAATTAAATGTAAATGAAAAACACAAACATCTAAATCTATGGGAGAATTATTTTAGAGGTTGATTTCATCAAGTTTATCACTTATGTATGATAATATATATATCAATATCAAACAATGGTTTATAAGTTGGAATTCCCAATGTAATCAACTATTTCTCTCGAGTGTTTAATGATTTTAAATTATAAAACAAGATTTCGATATCTCTATAAAGATCTCAAGAGTTATAATTCTAAATAAAACACTAAAATTTCTACAACAACTTCAAAGGTTTTTATAGATCTCTCGATTATATATTTTCCTATGTTATGTTATTTTAGATCCGGTATTATATCTAGAGGTGGCAAAATCAAGTCCAGCCCGCGGGTCGACCCAGCCAGCCTGAGGTTTGGTCGGGCTGGGCTGTGATTTTTAGGCCCAAAAAAAATTGGGCTTATTTGGCCTGGCCCGACGGGCCGTCTAGCCTGACTTTTTGGGACGACCTAAACTTTTTGTACATAGAGTGTAGGTATGGGCTAGGTTGAGCCAGTGAAATTTTAGGCCCGACCAAAATCAGGTCGGCCCGACCTGGCCCAATAATTTGCAAAAGCTCGATGGGCTCGGGTCAGGCTGGCCCAGCTCGGCCCATTGCCAGCTCTAATTATATCCCTTCTCTCGAATAGCGGGTTAACACATCAAGCATCAAAGATTAATGACTAAGTAATCAAGATGTAATTAATATAAATAACACAAACAAACCATGAATTGCATGAATAGAAAAGATCTACTAATAAAACACAAGATCAAACAAGATTACATCAAGCCCCTAGAATATCTAATTAATTCATCAAACAATTCATAGAAGTAGTTTGATGCATATGAATAAATAAAAGAATGCTTGAAAGAAAGAGAAGAAAGAAGAACTTATATTTTATGATTTGATCGGTAATTCTCCAAGGATTTGTTGAAGAATTAATCTAGTTCCCTTCTTGTTCCGTTGCATTTTCTCTAACTGAATTCCATCTCTTAATATTTTCTGTATCAAGACTCCTCCTAGGTCTCCGAAATCTTTTATTGTGGCATGGTTTAGTATTTGGACAATCAAACAAGAAGGGGTTGCTTTCAAAAACGTCCAAACGCGTCAATATTTTTCAGCACTGACATGGTTTAGTATTTAGGTCATAACTTTCTCTACAAAATTGATATTGAGCTGATTCAAGTTGATATGAACAATTAAGAGAAATGTCTACAACTCTTATGAGATACTAGGAGCAAATTCGAAGATCCCATGCATGGATTTTCGCTATAAATAAATCTCTTGGTGGGATTGAGTTTCCTTTTAGGTTAGAATTCTTTTCCATTCTAGTTTTTCTAGGGTTAGGGTTTAAGTCGCCTATATAAGGCAAACCTCATGTTACTTTTTCATTAGTTATCAATTGAATTGATTTTTCTCTCCATCCCTTTGGGTTTTTCCTAGAGCTTCAAGATTGTCTACTTATTGCGATTTATCGACTTATCAAGCGAACTTACACATTTGTTTGTGGCGTCTTCACATACCGAGGTTCTTGCTTTGCTAAGCAACGAGTCGAGTTTTCCACCACTTTAATAGAACTAGTGAAGATCTTGGGTTAACAACATAATGTTGTTTGGGTCGTATGCACAATTGTTGTTATGGTTCACATCAATATACAACTTCAATAATAATTTTGACTCAATTTACTAAAAAACAACACAATTTCTAAGTTTATGACACCTAATTTGTTGGTAAAAATCCAACTTCACAAATACCCCCAAACTTAAATTGTTGTTTGTCCTCAAGCAAACTGAAAAACAATGCAACAAAGAATAATTGTTTGAGTTTACAAGTGATTTCAATGCCTCAGGAGATTTCAAATATTACATGACTTAAGGAATTTGCAAAAATGTAATTATGCTCACTTGTCAATTAAGTATGGGAATTCACCTCAATTTCACGACTTCATATATGAATATAACTGATGTCTCAATTCTATTTTTGTTGCTTAAATAAGTAGTCAAATATTTTCCAATAATCCCTTTTTTTAACTACTTGGATATAATTCTAACATCAATCTTTACATTGTATGCAATAATAACATAATAATGAATAAGACTTTGAGTTGTAATGGAAGCCTGGGATAAATGTATGAAAAATATATGATAAATGGCTACAATTCACCCAACCATATATAACAATGACCAGTTCAAGAATTTGGAAGTATTTTCCTTCTTGTCCCGATTTTGTCTCTTTTTTTCTTTATATATATGTATATATGTGTATATATATATTGATTCGTAGACAACCTTGCTTAAGACCCATATTAACTTCAAATATCTCGTTTGTATGAATTTCATATTAATAGGTGAAATGGGTTATTTTTGGGGAATTTTCTCATTTTGGGCTTGGATAATCAATAAGTTGTCAACAAAAATATTTTATTAAGCTCAAGATGGGATACTACGGAAAATTTACTTTGGTAGGCTATAAAGGCTTTATCTTTTTCAAAACTAGCCAAAATTATTTTTCTAATGTTATATCACTTTACAAAATTATTTTGACTTCAAACATATCCTAAAGTTATAAGAGATCATTTAGTTAACATTTTGAAAGATTTATTTGAGCAACTTATTAAAATTGATTAAAAGATTGTGTGAAATGATTAAGTCACAATTTCAAGATTTATCACATGCCTTTTGTAACAATTAAACATATCACACTTAGTCAATTCATCAAATCATGCAAATTCAAAATCAAACACATCATAGGCTACATAAAAATACTCAAAAGTTATTATGATGCAAAAAATGTCAAGGTGCTACCCCCCAAACTTAAAATGTGCATTGACCTCAATCTACGAATGATATGTAAAAAGGGTTTAAGGTCAATAAATCTTCCGAAAATCCATCAAGGGGGTGTGCTCATAGTCATCCGGTGAAGTGGATGGGGTAGGTGGATTGAGTATAATCAACCTCGAGGCGACAAAGAAGTCGAATCGAGTTTGGCAAAATAAATATGCCTTGCTGCCATGCACCTTAACCCGAGTGTATTGTTCGAGCATCCTTGGTGTTTTCTTTGCCTCAATGAGATCCTGGAGGCAATTGGTGTAGAATTCGTAGACGAAAGAGGACGCGACCAAAGCGGGTTGCATGGTGAAATCCGTCCATTGACGTTCGTGGAGCATGGCGAGTAATTCACCGTCTTCGGGGGACAGTGAAAATCCACGTTCGGGCACAATTGAACGAGAGGTTTTACCCATTCAAGAAATAGGCGATGCTTAGCCATTCTTTGTTGGTCGGGGTTTGGCTCTGGGGGATTGGAAGTGGAAGCTAGTGGCGTGATGAAGATGCGCGACCTCTATGTGTGTGAGTCATCCTGAAAAGTTTGAGCCAAAAGACGATGAAAGGTAAAATCCACAACAAAATAATTCACAAGACAATTCGTGTAATTTTCCCTTTTAAACGTTGAAATAACATTCAAAATCACATGAAATTTGGTCAAATTGCATCCAAATATATCAATTAGTATTATTGTGTGACATGGTGTGCAATTGAATAAAAAATTAGCTAAAATTTTCATTGAAGCATTTTATCGAACACCTTGTGTGCACTAACTGAGATAATGTAAATTCATGGAATTTTAATCTGTTTAAGCCCCCAAAATATCACAACTAAGTAAGCACATAATCACATTAGTTAAAAATTAACTCAATTCACCGATCAAGATAAGCAATTAGAGCACAAAAAAGTAAAAAAAAATGAAAATTCAAACCTAGGGTTCAACATGCTTCAAATTTGGAAAATTTCTCTCGAATAGTGGATTAATACATCAAACATCAAAGATTAATGATCAAGTAATAAAGATGTAATTAATACAAATAACACAAATAAACCACTAATTGCATGAAATAGAACATATCTACTAATCAAGCACAAGATCAAATAAGATTACATCAAGCCCCTAGAATATCTAATTAATTCATCAAACAATTCACAGAACCAATTTGATACATATGAATAAATACAGGAATTATGCCTGAAAGAAAGAGAAGAAGAAGAAGGAAGAAAATATATTTGATGATTTGATCGGTAATTCTCCAAGGGTTTGTTGAAGAATTAATCTAGTTAACGCCCTTCCTTTTCCATTGCGTTCTCTCCAACTGAATTCCATCTCTTAAGTTTCCGTATCAAGACTCCTCCCAGGTCTCCCGGTGTATTTTGTTGCTGAAAACGCATGCCTATTTATAGCAGAAGGTTTCATTTTTTTCTTCCATTATTTTTTCCTATCAATTGAACTCTTCTGTTGTCCATTTTCTGATGTCCTCCATTATTTTCTTCTTTTGATGTGTACCTCTTTGTCTTCTTATTCTCTTTCGACTAATTAATCTTTCTATGGTGTAAAGGAAGCTTTTCGTGGTTTCTCGTCGTGTAAATTAGAGTTATTGCTGAAGGGTGTTTAATAGGTACCATGGTATGCGTTGAATGTATTGCGGTATGAAGTAGGTGAAATTTGGGTTGAAACCCTACACAAACACATTGTTCCGTGATACACAATTGAAACATTATGTACCGCGGTACAAGTGACAAATCAATTGTGTACCACAATACAAGATTCGTGTACCATGGTACAAGGTTGTTTTATACCACGGTACCTCCTCCGGTACCCATTTTAGTCGTTTCTTGATTCATCTTTGATTCTTACCACTGTATGGCATTGGGTACTGCAATACAACTTATTTTTCACCATTTTTCGTCTATGTTCTTGATTCTTTGGTACCTAACTACCTATTACAACTAGATATACAACTTCAACAAAAATTTTGACTCAATTTACTCAAAAACAACACAATTTCTAAGTTTTAGGACACTTAATTTGTTGGTAAAAGTCCAACTTAACAATAGAGTCGCAAATTAGGAATTAAGTACAGTGAAGAAAGAAAAATAAATATACAAAATTAAAGTAACAATTACCTGCCAAAGGAGGGGTCGAGGGAAGTTCGTCCACTGGGACTTTCCCCTTTCACCAAGCTGCGGATGCCTAAGGATTATCCATGAAAGAAGGCTGGATGGAATTCAGCGAACACGGCCAAGCTAAACAAGCAAGCCAGACAAGTTCAGTTTACCCAGTCAATTACATCGACCATGGAAGCATTTATGAGAAAATATCCATTTTTTGAGATAAAATATTATGTTTTTTAATACAGTCACAAATTAGGAATTCATTACAGTGAAGAAGGAAAAATAAATATAACTAAAGTAACACTTTTATGAGTTAAAACATCTATTTTTTTGAGATAAAGTATCATGTTTTTTTTATTGAATATGATCGTAAGTTATGTTTTTCTACAATTTTGTATCAATATAGAATCCAAAATCCAGAAATCCATGCCGACTCAAAAAGGTAGATATGTGTGCTACAATTACAATCCAAAAAATTGGGGGATAGAGGAAAGAGAAAAATAAGGAGGGAGCAAGAGAGAGTAAGAGAAAAGAGGAAAAGAAGAGAGAGAGAGAGAGAGAGAGAGAGAGAGAGAGAGAGAGAGAGAGAGAGAGAGATACCGGACCCAGATCGTGGATCCGTAAGACGGTCCTATGAGAGACCTACTCATGGAAGTTTAGTTAAGAGCAATGTAAAATCCAAATCCAGATTTAAATTTTCTTCACTTTTGCTATTTTACTAGATTTTATTTATTGAATGTATGATATGTGCTCATGAACAGTCTGAATCGTGTCTTCCTAATTATGTTCTTAATTTCTTTTATGAGAATAACTATATATATATATATATATATAGAGTTTTTCCGTACAATCCTGAAAGGGGTGAGAAATCCTGATTGGAATGGGTCTTGTAGGGGGGATCAAACTCAGATGGAAACCAGGAAAATTGAGCAATTTGCGCTGCACTCGATCCCCTATGAAAATAAGTATATTTGGTACATTATTTTCAACAATTTAGGATTAGAGAATTTATATTTTCTCTATTCTAATTTCATATTTCATATTTTATTTTATTTTCTTTTGCTATTGATGTACATATTCCACCTTTTATTTTGATGCCAAATTAACATTTGTTTTATGTGTATAACTATGACAATTGTATGATTAAGAAAATCTTATAAATTGGCGTGCATATATTGTATGAAATGCAACACAAATCACGCATTTTGATAAATCTTAAATTCATACCATTGATAATGATTTGACTAAGTAAATCAGTGTACCTAAAGTCACCGCTTAAGACTTATGAGGTCACTTCGGGTACTTCAGGTGGATGACCTGAAACAGAATACACGTTAGGCTACATAGGGTGGTCCCCAGCTAAGGCTCTTCAATGCTTAATTTAGTTCGGGTCGTGAGGCAAATGAAGCAAGAGTAGTGAAATGAGGAATGAACAGTAAAAACTTAACCTCTTGATAATTGTGCCTGACTTTTATAGTGGTGATTATGTATGAACATATTGGTATACGTGTCATCATTTGGAGAGTCTTTTTGTCAGAGGATCAATGGTGGGGATGAGCTCGAGACGGGTCGGTGCCGAACCCAACTCGGGTAAAAAAACATGCAGATCCAGCCTCCAGTAGTCATTTGGACTATTTTTAAGGATAAAGTGGTAAAATCACTTTACTGGTTTATCGTTACTCCCCCAACTTCTTTTATTCTTTTAAGTAAAAAAAGTTTTGATCTTGTTCGGCGAATACAAAGAGGCACTAATCTAAGTCATTGAATTGTGACTATTGGGTTTCTAAGATTGATAAATATTATGGAGTGGGGTAAAATCATTTATCTTACCCTCAGTAAGAAAAGGACCACTCCACTCTAGGCTCGACTTGGCCGTCATGTGACTGTTGGCCTGGCTTCTCATCGTCTTCGCCATCATCTTCACTCCTAGAGATCCAGGTAGCCTCTTCTTCATAATTTTGTCTTCTTCTAGTTCATCTGATTCAGGATTGGGGTTGGGTTCATCCTTTGGTTTACATCTCGCACCCACGACAATGAAACATATATTGAGGTCATGACCCCTTGGGATCTTATTATATCCATATGTGAGGGTCATGAAACACCCTCTATCCGTAGGCAATTTTTTATCCCTGATAATGGTAAAAACTCCTAGCTCTGAATAGGATGGATAAACCTCCACCTCAATGCCTTGTGTTTCACATAGCGGCCTTGGAGGTAGGCCTTAGGTTTCCCCTTGAAGATCACATAAATAATATTTTTAATTGGTTTAGATGTTTGCCCAGGTTAGTTAGTGCCTAAATCCTTTCAATATACAATAGGATTTATCATAATTATGTGTTTCTTTGATGTGGGCCCTTCTTTTGTTCACTTTTGGTCCTTATACTCTATGAGTTCTTCTATCAAGACGGAAATATTGGCTTTTTTACCTATCTCCTAAGCCTAATTGTAAATTACTTGATAATCATCCCTCTTCCTATGGCACTTGGAAGAATTCATTGTATTCATTCGACCCCCTACAAATCGCCCTTAGAGGGTGTCTTTAGTTTGGAGGCTAGCATGACCTCGACCCCGAGGCCTTGGGCTCACTACTTGGGATGAAGACTTTTTACCCATCAATTAACCAAGATATGGTTTAAGGCTTCAAAATTACTTACTGAAGATATACTTTCTCTTGTAGATCTTATCCCTGCACCTCGAACCGGACCCTTGGTAATTGCCTTTAACAAGTTCTTCCTTTCTTTTCATAAATACGGATACTGCCTACTTATGTTTTCATTTCTTTGCAGAAATGGTTGTTTATGCTTCTATGGTAGCCAATCAAATGAAAGCCCAACTTGCAAAAAGTGGTGGGTTACCCTGACCTGTGTTGCCACCTGCCTTGCCCCATCAAACTTCTCACATCCGCGTGAGCCCTCACCTCCCCATAGCCCACCTTCACATGCACAATATCAAGTGAACCCACCACCCGAAGAGTTGGCCCATATCGACCAAGTTCCACAACTTGGGTTGTTGCCTCATGAAGGGTTAGAGACTTCACTTGAGGTCTTAGGGATTCCCATTAAGAGGTTTCCGCTTCATTTATTGAGGAGTTGATGCTTCCGAAGGGACACCACTATCCACCCATCTTAGGGTAAAAAAAAAGACATTTAGGTGAAGGGAGATCTCGTCGCGACGACCAAACTGTCAAGTCCTCGAGCTCACGCCTTCTAGCCTTGCCCAGCCCTACAAGCACTACTTCGGGAGTTTTGATGAAATTACGGCTAAACTCCAACGAGAGAGAAGTCGCATTAGCTACACTTTGGGCTACTAAGAAGGGTAACTCTTCGCATTCGATTCCTATGGTTTCGTGCATGGTCATTCCCAATTGGAACATTACCTCCGATAGTTCGGTTTTTGATAACAAATTAGAGGGAAATCCTTCAAGTTATACAATAACTGCCTCATTCCTTTAGATCAAATTGGAGTCCAAGGATTTGGCATCACCCAACTAGAGGAAAGCTTTTCTCATAATGTTATGTCGGTGAGTGCTCTGATTTGTCTTTGTTTTCTTATTCTCTTCTTCGTCTCACTTTTTTATATATACATGCATATATGTATATCTCGATCTCAAACCTTGATATTTGGTGTATATATTTAGTATAATATTGCATTAGTTCATCAACTGACACTTCAAGCGGCTAACTACTAATATAAATGGCTCGCTTGCAAGGAGCATATGCATAAGGTTGAGAATCAGCTCAAATTGCCCAAGAAGGGAGGGAAGCTTACGAGGCTACTGTTCGAGATGAACTCAAGAAGGAGTATGATGGTTCACTCCAGGATAGGGATCACGAGATAGGGGACTTGAAAAAGTCTCTGCATACGATGAAGACTAAGCTGTCAGAGATGAAGATGGCAGACAGACGCTAAGAAATAATATTTCAAAGCTGGAAGAACTGCCGGGTTGTTGGAATATCAACACTCGAGAACAATTTCAATCCAAGTTGAATGAAGTCCATATGCAAGGAGCTATAGACTATAGTCCGCGACCATGGGTCGTGGTTGCTACTCAAGCTACCAACTATGAACTTAATGGCTTCGTAAAATATTTTTTAAATTGATAAGCTAAAATGCTTTGATCCTGAGTTTGATTTCAACAAATTGCAACCCTTAAAAATGAAAATTTGGAATCCCCTAAGAACGATGATGAAGGTAAGTCGGCGGAGGATGAGTTTGCCTTTTTGGTTGGGAAGAGTTTGGCAAAGACCTGAAAGGTTCTCTAGATATCGATGTGGACCCTAGTGGTGAAGACTTTTTGTGTTCAAATATTTAGGGTGGTGATGGTGGGGAAGCGATGGGACCTAGCAGTCTTAGATAGATGCCTTTGTATTTTGTAATTTGTTTCACCTTTTTTTGTACCAAATATGTTGTAATAGTTTCATGTTTTGCTGATATACAGAACTTAGTATTTCGGGTATTTTCTATGTAGTTATTTGATTCGCATTTTCATCCTTCTTTAAATTTAATCTTTTTCAGATTAATTTTGTCTTTTTCAGTTAATTAGTCAATTATTCTTTCTCAGATTATATCTTCAAATAATACTCGATTAATCTTTTCCAGATTAATCTCATCTTTTTCAGATAAGTAGTCAACTATTCTTTTTCAGGTTAATTCTTCAGATAACAACTGATTAATCTTTTTCAGATTAATCATACATTTTTCAGATAAGTAGTCAATGAATCTTTCTCAGATTAATTCTTTGGATAATAATTAATTATTTTTTTGGGTTAATTTTATCTTTTTTTAGATGAAGCTCTAGTGAACTCTTAGCCTTGGGACCTTTTCCAGACATGTGTGGGCTTCATATTCATTTCGTGTAAGCCTCCTTCCTAACCTCACGCTTCATGTTTGTGCTTGGCTTCACACCTATCCTCACTCCTATCATGTTTGCATGTTTGCATTTGGCTTCACACTTCATTTCACATGAGCGTCTTGCCTAGCCTCATGCTTCATGTTTTTTCTTGGTTTCACGCTTTGCTTCACGTGAGCGTCTTGCCTACCCTCACGCTTCATGTTTTTGCTTGCCATCACCCTTCACTTCACGTGAGCGTCTTGCATTCTTAAGCATGTGATTCGCTTCGTGTAACCAAGCTGCTAGCTTTACTTCGTTGAAGGGTGTTGCTAGTTGTTCAACCGCTAAACACCTAAATTAGTCTAGCGATTCTCACAAGAGTATGAGATCAGTTGTAGGGTAGCAAGTCAATCCCAAGTCGTCTCTCTCACGGAAGACTTAGCCGACAAATAATTAATGTGTATCACAATTAACAGAAAAGAAAATCCTAAACACTCTAATCTAGTTTTTAAGGTTTGAAATTAATTAAACTAGTTACTAAAAATGAATATTCAAAACCAAAAACTTAAAATTTGGATTAAACACAAATGAAGAAATGTCTAGGGCTTCAGATTCGTCTCCTCAAATTGCCAAGCAGAATATCAATCAATTGATCATGCAATTAAATAATTAAGAAAAAAGATATAAACTAAACCTAGATCTAATAACTCACGTATTCATAGATTAAGTCTAGATATATCAAATCTACTCAATTAATTAACCAAGTTAGATAATACATTGTTGATTCATATCTAATCCCCTAAATGAATTTAGTCCGACAATAATATCATCTCTCGATCTCAATTATTCTTTCAAAATAATCAAGATTTGATCAGACAATCAATTATAAAATAAAGCAATTCAATCAGGAAATGCACAATTAATTAATCAATCAATATTCATGCTTGTTTATTAGATTCAACTCATCCTAATCATAGAACAAGGGAATTAGCTCCTGGGGAAATTCATCAATTCAATTAAACAAGAGATAGTAATCACAAATTTGAAGCAATTAATATCAAAAGAAAATCAAATAGATAAACAAAGATGGAGAAGAATTACACTTTTTCAAGTTGTAAGGAGATCTCCAAAGAAAAAAACAAAATTCGCGTGAAGAAGAAAAAAGAGAGAAAGAGAGAAATCCAATTCTCGTTGCTAGCTTGAATAATGAAAATCTAAATCCTAGACTCTCTTTTATACCCCAATGGTCGCTTAAGAACTCGGTAGAGTCCAAATCCTAAAAGAAACGGAATAAAATCGAGAAATCACGTTAAAACACAACGACGACACCAGAACAACCATTCATTTCCTTCTTCTCTTGAATGGTCATGGAACATCCTGGGAACGGCCGTTTCCAGCTTCTTTCCCAAGCGAATGGCTGTTCCTCGTCCGTTTGTGGAGCTTTCTTCTTGTTCATACACTGCTCGTTCCCGAAATTGTACTCTCAGCCAGTTGTTCGTCCAGTCCTCGATCACTCCCTCAAAACATTAGAATTTGATCTTGTGTCCTTCATATGAAATGTAGCCATATCCTTTATCTTTCCACGACCGCTTGAATGACATGCATATCAATTTTCTAGAGATAGTTATGGCCAAAATACTAAGACATGTTATTTCCAAAAAGTCATGACATTGTTTCCACTTGCACATGCTTTTCACACCTCCAAACATCTTCATTTGCATTTAGTAGAAAATAAACATTGTAGAATCTCTCTTATCTTTCCAATGGCATAAGAATCATATCAACTGGACTTCAGATAAGAAAGATATATCTAAATTACGATGACTGTCGTAGCTGCACGAAATGATTTTTTGACGTTTCTTGCTAGGGGTGATCACGGTGTGGTTTTTTTTGGAAAAATTTAAATCGAATTGCCTTATGCGGTTTTCCTAAAAAATAATTTCAAGTCGCGATTTTATTAAGTAAAATCAAATGTGCGGTTTTAGGCGGTTGCGGTGCGGTTTGACGGTTTTAGTAAACAAAAATATTATAAGACTGATAAAATATTATGTTTCTTTTAAAATATTAAGAAAAATGATCAAATAATATGAAACATTGAAGATTTAATTTATTTTTAAACAAGATGGTTTTGCAAATACAATGCATCTTGCATTATCTTCTAATCCAACTACATTCAAAACATAATGCATTTATTTTAATATTATATTACTTTGAATGCAAAACATAATGTATATTTGTAACATTAAAGAATAAAAATAAAATACATTCTATTTGGAATCTAAAATACAAATCTAAATTTACCATTCACCAAGTTAATTTTTTAATATACTGATTGCCTAATTATCAACTAAAGAGGGATGAAAAACCTTATTTAACACTAAAATTGTATGAGAGTGGTAGAGTTTTGTTCAAAAACCACAACCGAACCAACAAAGCGGTGCGATTTCCATTCAATATTCTAAATCGCGATATTAATCGAAAAATCACTATGAACGATGCGGTGTGGTGCAGGCAGTTTGGGTGGTTTTTAAAAATTGTGATCACCGCTATTTCTTTCTCCAAAATATGATTAATCTACCAACACCTAGAAAATTATCAAAAATAACACAACATCACACTAAACATGCAACATGCAATAAAACACGCAAAAAATATGCACAAATTATCACCCAAAACACATACAAAAATATGGAAAACACTAGCTTCGCTTATAAGCCTATAGTTGGTTGCACGATTTGCTTCTCGTAAGCATATGACTGGCCTCGTGCTTTGCTGCGTAAGCATTTGGCTAGCTTCATGCTTCGCTTTGCGTAAGCACATCACTGGCCCCATGCTTCGATTGGCGTAAGCATATGGTTGTCTTCACGTTTCGCTTCACGTAAGCATATGGCTGGCTTCGCATCACATAGGCGTATATCGAGCTTCACTTGGATTCACGTAAGCCCGTAGCTAACTTCGTCAAATTATCCTTAAATTACTTTTTCAGCTCGTTTTTAACTTCACATCGCGATCTTTCTCATATTATTTTTCTTTATGCCGCGATCTTTCTCAGATCATTTAACTTCACGTCGCGATCTTTCTCAGATCATTTAGCTTCATGTCATAATTTTTATCCATTCACTTCGCTTAATGTTGTGATCTTTTTCAGATCGTTTAGCTTCGCGGTCACGATCTTTCTCATATCACTTTGCATAATATCATGATCTTTTTCAGATCGTTAAACTTCACATCAGGATCTTTCTCAGATTGCTTTTCTATTCATGTCGCGATTTGTTTTCTAGATCATTTTGCTTCATTTTTATATGAATCTTCTAGGATCGCTTCATTGCACTTCATTATGTGCTTCACTTTATTATGATGCACTTATGCACTGCACTGAGCACTTTATTGTGTATTTCACTTCATTTTTCTCTTCGCTTCATGGTTCATTTCATTGGGTTTTTCACTTCATGGTGCACTTTATTGTCCTATTCACCTCACGGTGCACTTCGTAGTTCACTTCATTGTGCACGTCCGTTATGGTGCACTTCATTTTGCATGTCATGTCACAATGCATTTCATTGTGCTCTTCACCTCATGGCGCACTTCATTTCATGGTTCACATCATGCGCACCTTACTTCATAGTGAACTTCACTGTGCACCTCAATTCATTTCATTTGATGAACTTTTATTTTAATTTATTCTTCACCAAGCCCCTCTAAGTTCACTTGCACTTCAGGGTACACTTAGGTTATTGCCTTATGCCCTCATTGCATTATCAAATAATATTTATGTTGAATTTTTTCACAAGTAATTGCATGTTGTGACAATATATTTTTATTTTTTTGCAAAACGTATTAACAACCAAGCACAACCTTTACTTCTTAATCTCTGACTTTTTGTAAATTTCCAGCAGTAACTTTTCTAGATGCTCTAAATTAAGAGGGCAATCAGGTCATTAATTAGCATAATGATGAACAAAATGAGTCCAATTAGGGTTGTAAATGATCTAACCCGACCCGTGTTTTAGCATGTTTGCCGAATGTTCGTTTGGTTTTGTACTTGTTCGAGCTTAGCGTCAACTTGATTTATATTTTAAAGAGTTTGGTCGTATTCGACTTGAATAAATTATTTAAGGTTCGAATTTGTTCATGAACATAGTTGTGAACGTGTTCGTATTCAAGTTCGTGTTCATTACATGTTCGTGAACGATCAATAATTTCTTTGTTCATAAACGGTAAACAAACAAACATTTTTTCAATCTAAGGTAGATAAAAACACACAAAAATTGGGTGACAAGCGTGCCATTATCTTTTTCCAGATTCTACTTGGCGATTTGCATACCAAGATAACTTAAAACTGACATTAGAAACCATCACCAACGCAACATTTGAGAGCAACAAAATATCTATGTTTTATACATTGACTTGTTTCCATATCAATCACAATCTTGAAATTTGTCCTCCTTTCAAAAATATTTTATAACTATTATCAGACATAAAAGAAAATCAAACTAAAAGGATATATTATATATAATCAAAACTTGAGGCTCTTGAATGATTCTTTCAAGTGGCTCTTTGTAATTGAAGAAGGAGAATGTAGAGAAAAAAATAAAAGTAATAATAAAAAAGACACAGACTAGACATGGGAGCTATGATTGATGGAGCCATTAATTTGGATAGCCAAATAAATACAATTATAAAACAATTATGGAATCTATTTTATTCTACACTTTTCTAGCTTCTAAAGAGTAAAGACCACTATGAAACGTTGGTCTCTTTTTGTGAAGCCCCCGATTTTTCCGAGCATGTAATTGATCTTTTTGTCGTCTATGTATTTGATCGACTACTTTACCGCGCCATTTTGACGGGTAAATATTAATGATGTATATATTTGCATTTAATTTCATTTTTATTTATTACTTGTGATCATGATCATTTACTAATTCTATTTCGCATTTATGATCACTTGATTGATCATTATTACTATTTTTGTATTTATTAGTCACCTTAGAATTTTAAGAGACTATTTATTTTAGAGATTTTTACCTTATAGAATTAAGAATTTGATTTAGATTAAGTGATCATGAGACTTATAAGTGATCAAGGAAATCACTAATTAATTTGGAGATTGATATTATTCATCTATTATCATCAAATTTGGGAGAAAAAAAAATATATGGATACCACAAATACCCCTATAGTGGACGGCCAACATGAGATTTTTTTGGTGTAGAAATATCTCCCAACTCTTGTACACTTACACCTTATATTAGTCATCTTGTGTATAATTACACCATTAATTCAAACATTATACACATTATCTTATACATAAATTCTTTAATATTAAATCTTCCAACATGTTGGAGTCTTCCCAACATTCCATTCAAACCCATCTCATGCCCATACATTTGACCACCAAAATGTCTCCCATGCAAGAAGCAAAATTCAAGACACAAATTAAACAAAAATCTCTCCATCTCTCACTCATGTGGACGGCCAAGATGGCCAAAATGAACAAAATTTGTCCATTTCATCCAACACATTCTAATCTCCTAACTAATTCTCCTCATTCTCTCTAATGTCTCTCTAAGAATCATTCACATCTTTAAATCTTCAAACACCAATTCTTCATATCTTCAAATCTTCAAACACCAATTCTTCATATCTTCAAACCTTCAAGAACCATTTCTTCACATCTTCAAATCTTCAAACACAAGTCCTTCACATCTTCAAGCATACCTTCATACCTTCAAGAACATCTTCTTAATATCATCAAACACTCCTTCTTTCTTCAAACATCTAAACAAAAACAAACATTCTTCCTACATGAATCAAAAAATTCGAACCCCCTATCTCTAAGGTAAGAAAATTCATTCCTCAATTCAACTTGATATCTTACAACTCATCACATTCTCTTCTTAATTTAAGTTTGAAATTTTGATTTTGAGGTACTTAGAAGACTACTTGAAGACATGCATGCGTGGTCAATTTAGAAGACTTGAAGAATAATTGTTAGAGAAATTAGACTACAAGGTAAGATTTGGACACTAGAGCCATTCTCTTCTTCTTCCTATTTTCTTCAAATTTTAACACCCCTTTTTCATTTTTGAGAAATAGGGGCTGACCTTAGGTGATTTTGAAGGTGAACCAAAAATTCCAAATTTGAAGCTTCAACTAGTTTCAATTCACTTACTACACAAGGTAAAGTGTAGTATTTCCATTTTTCTTATCTTCTTCCTTTCTTCTTAATTTCACTCATTTTCCTAACTCTAAATTTTTGATATTTCTTGACTTAGGGGCTGACCTAAGTGACCTCATACCAAGTTGTTAAATTTATCCTTTTTATTTCACAACTCTCCAAATTTAAGATGGGTGGAAAAATCCTTTCAACTTCTAGGTGCTTTTGTTAAATGCATGTAGTGTTTTGATCATGAGCACGTGAGATATATATATTTTATGTATTTCATGTCAATTTTATGTTTCAAGTTATGAAATTTCTCAAGTGTTGCTCAAAAATGCTATTTATTGAAATTTAGGTGCATGCATGTACAATTTAATGTTCCATTTGTTGAATTCTTGTATGAAATGAACATGCATGTGTATGATCCTTGAAATCCATGTTTTGTATGACTTATAACCTAGACAAGTCGAGCATAATTGATTAAATTTCAATTTTTGGACTTAAAATGCAAAAATGGAAAGTTGGTGGACTTAATTGCAAGAAAATAAAACTTAAGGGACCCCTCTGTAAATTTCGAATTTTGGGACTGTACTCAGGTTCAAAAATGACTTTTGGACATTTCAATAAAGTTTTAAGAGTTTTAAGATAAATAAAATCAACCTTTAAAAGCCCAAGGACTAGATTGTAAAATTTTAGAAGTTTAAGCGCTACTTTGCAATTTCTGAAACTGTACCAGACCTTAATTTCAAAATTTGAAATTTTAACTCTTAAGGGACTGGAAATGACATATTTTTAAATGTATACCAAAAATCCAATTGTTTAGAGCTTGGAAAGTAATTTTACTAAAATTGAGGGACTAAATTGTAAAAGATTAAACTTGAGGACCCAAATGAAATTTCCAGGACTTATACAGCCCATGTACCTAGAATTACTAATTTAACTATAACTTAATTATATTTTGGACCCAAGGTTCAAATTTCATAACAATTGGACCCCTAAAAGCCTTAAAGGCAATTATTTCAAAATGGAACAAAAATGGGATTCTCAAAAGTTAAAGGACCTACACTTATTTCTTTTAAAATCTGCTTTTGCTCAAATATCCCACTGACCTTAGTGATATTTTTCAACTGGAATCACATTAAAAGCCCTTTCAGTTTGTGAGTTCCAATTATTTTAAACTTAGGGCCCGAAATGACAATTTTAATAAATCTGGGGCCAATGGGAGAATTTTATAAAAACTCGACCTCAAAACTTTAAAAAACCTGAATCTCTGAACAATTTAGAGAATTTAGGAACTGACCTCATAATTTTTCAAGGTCGGGATAGTTAGTTATTCAATTTTTAAACCCAAAAGTATTGGTTTTTACAAAACTGGGCTAATTGCAAATTTTCTTTTTATCAAGGACCTAAATCAAATTATTTTCCTTTTACTAAAACAGCCCTGGACCCTCTGACTTTAATTATTAATTAAAATATTTTATTTTCTCAAAAACCCTTGACTTATCGGATCGTCTTGACCGATTAATACCCGATCGCGGGCGACTTCCTCGTATTGCGATTTTGAATCTATAACGGGACTTATGTTCCACCTAATCATTCAAGATATCGAAGACTGCTTATCCTTCCGATAATCATCTTCATCCAAATAACTCCACCAACGCCATAATTGTCACTCGCGATTTTCGAAAATTTTCCTAAACTCTTCTGAATCAATAATACTCATTGCTGGTTGACTACCGAACTTGTTTTTTACTTTCCCGAGTCAACTTGGTGTGTCGAGCTCACAGTCGGAATGGATACGTTGGGGATGAAACCGGCAGCCTCGGCCGCTATTCCACTCTTCCGCCCCATCGCCCTAATCCCGCAACCGAGGGACGGAGTTTGTCCGAGGGAAGCGGGTCATAAGACTTGAGGTATAATCATGATTATGACAAAACCGAGCCTTGATAGCTCCACTATGGATTTTGTCTTTGCACATGGAGCGATAAGGTGACAGTGTCTTGGACCATCTTGCTCGGGAGTTACAAGGAAGAACGAAGGAATCGTTGCCGATCCACACGACTCGAGTTAATCGGACTGTTTGGTTGACGCTTACAAATCCGTATGCAACCACTACTTGTATTGCATTGGTTGGCGCTACAAATGACACAACCATTAATTGTCTTGCATAGGATTGGCGTTACATTCCATTACGCAATCCTACAATCTACTGTCTTCTGAATCACATAGTGTTTGTGTGACCACGAATCGTTTTCTTAAATCGTATAAGTATATTACTTAAATATTTTATCACGACGCTTGTAGATCGTGTGTGTGAATTCATGCATCATATCTCATGCGTTTTCATACAACCGATTTTCGCATTAACTATATATCGCCACACTTGCACACGATCACCCCATCCACTGAGATTTCTGTCTCATCCCCTCCTGTTTTCTAACCTTTAGATGAGGACTTTGTTGAAGATGTTGAACCTACCACGGATCGAGCTCCTATGCTCCGCTTGTTGGACTTACTACCTATTGTTGTTGTTGTTGCTGGACTTATTTCTTGTATTTCCTGTTGGACTCTTTTATTCTCTTTTCGTTCCGGTCTGTAACTGAAGGACGTAGGACCCTTTAACTATTAAGTTGTTATCTTTAGTTGATTTCGGGATGTAATTTGGATGTTTGTTGGTAAGTTGTAACTTATACTTGTTCTTTATTTCATTTGCTATTTGACTCTGTTTCATTGGATTTTCGTTGATATTAAATCAGATCGCTCTCGATTTATTTGTATTTAAGTTGTGGATCATTGTCGCGTCCCCGCCTGGGGCGTGACGATTAGAGTGGTATCGAGCTTGACTAGTAGGATGGAAACTTACACCGAGCCGACCCAGGATAGGACCCGATCTCGTGTTTTGGGTAATCTGCGACTTGACTAATTAGTGTGAAATCGATTTCAATTTGGCGTAGAACCATATTATTGAGATTGAAACTAAGTTAGAACGCATATTTTGAGGTTCCATAGTCATACTTGTCTTGACTTAGTTGACTCTTGACCGACTTTCTTTGTTCATTCTTTCCTTATTCCCTCCTTATCTTTTCTTTACCTTTGATGATGCGCCTTAGTTTTGTTTGATCGGGATGGAGAGCCGCCACCTACTTGGTGGGATGTTTTTGAGGCCGTGCGGCCGAGCGATTACTTCCGGGAACTTACAATTCACCGCAGGAGAGTATTCGAGCTACCTCGTAGCCGCCCGAGGAGCGCCACCGAACAGGGACTTGACAACAATACCGGCAAGGAGCCAAGACAAAAAGAACGAGTTGACCATCATTATTAAGGACTGCGACAACACTATACGGGCGCGGGAGGATCAGATACAGATTATCCAGGAGCACCTGGATAATGTGCGAGAGAAAATAAAGAGAGCGAGTGACGGCCGCGAGGAAGTGGGAGATGGATGCCCACATGTCTCGAGACACAATTGAGCGCTTGGGAGACCCTCATCAAGCGAGATGACCGTGATTGAGGATCTTACACAGGCTCTAGCCCAGCGAGATGCTGCTTTGGCAGCTAATGCACAACCATTGCCACCACCCGAGGTGGAGCCCGTACCTGACGCTAGAATCCAATGGCTTAAGGAGGGTGATAAAAACTTAACATTTTTTCATGCCCTTACTCTGCAAAGAAGGAAAAATAACAGCATTACCAGATTGATTAGGGATGATTATTCAGTTGCTGACTCTCAAGAGAATATTGAAAAGGTTGTGGTTGATTACTACAAGGACCTGTTTGCATCAGAAGGGTCTAGTGATCAGGAGAACATCATTGGGAAAATTCCTCACACAATCACTGAAGAGATTAATGGCAAGCTTATTGCTAAAGTTGAAGAGCCGGAAATCAGAAAAGCTCTATTTGATATGCATCCAAACAAAGCTCCTGGCCCTGATAGTATGTCTCCTCTCTTCTTTCAATACTTTTTGGACATTATTAAAGTTGATCTTTGTCAGGCTGTTTGTAATTTCTTTGACTCTGGTAGAATTCTTAAGAACATGAACCACACACTTGTTACTTTGATCACCAAGAGCCTAAATCATGAGTCTATGTCCCAATTTCGTCCTATTTAGCTTGTGTAATGTTGTGTACAAAATTATATCAAAAATTCTTGCCAACAGGCTTAAAATCTGTCTTGATAAGTGTATTTGCATGAACCAATCAACTTTTTTTCCTGATAAAATGATTCTTGACAATGTTATTATTGCTCAAGAAGCTATGCATTTTCTCAATAGACACAGATTAGGAAATAAATGCTTTATGGCTATTAAATTGAACATGGCAAAGGCTTATGATAAGGTGGAGTGGGAAGGGTTGAGAGTGGTGATGCTGAAAATGGGATTTGCTCATTTGTTTGTGAAGTGGACTATGTCCTGTGTCACGTCTTCCTCCTTTTCTTTTTTGGTTAATGGTGTGGCTAATGAACATGTGATTCCTAGGAGGGGATTAAGACAGGGAGATCCTATATCCCCCTTCCTCTTCTTGATTGTATCTGAGGTCTTCTCATGCCTTATTAAATCTGCAGGGATTCAAAAATCTTTATCCGGTCTCAAAATATGTAGGAATAGGCATGTGATTTCTTACCTTATTTTTGCTGATGATTCACTTCTATTTTTGTGAAGCTAATGTGAGCCAAGCTGAATCAGTGATGGGTATACGCAAGAATTATAAGCTTTTTTCTGGGAAAAAGTGAACCTTGATAAAATCAAGCATATTCTTCAGTAGAAATACTCCTCCTAATGTGCAGAATGCAGTATGCCATTCTCTTAATGGTATTACTAAACATCTTTCATGCAGACACCTTGGATTGCCCTTGTTGATTGGTAAGTCAAAGATTGAGATATTCAATTATGTGGTGACTGCAGTGAAGAACAAAATTAATAGCTGAAAAAATAGATTTCTTTCAATAGCAGGAAAAGAAGTGATGATCAAGGCAAAGACGGTGTCTCCGTCGGTTTATGTGATGTCTATCTTCAAGCTTCCAGTTGGTACTTATAAGGAGTTGTGTAAGTTATTTGCTGATTTTTGGAAGTCAAATTCAAAGAAAATTCATTGGAAATATTGGAGTAAGCTTACTATGGATAAGGAGGAAGGGGGTTTGGGCTTCAAGGACCTCCAACTGTTCAATGAAGCAATGATGTTGAAGCAACTTTGGAGAATTTTATCCATGCCTAATCTTCTGGTAAGTAGAGTTCTTAAGGCTAGATATTTTGCTAAAGGAAACTTTTTTGAGATTGTATCTAAATCTGGTGATTCTTGGATGTGGAATAAGTGGATGAAATCCAGAGAAACTTTAAAAAAAAGGGATCAGATTTCAAGTGGAAAGTGGTGATTCAATTAATATTTGGAAGGCTCCTTGGATTCCTTCTGCTCCTAACTTCAAGCCTGAAGGAAGTACTTTTAGAATTAATGGCCCTGTATGGGTGAAGGAACTGATTGGCAAAGAAAAGTGTTGCTAGGATGAGGGCATTGTTAGAGCTACCTTCTCTGAGGTTGATTCTAATTATATCCTTAAAATTGGAGGGATTGAGATAGGGAAGAAAGACAAACTTTGGTGGCATTTTGATAAAAAAAAAAAAGGAGAGTTGTCTGTAAAATCTGTGTACAGGCTGCTTATGAAAGACAAAATCTGTGGAATGAATGTAGTTGAGTGCAGTGAGGATCATCAATCTAATCTTAACACTAGGAATAGAAGTTGGAGGTTGGGTGTTAAAGGGAAAGTGAAACATTTGTGGAAATGTTATAGTGATATCCTTCCTGTCAACATGCCTCTTATTAAAAAGAGGAATGGAAGTTGATTGTGTCTGTCAGCTTTGTGGTGAGGCTGAAGAGACCCTGGAGCATTTATTTATTTTTTTGATCAAACTCAGAAGTGTTGGAAGCTTTCTCCTATTCAGTGGGAAGGGATGAAATTTGGGTCATTACCTTTCGGTCTGGTGGAATATGTTGTGTAATGCTAGATGTTGTTTGATAAATGGTTTTATCAAGATTTTGATGATTTTGTTTAACTGAGTGTTTACACCAAAACAATGTTCCTAAATGTTGTCCAAATACTCCCGATCGATTTAAAATTTTTTTACTATTTTTTCGGAGTATTTCTTGAAGTTTATTTTTAATAAAAATTGGACAACACTTCTGTTTCATGCTCGACCGGTCGCCCTATAGGGCAACCCGTACCTGTGTTGAGTTTTGAAACAGAAAAAGGGACGGAGGAAAAATTGAGGGGGTCGACCGGTATGGGCCACCGGTCGACCATAGGGCGACCGGTGCCTGAGTGCCCTCCCTTGAGAACAGACTTCTCTGTTTCATTTTTTAAAGGACCCCAACAGGTCAACATAGGGGGCGACCGGTCGGACCCCCCGTCGACCGGTCCCCCTGTGTAAATTTGTGCGATCTAAATTCAAATTTCTATCTCTACGCGACCGGTTGACCTATGTTCTTCGACAAAGAAAATTCAAACCGTTGGACAACCATTATCATCTAGATTTACTTTATCAATTTTATACATTATTTCTACATCTTGTGATCTTCTTTTTGTAGACAAAAGTGAAAATGAAGGAGCCTATGTTGGAGATCCAATCTTGAAGACTCTCCTATAAATAGAGGAAGATTTGAAGTAAACATAAAGAACAACACAAGCAAATACACAACAAGAAATCTGCAAATTTCTAAGCTTTCATATTCAACACTCTTGTTGTATTTATAGCCTAAGTACATATTTCACTTTCACATCTTGAGGTCTAGGCTTGATTCTTGATTATACTTGCACTCAAATTGTATTATTCTTTATAGAGTTGTAATCTTGAATTTTTGTGTTCATCATTCAACACAAGATATCCTTGTGAGTGTTCTTGTGGTAAGAACACACTTGGGTGATCTAGGTGTTAGGTGCAAGAAGATTGTAGTAATCTTCTTATTGAAGAGTTTGGTGCTCTTTGAAGTGTTGAAGAATTTGGTATTCTTCAAAGTTGAAGATTGTGGTAATCTTCACAAGGTGCCGTAGAAGATTGTGGTAATCTGCAAGGGTGATTGAGGTAATCTCCAAAGAGGTGTTGTAAGGTGATGTTGTGTTAATTGTGGTAATTAATAAAATCTTTTGTTCTTTTTGAAATCCATCCAGAGATATCTTGGGTTGGTAGAGGACCAGCCCGAGGTGGGTTGAACCTCTATAAATCGAGGCGTGTTGTTTAATTTTCGCACCTTACATTCTTGTCTTTGATTGATCATTCGAGTAAAGAGGGCTAATTGCAAAAAATCGGCATAATCTATTCACACCCCCTCTAGATTATCGTAGCCACTTGGACTAACAGATGTAGCCCTTGGTTTGAAGACCGTCTCCAACTCACTGCTTACATGTTGTGGTGGTTATCGAAGACTAGAAATTTATGGATTTTTAAAAAGGAAAGAATGAATGAAATCAACATAATTGAAGGAGCTGTTAGAGAATGGAGAGAGTTCCAAGAGGCCAAGAATGTGTTGTGTAAATGAATGGAGTCGGGGTACCTTTGGTAGGATTAATTCAGTGCCATTGTATCCAATTTGTCCTTCCTTCCCTTGCCTTGGGTTGGGATTGCTGCTCCCTGTTTCTGGTTACTAGTCTGTTGAGTTGTTTGCTGTTGCTCGTTGCTCACCTGATGGATTAGCTACATAGTTCATGTTTTCTGTTAACAGCTTGTAGTTTAGTCATCATGTATTTATGTGTTTGTGTTTGATTCTTTTTATGCTTTTAGACATCCCTTTATGGGATGATTCTCTTATGATTCTCTTGTTCCTAATGGAATCCCAATTGTATCCAATAGGAACTCGGTCTTCGGATTGCCCTTATGTAATTTCTGAGTTTTAATATACCTTCATCGTTTAAAAAAAAAAAAAAGAGTAAAGACCACTCCACAACACCCTGGACATTTAATTAACTGCACTTTGTCATGTGCCCTTCAAAAAATAAACCTACTTGCCTGGAATTCAATTAAATAATATTCTATTTCTTCTATTCCAATTTAATGCATCATTTTAAATGAAGGTTGAAAAATAGAAAAGAAATGTTATTATTAAATCTTTTTATGGTTTCTGATGTAGTATCACTTTAATTCTCAAACGCCCAAGCTACAAGTCAATTTTTTGGGCTACAACAAATAAGTCGTTATAGGTATCGAAGTCGAAATTGTTCCGACGAAGTTATTGAAATTTGAATTAGGTATTTATAATGTACCAAGTGAGTTGTTATTTGGAGTTGCGGGACCATTAAGATAATCTAATTTATAAGGCATTTTTAGAGTTATTATTTTATTCTTGGGTATGTCCCATCCGTTCAATAACAAAATATTGTTTAAGTAACAACATATCGGTTTTTTATTATTGTTGTTGTTATTATTATTATTATAAAGTATATTATATACATCAATTTCTAGAAGAACTATTTAATATATGCCAAGACTTTGGGTTGGATACTTAGATGGATATGGAAATCAATGCGCCTTGCAGTGTTCATAAGGCCCACAAAATTTAATAAGGGAACAACCTTTTTTTTTTTTTTTTTTTTTCCGAAACGATAGAAATATATTCATAACTCAACAAAACTTACACGCTAATTTGGCAAAATGGCCACCTTGAACATACATACATTGATACATGTCAAGGAGGAGAACTGTGACGAGAGGTATAACTACCAGTAAATCGAGGGAGCAAAACAAAAAAACAACTAAAAAACACAAAACAAGGAAACTAAACCACCTCCGAAAGGAGGACTAAGGCACTCCTCAAGGGAGACTACCAACTCGAACAAATCAGGGCACGAGCTACATCACGCACCGCAATACGAAATTATCGACCGCTACGAGATTCGCAAATCAACCTAGGTAAAATAAAGACCAAAAAAAAAAAAATACGTAAAAAAATACGAAAAAATCGAAAAAACAGAAAAATGCCTCTCCCCCACCCGATCTTCAATCGCAGCCCATCACCTACCCCGGCTCCAACTCCTCTTTGTAGCTCCGACCTCCGATTTGCCTCCACTCTCGATCGGAAAATCGATCACCTCAGGATAACACAAGAAATATGCCTTCATTGGCTTCCACCATAAAACATGGTTGGGGAGGGGAGGGGATAAGGGGGAGAGGAGGAGGAGAAGGGAGGAGGGGAGGGGAGGGGAGGGGGGGGAAGGGGTGGCGGCGGGAAGGGGGAGGAGGGGAAGGGGTTTAAGTTTTAGGGTTTGTAGAGAGAAGGAGGAGGAAAAAAAAAGAGAGAGAAAGGGTTTTTATAAGGGAACAACCTCATTTTCGCTTTAGAGTGGGAGCTTTTCATCCACTAAAAGCCCATTGGACTCAGTGGGCCCAGAAACTTTGTTGGGCCCACTACCCGCACCGTTTGGGCCTCGCATACTCGTTAAGTGGTGTCATTAACCTAAGTTGGCTCAACCACCCACTTTCTCCTCATTCAGCTCCCTTGAATCATATCCATATTTTATAGTCAAGTACTATATATATTATATAAATGTGAAAGAATAACTTATATTATCTGAACTTTAATCATTATGTTTATACTGTCCGCACCTCTTTTACATATATATAGGTTAGGAAGCAAATTATTACCCAAAAAAAAAAAAATTGGTTCATGATTTTTCTATGCTTGTTTTCTACAAAGATAAGCTATTTGAATGACAATAAATCAAGGGTTTTGGCCAAATTTGCCTGGACTCGAGATTTGAACCGTAAAGATTTGTAAAAACTTAAATCCAAAACCGTTCCTAAACCAAACCTATTAAGACACCAGACCTATTTCATAATTTCAAAAAAAAAAAAATTATAGTTTTTAAAATTTTAAAACCTTGTTTGGAAGAGCAAACAGTCACTCGTCCAACCAAGAATTGCAGCCCGCTAAGTTTGATCTGGTTCTTTACAATCTGTTGTGTATATGTTTAGTTTAGTTTTGTATTTGCCTCCCCCTCTTCTCTTGTTTGAATGACGGGAGTTTATCTTGCTTTTTCCCGTTCGCCAGGATATTGTATCTTGTTTATTACATATTGATTAATAAAATTACAATTTCTTCTTAGGTAAAAAGCAAATAAAAAAATTTAACACTATTAAAACACTCTAATATTTTTTAAATAAAATATCATAATAGCACATACTCTGCCTAATTATTTTTTATGTATGCAATCTTTAGACAAAGTAACTAAACCATCTGAAGATTAAATCCAATATGTAGCCTAATTAACCCATTAACAGCACAAATTCAACATACAACTTAGCTCAGAAATAGCATAAAACTACACTTACACACAATTCTGTGTACACTAAGATATCAATAATTTTAGAAGTTCAAAAAGTCATATTTCATTACAATTATTATTGAATTATTTTTTTCAATTTATCAATATAGGCATTCATGTATGTTAATCCCATGATGCTATCAAAGAATCTTCACACAAATCATCCAATCTTCAAATCAAGGTCACACTCATGGCCCATGCAAGCACCACTAATGCACAAATTTACGTTGCATGGGGTCCATATTAATTAAGTTTCACTCTCTATATAAGTTATAAAATCACAACACAAACTTTTGCTTCTTCCTCTTGAGCTTATGAGCTCTATGAATGATCATGGAGAAGAGTAAATCTTTCCCTTACTACTCGTCGTCGTATGCAGAAGCCCGATTCGACTTTGAAGATCGGGCTAAATCGTATAGCTTTAACGGGCCAAAAGAGAATCCGGAGGTCAAGAGGAGGAAGAGGGTGGCTGGCTATAACATGTATGCCATGGAAGGTAAGCTCAAATCGTCATTAAGAAACAGTTTTAAGTGGATCAAGAATAAGTTGAGAGACAACTATTATGAATCTTGAAGTGTTTAGAGGAAATAACATTAAGTAGTGGGGCTTAATTTCCCCCCTGTGAACTTTGTAATATATGGTCTTATGAATCTTGATTAATTCTCTTTCATTTAGATTGAAGTAGCTTTGTGTATAAATCTTGGGGATAATTACAAAAGACCTCTTGAGGTTTGGGCTAATTGCAAAAAAACCCATAAATGTTTCAAATTACAAAAAGCCCCCTCAGGTTTGATTATGTCTTAGATTCAAGGGGAGTGTAAGGGGATAACTATAATGTTTCTAGAAATATCAAAGGTTTTTTTAAATTTGTTTGGCTTATGAAAGGGGGAAATGTAAGACGGAATCAAACTCAAGGTTTTTTTTTTTTCAATTTCCAAAAACCTCTGGATTTTTCTGTAATTACCCCAACTTCCAGAGAAGTTTTGTAATTAACCCCTAAATCTTATGCTTTGATTGCCTTCATTTAAAAAAATTGGAATTGTTCATTTCTTGTTGGGAAGGATTGGCTTTGAATTGTTGTGTTTTTTTCTTTTCTTTGAGAATAGTTTTTGAATTGCTAAAAGGGGAAATAATACAAATGGACAATTACAAATACTACCATTGAGGTTTAACCTAATTACAAAATATCCCAATTATCTTTCAAAATTATAAATACCCCATTGACCCATGTTTTTCATTTACAAATTACACCTACTGAGGGGGATAATTTGTATAACAAATGCAAACGTCAAGGGGTATTTGTAATTTTAAAAGATAGGTGGACTCTTTTGTAATTAGACTAAACTTCAGGGTAGGTTTTGAATTGATCCCTAATACAAATTTAAAAGATTGATCTCAAAGAAAATTGAGCACAGGATTTTAGTACATTTTTATCTTCTCAGGTATTGGTTCTTGCTGTTCCATTTACAATCTCTAGAAAATGATTATGCAATAAATGTGTTCTTAGCCACTTAGACATCTACATGTAATGGAACACAGTTTGCAGTTTACAAATCAAGAACCATTCTCTGGTTCCATTTTCATTTCAAAGTTGCAGAGGAAATGGAGAAAAAAAAAGTAACAAAAAAAAACATGTCAGCTTTCTAGCTTGCTTATGACTTTAACCTGATAACATCTATTCACTAATAATGTTTGACAGAGCTCAACACATGTTAGTTCTTGATGCTATTTTGACTGGTATATGTGTTAAAACTTTGATTTGTTGGGCAAAAGAGAAATTTATTTATTTACAGAAAAATTCCAAAAAATAAAAGAGAGTGAAAAATGAAAACATCGAGCACATGATGATATCAAAGTTTTCTGGTAAAAGCACTGATACCTTTTGATTTCTCAGCTTCCAACTTTAACTGGCCACCGTCCAAACTCATTTATTCTGTCAATTCCTGCTGCCCTGTTGCATAGTAGAAAACAAAATTGTATGATCATTGTCTTATCGTTTCGAATTCAATTAACAAATGCCGAATGTCAGAAACATTATGTTAGTATAAATGAACTTAACTTCTGCTTCAGCTTTTTATCTGCTGATCGATTTAGTACATAGAGTTAATTAAAAAAAATACATTTGAGGTTCAGCATATTAAAAACAAATCCCAATAATTATTCAAAATTACAAATACTCCATTGACATTTGTTTTATTTTACAATTGCACATTCACAAGGGTGTATTTTAAGTAAATCAACCCGGTGTTTGTAATACCATACAGAAATATTTGTAATTTTGCTAGATAATTGGAGTTTTTTGTAATTAGGCTAAATTTTAGGGGTAGTTTTTGTAATTTATTCTTAGTAAATATGCTATGATCAGACTATGACACTGTATACACTACTTGTTTGACTGCTAAAAGCACACACTATGAAACATCTTCTGAAAACATAAAAACATACCTTATCCAAGCCTTGGATTGTCAAAAGTCAGCATCCTCCATGTTAATATTTGGTAGGCCAGAAAGATCACAGGATAATGGACTATTACTGAAAAACTGCAAGGAAAATATGAATGATATGATTTATCATGAAAATATTAAGATAATCGAAATGAGAGTAATGATCTGAATTATAGAAAGTCATCGTGAGACAGGGAGAAGTGGAATAACTAAATGAGAAAAAATCACTCAGCCGTTTGCTCACAGAGCTGCATATCAATATCTTTTAAGAGTGTCGGAACAAATAAGAAAAACTATTGTCTATCGAAACAACACTACAGTTTTGGATTCGCAAAATTCCTATAAATCGTTTAACCTCTATATGCAACTTAAGGTTGCACTTTGATTGACCAAGAATCATGGAACAACTATTGTTTCAATTTTGTTAGTGTCTCCTTTGAAATTAGGGAGTGTTTGCAGGCACTTAAAGATTGATTAACAGCTTTTGGCTGGGAAAAAAACACAAAAAACGAGTTTTTAGCGTTTTCAAATGTCAATTTCTACTTCTAATTTTGTGTATAATTTAATCAAAATTTAAAAGCATGGGAGGTATCTGATTCTGTTACTGTATTCATTTTGAAATATGTAAAAGCAATTTTACAACCAATTCACCAAACACTCTCTTTTAACTTATTCAACTTTCGGCTTTTATTTGCAACTACAACCAACTTTTGATTCTCAATTACTTTTCACTTATACTACAGTTAATCAAACACAAGTTTTTGCAAACACTCCTTCAATAACTATTA
Organism: Rehmannia glutinosa; assembly: GCA_016081115.2. Taxonomy (NCBI): domain Eukaryota; kingdom Viridiplantae; phylum Streptophyta; class Magnoliopsida; order Lamiales; family Orobanchaceae; genus Rehmannia; species Rehmannia glutinosa. The sequence continues at coordinate 745,111 of JABTTQ020002141.1, forward strand.
CAACGTCAGCACTATATAGAAATCGAAACTCACATCACTTTCAAGAGCAGAAACAGCTGTACCACGATCTGGTGGATCCATCGCCAGCAATTTTGTCAAAGACCAAACGACGAATCAGGGAAATTCTCGAAGGCTTCATGGAATTTAGGTTCATATGGATGTGGTAACCGAAAAGATGTTGGTATCTTCAGTCTGGTCCAGAACACCTCCCCTGCTGAATCACACATCTTGAAAATATTGAAAAGCTGCTCAATCTAAATTCATGGAAAAATTCCAAATGAAACATGTTATTTATGTCAATTTCAAGACTTGAAGTTGACGAGCACGAGGATAATACAGTTTTACCTCATTTCTACCAGGCATAATGGGCCTTCCCAAAAACAGCTCTCCGAAAAGACATCCTGCACTCCATAGGTCAACACCGACTCCATAATCTCTGAAACCTAACAGAACCTCTGGAGCTCTATACCACATTACTCCAACTTGACGAGCGAGAAGATAATTTGAATTTGGCCCAAAATGATGTGCATGTGTAAAATTGGCAATCTTTGGCATGCCATTTTTGTCTATCTACTGGAACTTGTTATGCCCCTAATCAATATCCCCCTCTGATGACAGTGCTGGGAGAGTGGAGACCTGAGAGCAGCTGTTGCATATAACAATTGACCTGCATATTAGGAATTTTAGTTGTTAAGTTTCATAATTATTCAATCTCATTTTGCTTGTTTCTATTTGAAACTAATAAAAACTGCCAACTTGTTTTGAATTCTATAATCCTTCTTTGGCAAGAGAATTTATCTAATTGCAGAATTACATGATTCATTTCTTGGATACTCACGTTCTTTGATACTTCTATAGAAATAGTTTAGTCCTTTAGTCCTAAGGGAGTGTTTGCAAACACTTAAAAGAAGTATTTATCATATGAAAAAAGAGAGTGGTTTTAACTGTTTTCAAATGTCAACTTTTACTTCTAATTCTGTATGATTTATTCAGAATTATAAAGCATATGGTCGAGTGATTGCTCGGCCAGTCATTCCAATCCTTTCTGCTTTTGGAGAGAATAGTGCGGAAATTTATTTGGAAAACGAGAATGAATATTGAGAGTGTATAAGACGCAAATGTGATGATGATAGTTGATATGATAGTTTTCTTAGTAAAATAGTGTTTAGATTATTGATGATTAGAAATATAAAAGATAGTGAATAGTATATTGTGACATGATTGTGTAACGATGATAATTGATGGGATGTTTTTTTGGTAAAATCACAATTGTATGTGATTAATGATTGGAAAAGTGGGATGAGTGACTAGTGTATTTTTGAAAATTTTCATATTAGGGCAAAAAAATTAATGAGCGGAAATTTCGTAAATTATTTTTACAACCAAGGACTTCCTTAAATTTCTTATTCTACTTTTGGTTTAATTTTGAAATATGTAAAAGCACTTTTACAACTTATTCACCAAACAATCTCCATTAACTTAATCAAATCTCAGCTTCTATTTGCAAACACTAACGACTTCTGATTCTCAACTGTTTTTAACTTCTAATACAATATATCACTTCCTCTAAAACAAAAGTTTTTGCAAACATTCCCTAAATGTAAAAGAAAATACAACTGTCATTACCGAAAGAAGCAAGAAGAGATAATCTGACCTGTGGTTCAGTGAGTTTTCCCTCTGGATGAGAGATTATTCTACTCAAATCTGATTGCATGAAATCAAAAACCACGTAAAGATTATATTATGTTCTCAATATACATATCCCTTCAAGCTTGATAATATTTGGGTGATTAAGCTGCTTCAGGATTGTAATCTCTTTTGTTATAGACGTTGGATATCTGGATTTACTGCATCAAACTAGCTGCTTCAACGGTACAACTTTCCCACTATCTCTATCACATGCCTTAAAATGCAGCTATTGATCTTGTTGCCAGTCTGCATAAAATTAACACAAACATTGTCAAGATGGAAGTTCACAAACTCATGAGGATCAAAATTTGACTTGTCTTTGCATTTAGAGATCAAGAACTCCATTGTCACAATACATAAAGAATGTAAATAAGTAATGCTGTTTTTATCATATCAGAATTGCTCCCTACTATAAAAATGCAATTCATGTTCACACCATACATTATTATACTAACCTTCAATAGTTTATCATATGAATCAGCACTCTTTATAAGCAAGCCAGAAAGAACATCTCCAGGTATATTATCCACAAGCCATTTTGGTAAGCAATCCATTGAATCAACTTCCATCTCCATAAACTGCAGTTGAGTCCCAGCTTACAAATTGATCATTCTGTTAACCTTATAAAACTCAGATTTATGTGCTATCGATAACTAGCGATAAACCTGAGCATCGATGATGACTAGGTGCTGTAGCATTAGTAAATGAGCAAGGAGACACTACTTAGTGACTAACCCTTAAAAAAGGGAAAAAAAAGTAAAAAAGAAGTGGATAATTCAGATGAGGACATTCTGACATTCATGAGAGAAGGGAAAAGTAACTCAGATATGGGCTTTGGTTTTTCCATCACAACAATGAGAATTTAACTCATATGCCACTCACCAACCCAAAGAATTTATTGGTGGGGAACTTTACTTGTAAGATCTTAAAGCACTGTAAGACATACATATGTGAAATTCTTGGGCATTTAGTCACCTAATTGAGATAGCATTGATGTCTTGAAATATGGAGCAAGAATTTACTTCAAATTTATATTCATTTCTATACTCATCAAATATCAACATAGTTTTATAGAATAATTTTGAAAAAATCAATGCGCTCTCTCTCCCTCTTCACGAGTGATCTTCTTAGTTCTCCATGGATTCAAAATCATTGCTTGAAGAATGATATCACTTATTAGGTCACTAAGGGGGAGTAATGGAAACAAACAATATCACTATGCGAGTTTATGTTAAGAACTTATAGCAAATATTAGGTCATTAAGTCTTGGAAATGATATAATATGCTAGCTGTTCAAACTTTAACCATTCAATCTGGGTGATTCTACAGCAGCAAGCATCATATCTTTAACAAATTGTCATCTATTAGATAGTAAAAACGTTTTTCTTGTCATGGATGGTAAGATTGCCGTATCATACAATCAGCGAAAGAGCCAATAGCAGTACCATATGTCAGGTGAATGATTAACTGGATATAGACCAATATCAAAGCACACATGTATATCTGATCTCAGAAACCACCAAGACAGGTTATAAAATGATGAAAAGTGAATTCATAACTGTCAAAGAGATCAAATCTGTATAAACCAATCAAGAAATGTGGTTTAAAAAAAATGTAGCAACAGTATCATCATTTGCTAATGATTTCACAATTTGGACAAAAGTGGACTTAAACTTTATTTATTTATCTGTAACTATTTCTTGAACAGATATGATCGAATTGCTGGTACAGTAAAAACTATGTGCATTGTCCAAGTCAAACAGATACATAAGCGGAGCTTAATTATCTTCCAAGCCGAACAGCTTTGAGATCTTTTCCAGATCAAGATTCCTAAAATCAATATTGGAAAGTGACCTGCGGTAAAGACTTGAATTACTCTCTTCAAGGTGGTGAGCAGCCTCAGTTAAAGATGCCAGCAGGAGAGGATAGTTCTTGATGTTCTTCAGAGCATTAGGATGAGCCTCAGTTTTTGCAGATCGGTTATGCTGAGAGCGGAAAGCTGGAGTGGGTGAACGAGGTGGGATTTCTTGAGTGCTGTTCGGCTTTGTAACTGACGATGTACTACTTGAACTATTTGTTTCCTGGCTTTTGCGAGTTACTTGCTATGTGAATTTCCTGCAAATAAAGTATAATGTAAATTACTACACAAGCAACCATATCACCACTAGTAGTCTTAACTTCGTGACGTTTATTAGCTTTGATTTAGTTAAGAATGGTACAAGACCTGTTCAGCATCCCACATAAATTTTGAGCTATAAGTAATTGCATGAGAATGCATAGTGTTTGAGTAACTACTCATTCTGCATGTTGCTTTCTGATAAAATGACATGAAATTCTTACAGTTGGAATTGTTTAACCTCTTTGGTCATGGAAATAACTTGATGCAAATAAATCCTTAACTGGAGGATAATATTATGGACTTGAATGAGACTTAATAGTGTCAATAAATAGGACTAAATATGACTTTTGCTGTCTAGTACAAAATACATTTTTCTACAATATGTTTCATGCTTAATAGTTCAATGAATAGGAGTAAATGAAACTGTAGCCTAACCTGTTTGACATATGCAGAATCTCCAATGAGGTCATAGAATGAGACTTTTCTTCTATGACTTCCATTGCTTTTCTCAGATCGTTGTTTTGTATTGAAGATTCTGTATAACAATGACGCAAACACAGATAATTTAATTTTCCTCTATCATGGGGAGCAAAGGGTGTATTGAAGATAAGAACTTGCGCCAATCCAACAAAAAACATAAAATGCAACAGAAATAAGGAGACTCATACTGTATTTATTCCTACCAGTGATTTCTTGTAACCTCTCATTCTGATTAATGTCTATTCTTTAGACTGTATTTTAAAGGACATGGCATCCCCTGATGGCGGAAACAAGAGTGCTATTTCTATTAGTAGCATAGTTTTCTACTGCTTAGGTTTGTGGAATAGATGGCCACACTAACAGGGGTTTTAAGTGTCTGGCTGATTATATTTGCACTTATGTTCTTTTTTTTCTCATTAACATGTCTGAAATTATAGTGGCATAACATTTCAGCCCTGCAATATTTTGGATAGCGTTGTTGCTTAATTAGTCATTTTTAATAATGCAAGAACAAGCCTGTGAAGTTGAATTATAAGGGTAGCAGAGAGGAAGAGGAACACGAGTGTATAAAATGTCTCAAATTCGATTGCAAGTTCAGCTTTCCAGAGGATCCACCACCTAGAAGCATCAGACATGGCCCAAAATCAGCAAGTGAATTAAAAATCTTAAGATTAAAGGATGACTATTCTCAGCTTACAGGAGCTAGCATTAGGAAAACCAAATTGTCACCCAGAATGTATAACTTTCTATAGATCTTCAGATGTGATCTTTGCTTGCAGTTCCCAGTCATGTCGTTGGAGTCAAATTATAAGTTGATAAAGAGAGTGATCTGGAACACTCTTGGGTTTTGGCCTTTATTTTAAATATAATTATGTTACTTCCACTTTTTGTGTACTGAGGATGAAACCTACTTCTGGAATTTTCACCACATTCCATCATTACATGTAAGATAGATACTATAGAACAACATCCCATATCAATGGAAACAAAACAAAACAAAAGAGACTTATGAGACGTTCCACTATTTGACTTCCAAGGAAAGATACGCCAAGCTTCTAAAGATAGTATTACCTTCTCCTGTCCATAGATTGGACATGTTTGTCTTCCTCTGTGTGTATCATTGGCAGACCAGACAGATCACATGGCAAGGGACTTGTGGTGAAGAACTGTGTTCAAAATATATCAATAGTAAAATATCGATACAGAGAACTATTTAATTAGAGTTAAAATCACAAAAACAAGTAAACGATAAGTTGCCTTATCGTCTCTTGCTCCATCAAGCTAAATGTTAATTTATGTGATACCTAATGGGTTTATCTAATGACGGATCCTTAGTTGATGATGGCACTTCTTGACAGAAGGTTCCGGCGCCAAAATTTAATCTCTAGATGTGGATATTCTTATCATATTGATGATTCAAGAACTATATGCCGTACTCTTAATGATACTGTTTCTTGGTTTTACCATTTACCGATAATTTCTGACTTAAGTCTATCTATGTATTGCTCTTCTCCAAATTGCATTTTGACAACTTACCAGATATTACATATTGAATAGCCTTGACTAGACGAAAAATATGTTTAGCTTCGATAAATTAGACCAAGTGTTTTGGATGAGTAGTTCTAGAAAAGAAGTGGGTAGTCTCCTTTTAGTTTCAATTTCCTATTTTTTGCTTCTAAGATCCAATTGCAGCAATTACTTCAATACACATTAGAGGGTAAACATGATTTAGGACACATATTGCACGTTGCATAAGGTCATTGTATTTAGTCTCAACCACTAATTCACAGTGATATCTCGTTAGCATAGTAAGACTTTTACTCACTTCACTCTGGAGAGCAGTAGCAGTAGTTCCACGATATGTTGGATCGAAGGACAGAAGTCTGTCCAAGAGGCCTAACGCTGAGTATGGAAAATATGGAAAAGTTTCCTGGAAATTTCGTTTATACTGTTGTGAGGGTCGGAATGTTGCGGTGGCTTCACTTTCTTCCAGTAGTCCTCTGATGGCGAACCACAAAGCTTGTAAATCTTATGAAGCTGTTCAATCTGAAGTGAAAAATAATTGTAAAATTGCCAAAGATTATATTATGTTTAGCATCATCTAGATTGATTTTCTAATAAACATGAAGAACTTGAAGAAAAAAACAGCTTTACAGTTGAAAGAGAGGGAAAATGTTCCCTATTTTGATATTACTCGTATCCAAATAACTAGAGCTGTATCAAAATAGCGTTGAAATTTCTGGTGACAGTAATTCAAGAAGGTTTACCTCGTTTCTACCAGGCATAATAGGCCGTCCTACAAACATCTCTGCCAGAAGGCATCCTGCACTCCAGAGATCAATGCCAACGCCATAATCTGTAGAGCCAAGAAGTAGTTCAGGAGCTCTATACCATAACGTCACAACTCGGCTTGTAAGGGGGCGCTTTGGTTTATTTAGGTATGTATTCGCTAGTCCAAAATCTGCAATCTTAAGCACCCCATCCTTATCAATCAACAAATTGGATCCTTTTATGTCCCGGTGCAAAATACCCCTCTCATGACAATGCTGCAGACCTGAGAGCAGTTGCTGCATATAACTCTTAACCTACATTTTATAGTTCAATATTGAATTAACTTCATATTAAACCATAATACATGAAAATCTGATGGATTCAAATTACTGTCTTTACTTGTTGATCAATATCTCAAATACTAATCCACTCATTTTCATTTTCAATGGAAAAAATCTGTAAATAAAGTATGTATCTGCCGGATGGGAAGAATTTAACCTGAGGTTCAGTAAGTCTTCCTTCAGGTCGGGAGATAACTTTGGTCAAATCTGACTGCATGAAATCAAAAACCAAATAAAGACTGTATTGCATTCTTGAAGTGGCAATTCCTTCAAGCTTAATGATATTGGGGTGATCAAGCTTCTTCAGCATTATGATCTCTCTTGCCATAAATTTCACACTCTGAGGTTCTGATGTATCAAACCGAACCTTCTTCAGGGCAACAATCTTCCCAGTGGATTTATCCCGAGCCTTGTACACATTACTGTATGTTCCCTGGCCTACCTGCAAAGTAAAAGCAGCTCGTGTGGAACACTTTAGCACTGATACATGCAGCAAAGACAGAGCAGAGCTCGGATAAAATTTGTACAACAGCAGTTAAAATCTTTACCATTACATTTAAAACTAAAACTTGCACCTGGTGAAAGATCATTCAAACCATGCTATTGCGCAATATTTGTCATTTAGGTGTAAAATAGCATTTCAAAGAGAGAGACATAGCAGACACAACTATGCAATTCCAGAAAATAGGCCTGATATGGCAGAAAAAATACTCATTTGGTTTAAGAAAGGGATACTACTTCATGCAGTCAAAGGCAATGAAAGACGAATAGATATATAAACATGCTAAACATACAATTCATATGAACACCAAGTAGCAAAACTCCATCTTCCTGATGAATTTTGACAAAACATTGGACTCTTAAAACCATCTAATGTGCATTGATTTTCTCATGTATTTCTAGTAAATATTCCAATTACTGACCTTTGCTAGCTTATCATATGAATCGGCGCTCTTTGGAACCAATCCAGCCAAAGCATCAGGCGGAACGTTGTCAACGAGCCATTTAGGCCATCCATCAACCAGTTCATCTGCAGCAATCTTCTCTGCCAAAATCCTCATCGGAACATTACCACCACCATTCATTCCTCTCTCACTTTCTCTGCTGATTTTCCTTTCTCCTCCCCCACCTCTCGCACCACCACCACCAGTATTAGCCGCCACCTTAGCCTCGCCACCGCCCCGCAAAGACTTATTGAAATCCCTCCCACGCTGATGCTGCTGCCTTGAACTATTATACCTTCCCGCATTTTCTCCTTTGACGTAACCATTCTCAAATTTCAACTTCTCAAGCGCCCTTTCTGGACTGTAGGTGGTCCCCCTAGCCTGAACACACCCCATTCTCGCTTCACGGCGGCGAAACTCCGAATATATCTCACTTGTACCGAGGTATCTAAGTGGCGAAAATGACTAGGTGGTGGTGGTGTTTCATTATACCATCCATGAGATGACAGCGTTTGTGAGCTGTGCATATTGGTCAGAAATGACATGAAAAGGAAAAAAACAGCTTAGAAGAAGAAGAAGAAGAAGACGACAGAGGTAGCTGTCGCTGTCGTTTGGCCGGCGTCGTTCGAATCATGCAAAAATCTGATGGTTTAACTCCGTATTATCCGCCGAAAGGAAGAAGATAACCGATAATATATATATTATCAATGATTTGGACTGTCTTCTCAAGGAATTTCTTTGTAAAACTGGAAATTCTTCGTGAGGATAAACCTTAATTAAATGGCGGCTTCTTGATTTTACTTTATGTTTCTTTCATTTACCGGTTTTCTAGATTAGACCGGATCAAATGTTTTTGTTTGTCCGTAGAAGAGCTCTTAAATGGGCTGGGGCTGAACCATGCTCGGCCACCGGGCCGAATAGAAAAAATAAAGGGAAAATAACAAAAATGCCCACCTATTTAGTATACAACTCTGTAGAATTTTTAATAAATATTACCTAACAATACGTTGTCCGGTCTCATATTTCACCAAATACGCTCCAAGCTCTATCCTTCCCACACAATACGCTGCACATAAAACAACCACCAAAAAACAGAGCAACAATTAGAGATCCGAAACGCAACAGCCAAAACAAGTGCGCAAATACTGTGCGAAGAAGAAGAACAAGGAGAATACATCTTTTCGAGCACAAAGGAAGAAGAATCGGATCATGGTCAGGAAAAAGAAGAAGAACATACATGAACCAAAAAGCAACAAATAGAAGAAGAAAGTATGACAAAAAACAAGTTACCAAGCAACCCAATCTGAAAAAAAAATGCTTATTTTAATCGGAAAAAAAAATGTTTATTTTATTCTGAAAAAAATTGTTTACATCATTGCACATCGATTTCTAGATGCAAAATCATAATTGTGTGTGTATATATATATCGGATGAGCCTTAAAAACATGTATGCAATTCTTTAGATAATCAAAGTTGTTTCATTGTTATTGAAAAATCGTTTCTATTCTATATGTTTCCCAAATACATCACATTGCTTCCCTCTGTACAGGAACACTATTTCATATTTGTTTCAATTATGTTTCTTTCATGTTTCAAATAGAAACAACAAATAAACAACAACGAAACAAAAAATAAACAATACATCTTGTACAGAAAAATTTGAATAATAAAAACAACAGATCAACAACATAGAAACAAAAGCGAAAACAACACGAAAAACGAAAAATAATAATAGAAACAATACATAACAAAATAAATCCAAGAATATAAAGGAAAAAACATCATACCTCAAAGAACATCAACGTCTCTAAATCCCAATGACTTTCTTTTTGGATGATTTTCCCTTAACAACTTGTTTTTCATCAACATCGATAAGTTTTATCTTTCTTTTTAGAAGATGAAGAAATTAGCGCTTGATTTTGAACAAGAAGTTACAAGAATCAAAGAAAATACAAACCAACAATGGCGGACATGCAAAGGAAAAACTCAAACGTCGAGAGGAAAGAGAGAGAGGAAGTGAGATTGGACACGAAAAAGGTCATAGCGTAAATGAAGGAAAAATTAAAAAAAACGTACAAAAAGTAAACAAAAAGGTAGGGATGTGAGATGTTAGTAAAATCGGGATTTGTGCCAAAGGGAGGGTATTTTGTGTAATTTCCCCAAAAACTGATTGGTTATACGTTCATTGAGTCACTTTCATTTTCTAAAGAAAAAAGTGGTGATTTTTTTTTTTTAAAGTGAAAGTTGGATGTGTAGAGAAAAATAATGATTGTGTTGATATTATGAAGAATCTTTTAGAGATGTTGATTGTTTGTGAAAAATTTTGTGGAAAAAATAGTGTAAAATATAATGCAAGAAAAATTGAATAAAAGTGAAATATTGATTCAAAAATAGGCAATATAGATCTCATTTTATACATTTTGTTATCAAAATTAAGAGGAAAATAATAAAAACAGTGATAAATGAAAGAAATTATCGGAAGTGGAAATGGGTCAAAATGGCCTCTTCCATAATGAAAAATTAAAAATTAGTCATCTTTTGAAAACACGTGATTTTTTTAGCTATTTTGGCAAAGTAAATGACATTCATACCCTTCAAGCATATTACATCAGGTTATTTTCTTCTCTTTCTCATTTTCACTTATCTCTCTCTCACAATCGTTTGTTCGACTGCTAAACACCTAAAATAATCTAGTGACACTAGCAAGAGCACGAGATCAATCGTAGGGTAGCAAGTTGACCAAAGTCTTGATCTCGTGCTCTAGCGAGCATCGCTAGATTTTTTTAGGTGTTTAGCGGTCGAATAAAATTTTGGCGTTGTGGCCGGAGAACGGCTTTAGGCGTAATAATTATTGTGTTTATTTTTCGTATTTCTATATTATGATTCTTTTTGTTTGTTTCTAGTTTAGCTTTATTCGTCAGGTGTGTTTGATCTATTTTTCTAGTGATGTTTATACAAGCACCAGGGATGGCAACCAATCAAGAGCAACCACCACGACCCAAGAGAGCTTGAATTCTTATATTCAAGTTAGTCAGCAAACGAAAGAGTGAAACAATAGGCGGTTTGAATCCTTGGAGGCCACTTGTTAGTTTAATTTAGACTCAAGTCGGCCAATTGGCTATGCAAGTTGGTGAGATAGCTCGACATCTCGTCAAAAAGGACAAATTGCCTAGTCTACCAGTGTAAGCTCAAGTCGTCACTGATCTTGAAGTTTGTGAGATTTATGATAATGAACTTGAGTTTCTATATTCTGTCGTCTCGTCTAACCCCACATGTATTGCTAAAATAGGGAAGAAGGATGATGCTAGTGAAGAAAGCACGAGTGAGGAGGCAAATAAGGGATCATCCTTACACAAAACTGACAATCTTTACAAACCTTCTATTCTATCCTCAAGTCCACTCCCAAAGCAACAAGATCCAGGGAAATTGAAGTCCACCAAATTATGTTTGCCACTTGCTGATAGGTCACTTAGGTATCCTAAATGTATTGTTGAAGATATTTTGGTCCAAGTATGTGGTCTTAAAATTCTCATTGATTTTGTTATCTTGGATATGGGGAAGGATAAAGGTATATTAAGGATAATATCATTTTGTTGGATAGACCGTTCATGGCCACCACCAACACCTTGATTGATGTCAAAAATAGAAAACTAAGTATGCATGTCTTGGGTAAAACTTTGGCGTTTTCAATTTCTGATATAGCTTGTAATCCTGCTTATTCCTTGCATGATAATTTTATTGTTGATTCTATCGATTCTGCTGTGAAAGATGTCATATGGCAGGAACACAATATGATTCAAAGCACAAATTAGCCGAATAAAAATTCCAAGGTGGTGATAGAGGTCTTGCTTGATGACCCGCCATGATTTTCTCTGTTGACAATGTCAAGCTAATGAAGTTAAAAAAAACGCTTCTTGGAAGGCAACCCAAGCATTTTACTATTTTTTTCCCTAAAAAAAAAAGAGTTTGTGTGAGTTGTGTGATTTTTATGATTGCATGTCGTGGTGTTATTATTTTGTTCCCTTCACATGGCTTTTGCAGGTGTGACGGATCACGTGATTGAATTAACCATTTTCCAATTATAGCATTTTCCAGGGACGTATCTCTCTTCTTCTCTTTTATCTTTTACGCATTAAGGTCATTGCGTGATTTTAGTATGGGGAAGCAATTGGTCATTTTTTAGGTTCCATGGTTGCATGTGGTTATTTCTTTTACTAGCCATATGATTGTTTAAGCTTAATAATAGTGTTGTTTAGCTAACTTGAAATAGATGTAGCAATTTAAGTTTCGGTTATAAAATGACACCGTGAATTTGATACTTAGGATTTGACTTAAATAGATGTAGCAATTTAAGTTTTGGTCTAGACCTCTCGATTTCAATTTGCCCGATAATAATTTCAACCGCGAATTGAACAATAATACCTGCTGGCCCGGGAGAAATTCACGCCTCAAAATCATTTTATCATGCCACTTCTTGGTCTTTTCCTTGTATATTTTGGCATTCTCATAGGCCTCATTTCGGAATTCCTCCATCTCATCAAGTTGTAATAGTCTATTCTCACCGGTTGCCTTTAAGTTAAAATTTAGCTTCTTCAGGACCCAATATGCACGATGATCCAGCTCTACCGGCAAGTGACATGCCTTCTCAAACACCAAGCGATATGGGGACATACCAATAGGCGTTTTAAAGGTCGTTCGATATGCCCAAAGTGCATCATCCAATTTATGAGCCCAGTCCTTGCGATTACAGCTCACAGTCTTCTCAAGGATTTGCTACACCTCGCGATTTGAAATTTAAGTCTGTCCATTCAACTGCGGGTGGTAACCTAAAGCAACCTTGTGCCTCACACCAAACTTAAAGAGAAAGTTATTAAACAGTTTATTGCAAAAATGAGTATATTCATCACTAACAATAGCCCTAGGAGTGCCAAAACGAGTGAATATGTGCTTGTGTAAAAATTTCAACACAACCTTGGCATCATTAGTAGGTGTAGCAATTGCCTCCACCCATTTAGACACATAATCAACAACAAGTAGGACATATGCATGTCCAAATGAAGGGGGGAATGGACCATGAAGTTAATCCTCCAAACATCAAACAATTCTACTTCCATCATGTTGGTGAGGGGCAACTCATGATGTCGAGAGATATTGCCAATCTGCTGGCATCTATCACAAGTCTGCACAAAAGTATAGCAATCTTTGAATAAAGAAGGCCAATAAAATCCAGATTGTAATACTTTAGCAGCCGTGCGGGTCGGCCCAAAATGACCACCATAGAGGGCAGAGTGGCAATGATGTAGAATCTCCTCCACTTCCTATCGAGGCACACAATGGAGAATAACAGAATCCGCAAACCTCTTGAACAAAAGTGGATCATCCCATAAATATGACTTAACATCATGCAGAAATTTCTTCTTCTGGTGGGAAGTCAAATCCGGAGGCAAGACTCCACCATCCAGATAGTTCACAAAATCAGCATACCATGGGAGATGAGTTTCTACCGCCAAAATACGCTCATCTGGGAATGACTCCTGAATAGGAGCTTCAATCAATCCGTCGGGTTGTTCCAATCTCGATAAGTGGTCAGCTACCACATTTTCATTACCCTTATTATCCTGGATCTCTATATCAAATTCTTGGAGAAGGAGAATCCATCTTATCAATCGAGGTTTCGCATCTTTCTCCGCAAAGAGGTAATGGATAGCAGCATGATCAGTATAAACGATGACCTTAGTACTCACTAAGTAAGCCTGAAACTTGTCGAAGGCAAATACTACTGCTAGTATCTCCTTTTCCGTGGTTGTGTAATTTTGTTGGGCATCATCTAAAGTCTGGCTTGCATAATAGATGACCTTGAAAATTTTATCTCGTCTTTGTCCCAACACATCCCCCACTGCATAATCACTAGCATCACACATAAGCTCAAAAGGTTGTGTCCAATCCGGTACCACCATAATAGGAGAAGAAATGAGTGCCTTATTGATATGCTCAAAAACCTGCAAACAAAGATCATCAAAACAAAAAAACACATCTTTTTCTAGAAGATTATATAAGGGTTTGGTTATTTTTGAAGAATCTTTAATAAACCTCCGATAAAACCAAAGATGCCCTAAGAAACTTCTAATCCCTTTTACATTCCCGGTGGTGGTAATTTTTCAATGGCCACTATTTTAGCTTGATCAACCTCCAATCTGCGCAGCCAGACATCCGGTGACCAAGCACATTGCCCTATTTCACCATGAAGTGAAAATTTTCCCAATTAGGCACTAAATTGGTGTTTTGGCACCTTTGTAAACCAGAGATAAATTATGGAGGCATTGATCAAAAAAATTACCAAATACTGAGAAATCATTGATAAAAACCTCCATATTTTCCTCCGCCATGCCATGAAATAACATCATACATCTCTGAAATGTGGCTAGTGCATTACACAACCCAAAAGGCATCATGCCAAATGCAAAAGTACCATAAAGACATGTGAATGTGGTCTTTTCCTAGTCCTCCGGAGCAATAGCAATCGATTATAACCTTTGAATATCCATCTAGAAAGTAGTAATAGTCATATCCACCAACCTATCCAACATTTAATCAATAAAAGGTAAGGAAAAATGGTGTTTACGAGTGGCTTTGTTCAGTTTTCTATAATCTATGCACACTCGCCACCTAGTCATTGTACGTGTAGAAATCAATTCATTATTGGAATTTTTACCACAATCATCCCCTTTTTTTTTTGAACTACTTGAAATGGACTTACCCATGAGTTATCGGATATGGCATAAATGATGCCGACTTTAAGCCACTTAAGAAATTCGGCGCCTTAACTACTTTTCATTGCGCAGGATTAAGCCATCTTTGGTGCTCAATATAGGGCTTGCAAGAGTCCATGAGGATTTTATGCATCACTATAGAGGGGTTGATTCCTTCAAATGGCTATGGACCAACCCAAAGATGGACTTATGTTTTCTCGAGAATGCGCAACAATTTATCTAACTCGAAGGGGATAGAGAGGCGAGACTATTACCGGATGTGTATCATTCTCACGCAAAAATGCATACTAGGAGATGTGTAGGAAGTTCCTTCAATTTCGATGTGACCTTCGGGATTTTCTCAATGACTATGTCTCCCAAACTCTCCTTTAAACCTTTGTTTGTGTCAACTTTGTGTGGCATCAAGAGAAAACACATAATCTAATAGATCAATATCATCTAAATTATAGTCCATACCTTGCACTAGGGATTGGGTGAGACATCTTTCCAATGGGTCGACAAAGAGCTTGTCGAGCCACTTATGAGCGGGCACATTGCTCTACTACATCTATGAAATGACAAGTATGATGTTCTTCGTGAAATTTCATTGCATTATAGATGTTGAACATCACTTCTTCTTCATTAACCCGCGAAGTCAGTTCTCCACGTTGAACATCGATCATTGCTCGACCGATATCCAAAAATGGCCTCCCTAGAATCGGTGGAACCTCTCGATCATCCTCCATATTTAGTACGACAAAGTCCGAGGAAATATGAACTTGTCCACCTTCACCAAAACATCCTCAATTACGCCTCGCGGGATCGTAAGCGATCCGTCCGCCAATTGTAGGGTGATGGTGGATGGTTTCACCTCTCTAAGACCTAATTTCACGAAAACAAACAAGGGCATAAGGTTAATCTTTGGCACCTAGATCGCAAAGAGCTTTATTAAAAATGGAATCACCAATAGTACAAAGGAAAGTGAAACTCCCGAATCTTTAAATTTTGCGGTAGATTCATTTGAAAAATAGTATTGCATTCCTTTGTATGCTTTCTGTCTCGAAATCACCCAACCTTCTCTTTTTCGACATCACATCCTTCATGAATTTAGCATAGTTAGGCATTTGCTCAATTGCATCAAAGCAAATGGGATGTTGATGTGAATCTTCTTGAAAATTTCCAAGAATTTAGCAAATTGAGATCTATCTTCTTTTATGAAATCTCGAGGGAAGGGGAGTGAATTAGGCACTTTAATCAGAATCAAGAGTAGGAGCAGATTTAGGCTTGTCCCGCCCGTGCATTCGTTGCTCGCTAATCTTCTTCTTGTTTCGACTCTTTCTTAATGCATGATCGAATCGAGAAGTTTCTCATGGGTGGCATGAGATGGAAGCTTAGGACCATCATATGCAGTGTCACTCCTCAATTGGATAGCTTTACAGTGTTCCCTTGGATTCACCTCAGTATTACTCGGAATATTTCTTTCTCCAGTTGAGAACTTATCTCGATTGCTAATCTGTCCCATTTGTGTCTCCAATGATCTATGATGTGTCTCCATGGTAGACATCTTCGTACCCAAATTGCCAATGCGGCATCGCTCCTATTGATCGATTCTAGTCTCTCCAATAAATGTGTCGAGTATCTCTTCTAGCGACTGTTTCTTCTCACCTACGGGTGTATTTGAACTCAATGGGTTGGAATAACCCGGAGATGGGTTCAACACATTTTTATTATTGATGTAAGAGAGATTCTCATGATTACGAAGTCCCGGGTGATAATGAGTCGGTAATGGATTACCACGATTGTTAAAACCCTGTTGTTCACATAATTAGCTTGCTCGGCATCGAGTGTGGTGGCTTTCTGAGTGGTTGTTGGTGGTATCTTAGTCTGTTGCGGTGTTCCACCAGTATTCATTATGGACAGTTGTTTCGATAAAGATGATATTTGAGCTGCTAAAGCCGACATAGTATCCAACTCAAGGACATCGGCAACTTTCCTTGGTGCTGATCTTTCGAAGGGCCATTGATAGCTATTTGTGGCCATTTCTTCAAGCAAAAGTAATGCTTCAGTCGGAGTTTTGGCCATCAATGTGCATCCTGCTGCTGTATCTAGTATTATCCTCGTATGCCCATTTAGACCGTTGTAAAAGTACTAGACCCTCTGCCAGTCTGCATAACCATGATGTGTGCATATTCTCAACAGATCCTTAAATCGCTCCCAGACTTCATGCAGTGGCTCAAAATCGATCTGTTGAAATTGAGTTATCTCACTTTTCAGCTAGAGCGTCTTGTTGGGAGGAAAGAATTTTGCCATGAACTTTTGAGTCAGATCATCCCAGCTTGTGATACTTCCAGGTGTAAACATCTGCAACCATTGTCTGGCTTTATCTCGGAGTGTAAACGGGAAAAGCCTTAATCAAATAGCTTCATCAAACATATCATTCATCTTGATGGTATCGCATATCTCCAAGAATATAGCCAGGTGGGCATTCAGATCATCCACGGGACTTCCCCCAAACTGATTCTATCGAACCATACATATGAGGGTCGGCTTCAGTTCGAAATTGTTTGCATTTATAGGCTGGCGCACAATTTCGGAATAGTTCTGGTTCATAGTTGGCCGGAGATGATCCCAAATTGCTCTTTCATGTCCCTCAGGCTGTGGCGGCACATTCTGAACCATGTTCTCGTTATTCTCTGTTAGGGCGATTATTTTCGGCCCAAGTAATTCCCAAAATAAAAGATTGGATTTTGATTTGTTTTGCATTTCTAGACTTATGGTAAGATTGAGTTGTAAATAGATTAGGAAAGATTTCATATTGATATGGTATAGATATATTAGGACTCTTTGATATTTATCTTATTTCCTAACATAAGTGATATACTTGTCATATATTTGTCTATATATTCTTTTCATGTTTATTAGGACTCTTTGGAAGGTCTTGGACGCCTATAAAAGAGATAAGGACGTCCACAATCTTCACACAAGAAATACACCAGAGTTACAAGAGTCTTGAGAGAGTTAAGAGTCATACAAGCACAAGGAGTCTCATTGCTCTGGATGTGATCTCGAATGTTACTACATCTGAGATTACATTCAGCCCTGCAGTTATGTTTGTTAGCTTTTTCATCCATTATTTTTAGTATTGTGATTAACGAAGTCCACACATATCTATTGTTGGATAAGTTGAATTACACAGATTTGATATACTCAAGATAGGAGTTTTTCGTTGAGTTTCTACAAGTTGGTTTTAGTATTTTTTGTATATGGAATCAAACGATTTGTACTAGTGGAAAGTTTCGCCATATTGGCACGTCTACAAGCTTGTTGGCTTGTAGACAAAATTTAATTCGTGTGTCTTTTTACTGTTTTTCAAAATTCCGCTGCATGTGATTGTGAATGTGACCACATCTGCAATCACATCCTTACTCAGCGAAATTTTTTCTATTTATCCGTGCTATAATTCTTTCAATTGGCATCTAGAGCCTACACTTGACGACACTAAGTGTTGATCCTGAGTGTTTGTTAGCATGGATTTTCTTGGTGTCCCTACTTTTCGTCCCTCAGTTGAAAATCAGAAAATTTTTGATAAAAAAACTCTTGATTCTGTTAGATGTAGGGCTTGTTCTGGATATGGTCATCATGTTGAAAAATGTGCAAATACTTTTTTGAAAAATGGAATGAGTTTGAGTGTCACCTTAAGTGACAATGAATCTGACGATGAGAACGTTGTCCAGAAAGAAGATCACAAGGTTCTGACAACCTTCGTGAAAGATAGGAAATCTCTCCAAATAAATCCTTCAGGTGTTGCCCGAGGTGTGGCCCGAGAGGTGATCACACCTTATCTGATCACATCTGAAGAACAAGAAATGTTAACTGTTTTTGACCTTTTTTGTTTCAATTCTACTTCTGCTCCTGATGATATTGAACAGGATGATGAATCAGATGGAGAAAGCTTGGAAGACACGTACACGAAGTTGTATAGAGATTGGTTGAAGAGGATTAAACTGAATGATATCCTCGGGAAAGAGAATGATCGACTCAAGAAGGAAAATGATGAATGAAGGAAGTAATTACAGTGCTAAAGGTCGCACTTACCAAGAAGGATCTTGACTTTGAAAAGGTAAATTCTAAACTTGAAGATTCTATTGAAACCATGAAGAAGTTTAATTCCGGGAAAGCAAAACTGGATGATATACTTTCTTTGGGTAGTGATGATAAAGCTGACATTGGTTATAAAACTCTTGTATTTGTTAAAGCAAAAGAACAATGAGAATCTTCAAATTCCTCCAACAATAAGAATAGTTTTTCACAGAAGTCTAAACCTCGTAAACGCCACTTTATTTGTCACTATTGTCATGCTCCTGGACACATTAGGCCATTTCGTTACAAAATGAAATCGATTTGTGACAGAAATTCAAAGATGTCGGATGTCATCCGAAATGTTACGACATCCTCGTAATCACATTTCAAAATTTTCCAAATTTGTCTGGGTTAAGAAATCGATGTTAAATGTCATGTTATCTATACTTCTTTGAGATCTAACATTGCAGGATCTTGGTACTTTGATAGTGGGTGTTCACAACACATGACAGATACTTTGGAGTATTTGACTGACTATGTGAAGCATGATGGTGGTAATGTGACCTATGGAGGTGGAGGTAAAGGAAAAATTATTGGAAAGGGGACTTTGAATGTTGATGGCCTACCTAGGCTACGGAATGTATTGCATGTGGATGGTCTGAATGCTAATCTCTTTAGTATTAGCCAATTCTGTGATGATAATTTCTATGTTAAATTCAACAAAAAAATCTTGTGAGGTTTTTAATGAATCTAACACGTGTATTCTTGCTAGTTTAAGATCATCGATAATCGCTATCGTTTGTTAATAAAAAATGTGTCACATCGCACACATAGATGAATCGACCTATGGCACTTAATTTAGGTCATCTAAATTATAAGAAAATGAGGATCTTATAAAATTTGAGGTTGTTCGTGGTTTTCCGAATTTTTGCATGAAGAATGATAATGTGTGTGGAAGTTGTCAAAAGGATAAACAAAGAAGAGTGTCACACCAAATGTTACCACATTTCAATACCACACGGTGTTTTGAATTGCTTTATATGGACATTATGTGTCCAGTTGAAGTTGAAAGTTTGGGTGGAAGGAAATATTTTTTTGTGATTGTTGATGATTTTTCATATTTTACTTGGATCTATTTTTTACGTGAGAAATCTAAAATATTTGAAATATTTAGAAGTTGGCATAGAAGAGTTGTTATTCTGTATAGGCTAACAGTTATTAGAATTAGGTCGAACTATGGTAATGAATTTGCGAACTCTTCTTTCTCGTCTTTCTGTGATAGAAAGATGGTTTCTCATGAATTTTTCGTACCTAAAACTCCACAATATAATGGAGTGTCAGAGAGAAGAAATCGTACATTGCATGAGACATCCTGTGTCATGTTGAGTTCTAAAAGACTTTCAAAAGGTTTTTGGGCAGAAGCTCTAAATATTGCATGTCATATTGCCAATCGTGTATATTTGAGGCCTGGAAGTTTGATGACCCCTTATGAAATACTTTTGGGAAAGAAGCCAAACCTCAAATATTTTCATGTCTTTGGTTGTATTTGCTATATATGTCCTGAATGATCGAGATAACATTGCTCAATTTGGCTCAAAGGTGACAAAAGTCTTTTCTTGGGCTACTCTTCAAATAGCCATGCATATCGAGTTTATAATCTTCGGACAAAGACGGTAGTGGAATCTGTAAATAATGTATTCGATGATCTTTCTAGTCTTGCATGTAAGAGTGAAGAAGACAATGTTGGAGATATGCTCGAATTTGTTGAGACTGCACTTGTGGTGGATGTAAGCACAGATGTAACTGAGAATGTGACTGAAGCCCCATCCACAGCTGTCTCAAATGTAAAACCAAATGTGACGGCTGTTTGATACATGTTTTTATCTTAATTTTGATGATTTTATTTTATTACCAAAACAATGTTTTTAAAGGTTGTCCAATTACTCCTAAATGATTTAAAATGGTTTTAATATTTTCCGGAGTATTTCCTCAAGTTTATTTTTGTTAATAATGGACAACACTTTTATTGATTTTATATCAATGAGTTTTTACTCCTATAATGAGTTCCTAAATGTTGTCTAAATACTCTCGATCGGTTTAAAATGTTTTTACTAAATTTTTGGAGTATTTCTTGAGTTTTATTTTCGACAAAAATTGGACAACATTTTGCGTCTCGTGGTCGACCTGGTCGCCTCTATAGGGCAACCCGCATCAAGATGTTTTTAGAAACAGAAAATGAGACGGAAGTAAAAACAAGCAGTCGGCCGCCGCCGCCATGGCCGACCAAGACTGCATGTTTTGGTTTTTGAAAGAACAAAATCTCCTCATTTTTGATTAGGGGGACCGGTTGAGACAGTCGACCGACCGTCAAGTCTCGTCGACCGGTCGCCTATTGTAATTTTGAAAGTGTTCTTATTTCTCTTATTTCGTGCGGCATCGGGTCGCCCGTGTATTGACAAAAAATATGACCGTTTGACAAATGAGACACATTTCCTTAAATTGTGGGATTGATTTCTAACAGCTATATTCTTGATTTTAATTGTATTTTTCTGTAGATTTTCAATCCCCAAGAGGAGCCTATGCTTGATCAATCATCTCCTATAAATAGAGGAAGTTTTGGAGCAACCTACAAAAGAATTGAGATACAACACAACAAGATACACTTCAAGCAAACATTTGGTCTTTCATTGTTATTATTCTTGTTGTAAAATTGCCTAGCTTATCACTTTCACATCTTTGAGGTCTAGGCTTTTCTTGATTACACTTCGCACTCAAATTGTATTATTCATTATTGAGTTGTAATCTTGATTTTTGGTTATCATTCAAACACAAGATATCCTTGTGAGTGTTCTTGTGGTAAGAACATACTTGGATGATCTAGGTGATAGGTGAAGAAGATTGTGGTAATCTTCTTATTGAGGTGTTGAAGAATTTGGTATTCTTCAAGGTTGAAGATTGTGGTAATCTTCACAAGGTGCCGTTGAAGGAAGATTGTGGTAATCTTCAAGGGAGATTGTGGTAATCTCCAAAGGTGGTGTCGAAGAAGAGTGTGGTGCTCTTCAAATTGTTGTAAGTTGAATTTGTATTAATTTTGGTAATTAATAAAATTCTTTTTTTTTCGAAATCCATCCAGGATATCTTTGGGGTGGTAGAGGATTAGGCCCAGGTGGGTTGAACCTCTTTAAATCGACGTGTGTTGTTTATATTCCGCACCTTTATTATTGTATTTGAGCATTCGTTTGTAAAAAGAGGGCGAAATCAAAAAGATGGAGATAATCTATTCACCCCCTCTAGATTATCGTAGCCGCGTGGACTTACAACGGCATCCGAGCCCACATCCGTGTCTCACGAATCGAGTTAGACTCGATTCGATCTAGAACTAGTTGAAACAAACTTGGAAGGACATGATTTAATCACCAATTAAAGACAAGATCCCCAAGCGAGAATTCAAAAGAATCATCCAATCTCTCAAGTCATAGGTGATGTATCCAAGGCATAAGAACTAGAAGGAAAGAAAGGGTAAACTATCGAGATATGGTAAGACTAGTGTGTTTGTCTTCTATTTGTTCTATGGTAAGAACTTCTTGTCGTGTCATTTTTTCTGAGCCTAAAAATGTGTTTGATGCTTTGAAAGATGATTTTCGGAATAGTACTTTGCATGAAGATTTTGATCGATTCAATAGAAAAGAAAATGATTTGCATTGTGATATTTTAACCATTTATTGTGATAATATAAGTGCGATTGATATCTCGAAAAATCTTGTCCAACATTCTCATACTAAACACATAGATATTAGACATCACTTTATTCGATATTTAGTTGAGAAAAATATAATTCGAATTGAGTATATTTACTCCGAATATCGCCTGCGAGACATCTTCACCAAGGCTTTGGATTTTGAGAGATTCTCCAATTTAATGAAGTCTCTCGGTTTGTGTGTTCTCTGAAATGTTACACGAGATGTCACAACATTGCACATCACATCCGTTGTGACATCCAAACGCTGCATCTCTTTTCTTCTCCTCTATTTCTTTTTGATTTTTTTAGGCATCCCTGCATTGTAAGCTTTCATGCATATCTGCAAAAAGTGGATTGATGGTTCGTACTAGTCACATATATTGTCTCCCTTGGAAAACTGGTGTGAGTTGATCTCTCCAATTCAAAAAACAGAATGATGATATTTTTCCAAGTAGTTGAGTTGTGAATAAAGTCTTGATCATGTTTGGAGGCCTTATAGGAAAAAGCTACCAACCCATTGTGTGAAGTTATTCCTTGTGACTAATTTCTTCTAGCTTATTGATGTTTTAAAAGGCATGATCATGTGAAAAAAGAGCTACCTATGGCATTTGAGTGAAAGCTCCCTGTTGGTTAACTCCCTCACGAGACTTGGAAAAATTGAAAAAAAACTCGAAAATTTTGAAAAGCTGAGATTTCGGATTGCGATTCATTGAATCAGTTAGTACATGCGCGACTCAAAATGTGACGACATTTGAACATATATCCATTGTTGCAGCACGTCTCTCCTCTTGTGTGCAATTATTTTTTCCCGTTTAGGCATGTATTAGGTTTTGCATGTCCTGGTGATGTTGGATACTTTGCTGAGATTTGGTTTCCATATATAATCTGAGAGTAATATATTTCCTTCCCAAAATCTTGATGGATAATGATTGGTGGGTTATACACGGTTTGAAGGACTTGGAAGATTTGAATAGATTTTGCTTCTAATTATCTATATCTTTGGTTAAGATTGTCATTGATTTATAGGATTCTATTTTTATATTTTTGGGAATCCTATTTTATGGAAAATCTTGATTTTTTCATTCTTGATCATCTTTTCGATGTTTGTCTTCCAAAATTCTCAGAGTTTTATGATCCTTTATTCACCTCAAATTTTTGAATATGAAATGAACTTTTACGTGTCCAAGTCAAGGAGAGCATACATGATTTTGTTACCTATGTTTTCTGGGCAAAAAGGGGGGGGAAAAGGTTGATTGTAATGCTTTCGATTTAGGGGGAGTTTTCTGGTTTTGTGGATATTTGATATTTGATTTCTGAATGTTTTGTTGGATGTTTGTTGATGTTTTAAAATGTTCAGCATACGATTGAGGGGAAGATTTTTGTGCATGCGATTTAGGGGGAGTTTGTTTGATTTGTGCTTGATATATGTTTTGTCCAAAAAGGCAAAAAAGGGGAGATTGTTAGGGCGATTATTTTCGGCAGTTGTGTTTGTTAGCTTTTTCATCCATTGTTTTTGGTATTGTGATTAGCGAAGTCCACACATGTCTATTTTTGGATGACCTGAATTACACAGATCTGATATACTCTCGATAGGAGTTTTTCGTTGAGTTTCTACTAGTTGGTTTTAGTATTTTTGTATACGGAATCAAACGATTTGTACAAGTGGAAAGTTTCGCCATATTGGCACATCTACAAGCTTGTTGGCTTGTAGACAAAATTTAATTCGTGTGTCCTTTTACTGTTTTCAAAATTTCGTTGCATGTGATTGTGAATGTGACCACATCTGCAATCACATCCTTACTCTGCGAAACTTTTTCTATTTATCCGTGCTATAATTCTTTCATTCTCATTTTCTCTGTTGTCTGCTATTGCTTGCTTCTCTGCTCACTTTGTTGCTCTGATTGCTCGAAGTGTCCTTTCAATCTCTGGATCAAAAGGAAGCAAATTAGTATCTTTAGAATTTTGCATACACAGACAACTCAATGAGAAAAACGAATTACTAATACCTAAACTAATCTAGATTAGGATTAAGACTACTTAGTAACAGTATTAGCACAAAATAAGATAAAAAAATCCCCGACTACGACGCCAAAAACTTGTTCGAGAAATTCTTACAGCAAGCGTACGGTGTCAAGTTTTAGTATAGATTGAAAAGTTTGGTTGTCGTCTCCACGGGGATTGATATCAAATTTTAACTAAGTACTGTAATTATAATCGCTTAATTCTATCTAGATAATCGAAAAAAGATGGATTTTAATTAAACTAAAAATAAAACTAACAAATTCGTTCAGACAAATTATCAAACATTTAATAGATATGAATTCTAGAGGGTTGATTCACCTAATTATCCCCTATGTTATTAATCCAGTTTATTAATCACACGTTGTTAATCTATAAGCCCAATATTCCTATCATTTACCACTTCCTCTCTCGAGTGCCAAATGATTCTAGGTTTCAATCCTGATTTCAGTATCTCTATAAAAATCATAAATTAAACCCTAATGATCTTGATGAATATTCTATCGCGGGTTTTAAAAGATTCATAAACTTCTCAGTTCTATGAAACCCTAGGTTATGTTATTCTATGGCCAAGCGTTCAATTGCCCCTCTCGAGTGTCAAATCAAACACGTCAAACAATCTAAACTATTGATCAAATAATTCAGATGCAATTAATCCAAATAGCACAAATAGAATTAATAACACGCGGATCGAATAAACTGAAAATTAAAACATAGGTTCAAACGTAAGTTACATCAATCCCCTAGAAAAATAGATTTAGCTCATGATGGAACTCATGAAAAAGTAATTATACATCTCAAGGGTTCAACAAAGATAGTGGCAAAATAATTCAGAATAATCAAGGAAAGAATCCTCTCTGTTTCCAGAAGGTAGATGCCTTCAAATCTCATCCCGAACTCTTTTTCCTTGCTCAAAGTCATCCCGTATGCTCAATAAAATGTCCAACTCTTGTTTGGTGCATCATTAGTCGTATTTATAGCCCCAAGATCATCAAAAGCCCAAAAAAAATAAAAAAATATAAAAAAAACCTGCCATCGACGCGCGATTTCTTCCTTCCAAACACGTTTTTCATCATTTTCGATCATTTTCGGCTACCATAACCTGTATCGACTCCCTAACGACACCTAACAAAATAAAATGGACTCAAACGACTTTAGAATACCCAAAAATAACGGAAAATCCTAGTCTAGAATACTCAATTCATTGGTATAAAACCAACTTAACACATAGTTCAGCCCAATCTATTGTGGGTGGTGTTAGAGAGCATAACCATATCTTAGCCTTATCGCTACAGAGATAATGCAAAAAGCGACATCGAATGATGTCTTCTTAAACACCATTCATCTTAATAGTATCATAGATTTCTAAGAATTGCGCCAGGATGCGCATTTGGATCCTCAACGACACTACCCCCAAACTGGTTTTGTGAAATCATCTCGGATAGTTCAAAGTTGTTTGCATTGATCGTGAGATGGGCCACACCCCCATACGTTCGACTAACCTCCAACTGGAAGCAGTCCCTAACTACCCTTCTCGCGGGCCTTTCCACAATCCGGTCATGTCCGTTCACCCCAGCTGAGTGTTCGTCATTGTTCCTGTTATTCACGTCATTCTGATTGTTCCCATTTGCCATTGCTTTAGATCTTTTCCTTAATTGTTTTGTTGTCATCCCGATTTCTAAATCAATGGGTATTGGTGGGCGGATGTGGAACGTGTGATCATGCACTATCATACTTAACAAAAACAATGTTAGAACAAATCAATAAATTTTATTTACAAAAAAATCGAAAATAGAAAAAATATTTACAAAAAATTGAAAAAAGAAAAAAAGAAAAATGATTTACAAAAAATTTTGCTTCAATTAGGATTGAACTACTTATCACTATATCGAAGTAGAATCTTTCAATCCCCGGCAACGGCGCCAAAAATTTGTTCACCAAATATTTGACCATGATACTGCAAGTGTACAACGTAGTTTATAGAATAATGGCAAGCAAGGTCGTATTCCTTAGGGATTGAATACGAAACACATAGGCTATAATAACATTGTATTCCAATTTTATTGAAGCAACCGGAAATCAAGAAGTTTATAAACAAATAAGTAAATTTGTAAATACCCAAACTCCACAAGTCTTTTCAACAAATACTAAAGCAACCCTAGGCATATAATCTCAACATGTTTCTTCAATATTAAATCCAATCAATATTTATCAAAACCAATTCACGTGTTTCTATGGGTTCAATTCCTAAACTAGTTTATTCCCCCTCCCGAAGCAAATTAATAGTAGATTAATACCAATTGCTAGCATCCCTACTCAACAATTATTATCAACTCCCAAAAGATTTGTGAATTGAAGTACTCCCCACAAACAGTTATAAGCCTCTCGACTCTATACCCGTTTATGTCCAATTTGATTTCCATCTTTATTAGAACTCATCTCGAATTATGGACTAATAAATACGACATGCAAATTATTGGCCAAATAATCTACAAGAAATAAGCACTCAAATTCATGTAATAGAATACATAAATCAATTAAGATAACAATCAATCAAGATTTAACATGAATCCACAGTTTTGATTATGCCACAGGATCGGGAAGATTAGCCCAACATAATTGATAACAAATTCATAGATAAATATGAAATCAAATAGTTTGACATTGTTTAAGTACAAACAAGATATCTAAATTAAGAAAATCTCTTCTTGTCGGGTGGATCTTTCCTCCAAGCCTCCGAAACTCTCTTGCTTCCTAGATGTGAAAGGTCTTGTGATGCTCTTTGTAACTTAGCCCTCCTCTCTCAGAAGAACCTTGGATTTTTGTAACCCTATGTATTTTGATGTGTTGTATGTTGTATGAATGATGTAAGATATTCTTTATCCGTGCAAGCTTTAGTCCTTTTATATAGGTGCTTTGAGCGATCGCTGGTAGAATCCTGATAGGAAAAGGACACAAAAATCTGGCAAAAACTGTGACGCCTGCCCCTATTACCACATTACTAAGCAATGTAAAAAAAAGTGAAATATGACAACGTACCCTATATACCTGTACACATTTTTTTCCTGTGACATTTTAATAACGAACCAGCAAGATCACTTTACTTGTAAGAAAATGACAACCCATATCCACAAGCAAAAGAGGTAACAAGCCCTGTTATTAAATAACAGACATCCATATGACCAAACTCATAACCCACATCACCCAACTATTTACATATATATATTTACATCAGAGTTTTCAAAAGAGGGTACAACCCTAAACCAAAATATAATACAAGACCAAAAAGAAAGGTGACCCATCAACATAGCCCAACAGGTCGTCATCCATGTACATTGTCCGCAATAACTTTGTAGGAGCTCAAGACTGCCCAATAAGCTCATGAAACCAAAGATCACCGACTACTCACCTACAATGCATGAACTACATGAGCTAATGCCCGAGCGAAAACCATGCATGTTTAATGAACAATGTAATACAAATGCAAATGCATTCTAATATTTTACCATAAGTGCACAGAATGCATTGAAATATATTATTTACAATCATTTCTTTACATAGGGCCCTTGACCCACCTGCTATGCACCGGAAAGAGCACAATACAATATCAGTAATCACATGGCCATAATCATATTGACACCGCCTAGGGCCATCTCCCGGGACCACCTGAGGTCCACCCCCTGTCTTCCCCAATGATCCCCCAGGAGTCTTCCCCTGACGTATCAATAAGGATACAGTCAAGTGGTCCACCCTCGTGACCATCGGATGCACACCCCTGTCAACCCCTATGATCCTCCAGGAGTAACACTTATCGCACCCTAAAATATATCATAAAAGCACGCCTCGCATGCCTCGGTGCACTAGCAGTGGCCAACCAAAATCTTTTCTTTTAAAAGAAAGTTATCATGTCGTGCATGCCTCATTTCAATACTGCTTATATGTTTGCATGCACGTGCAAATGCCAATGAATGATATGCTCAATGAAACAATAATCATCACACTCCAATATCCACCAAGCAACATATGAACATCAAAGTTTCCATAATGCATCCCTCACAATACAAGAATCACATTTATTATCAATAAGACAGAAATACTATGTTCATGCATTGTAGTTGCGGATGGATTTTCACTTACATGGTCTTGTCGCTTTACTTACTAGTTTGTTAATTATAACTCCAAAACCTTTGATGTGAACGATCTGTAAGATATACACTATTAATCTCTAATAATTAATAAGCTAGCTACTATGCATAATGGCCCAAAATTCTAAATTTGTATAAGCATCAAACAACTTTATTTCCATAATTAAAATCTCAATAAAACCGCCTAGCATCTGGGTGTCTTATTTGAATATAATTAAATATTAATTCAGTTGTGTATTTCAACCTTCCATTAAATAGCTATATATACATCGCACAATATTCTGTGTCAAATCACATATAGTTAATAACTCAACTAAAAACATGTCTCAATTATAGTATCCCGATGTGATTTAAAATATTCAGTTTGATATATTTTACATCAATTAATTTTCATCCTCTCGAATTAATCATGAATTTAGCCATTTTAGTTGAATGGAAAGAATATAATTTTAACTTACTAACTCTTAACAACAATAATTAACAACATTAATCTCTAACTATATTAACACAGAGTAATCATGTGTTTCTAATTCTAAATCTTTAAAATTAAAATTAATAATTCAGACATATGAACAAATTACCGTTGCAATTGTATTCAAGGAGATAATCACCTGCCAGAAACTTTAACTAAGAGTCCGTCTTTGTTACTTCTCCCCCTTGTGGTCTGTGTAAGTGTTTAAATTCTCTTTTTAATTCCTTTTTTTTTTTCTTTTCTTTTTTTTTTTTTTTTGGTTTCTATCGCTCGTCCTCCCGTTTCTTGTAATCTGTCTTGCTATGTGCAGTTGTGTCAGTGTGTTTCTATTCCTTAGTAAAGTAATATATGTATATATACTATTCTTTGATTTCTATGGCGATTGGGGTGTGTATGTAAAGTAATATAATATAATAGGATAATTTGCTATGGTTTAACTTAAAATGTGATATATATCCGAAAATCGTTTTAGCTCATACACATATGCTGACAAATTAGTCATGAAACTTATCCCTTAAGTAATCATGTTGTCCCCGTGTATTCCATGACTATTTGAATATCATAGCACTCAAATGTGTTCTGACTTGTTGCCATGCAAAATTGCCATGACACACGTACCAATTTCACTTCATAATAAGTTGATGTCACATTATATATTTAATTTAATTGTTACATATTTATATATATAAACTTTATGTATAATTATATGTAGTATATAACTTTTATACTTTTTAGTACTACTACGCGTAACTTAATAGTTATCATCTAATAGTCCGACAACTAATACTATAAATGAGTTCTAAAAATAATAGAACTAATCGTGTCGTGAAAATAATCGATCATGCAAATAGCACATAAAAAACATGTAATGCATGAACTATATTGGCCTAGTGAGTAGTGAGAGGCTCGAATATTACAAAAACGAACCGCACGGCCCGTGTGCAAACCACACAGTCAGACCGTGTAACTTGAGTTTGTTTCTATTTTTCGCCCAAACACTTCACACGGTTGTGTCATCTTCACACGGTTCGGTCGTGTAATATGTCTCAGAAAATCAAGTCGCACGAATGTATAAAAATCCCACGATTGCGATTCACACGGCCGTATGAGCTTCACATGGTCGACCCAAATGACTTGTTTCATCCGTTTTTTCGTTTCTTCAATCTTCTCTTTGCACTCTTCGATCTTGTCTGGGATTTCTAACTGGTATCTTTCCATTTAAGCTCCGTTTCCTGTAAAAAGTTACAAGAATACGCAGTATCATGCGCTTCTAAAGAAACCAAGTAAAATACACTAAATATGCATGCAAATACATCAATAATATATTATTTTAAACCCTTAAATGCATGTATATTTTACACATATCAACCACCCTTGGAGCCTTTAGAAAAAATTCAAAGTTTATACCTAGTGGAAGAGTATCTCGAATGTTCTAGCAAAAAAAAATATAAGGAAAAAAAATTATTCATGGCTAGTAATTGTGTGATTTGTTGTGAGTGTGACAGGTTGCAACTTTTGATACAAATTTGAAACCTAGTAAGGATGGTCGAACACCTTAATTAACTATTGACCTTAGCCAATGGCGTAGCTTTAAAATAATTGGGGTGGGCCGATACACGAAATTGGGGTGGGCGGATAAAAAATTACCAAAAAAATCATATAAATATTCAATAAAAAAATTTCTAAAATTTTTTTACCTATTAAAATTTTTTTTTTACAAAAATGGGGGGGCCAGGGCCCGGGTTGGCCCCCTGGCTACGCCTGACCTTAGCCGAGGCGGTCTGTTGTGAAGGTTGGGGATCAATGCAAGATAATTCAAAGTGGATAGAACGTGGTGTTATGGATTAATTGAACCTCAAATTATACTTGATATTTCTTGTTGGGTTTAAAAACACAATTATTTGCTTGAGGACAAGCAAAAGGCTAAGTGTAGGGGAGTTGTTTTGTGTGTTTTTGTTAGTATTTTGTGTGGTTATTTTGAGTTATTTTACATGCTTTTCATTATGTATTTTATGTTTTTTTTTTGCGTGTTTTGTCATTGAGTCTACTTTCATGTGTTATGCTTGTTTTTGGTGGAAAAGTGAAGGTAGAACAAGAAATGAACGAAAAGTGGTTGAGAGAACAAGTTTGAAACATGGTGTGAACGAGAAAGAAGAAAACTAGGCGAACGGACGGCGAACGACCGTTCAATGGTCGTTCGCGTGGGAGAGAGCAAAGGAACGATCGTTCCATGGCCGTCCCCACTTGTCGTTTGATGGCAGTTCACTCGCGGTTCCCAGAAAGAGTACTCTGCCGCATGTTCGTTCGCGTGGGATGAAAAATTGGAATGATCGTTCGCAAGCAAAAAAATAATTGGAACGGTCGTTCGGTGCCCGTTCAAAACCCAACGCAAATTTAACGAAGATTAACGCAGATTTGATTTTTATCAGATTTCTTTTAGGATTTGGACTCTCCCAAGTTGTTAGAGTCATTGGGCTATAAAAGGGGAGTTAGAGCTTTTCTTTGGAGATCTCTCTACAACTTAAAAAAGTATAATTTTTTCCACCTTTATTTGTCTATTTTATTTTCTTTTGATATTAATTACATCATGGTGATGTTTGCATGGTCGGACCTAAGTGTTGTTGGAGGGGGGCTTTGGCCCCCCCAACATTTTCAATTTTTTTATGTATTTTCGGTTAAGTTTTTTGGGGAAAAAATTATATCAAGATTTTTAACTTTTTAATTTGTAGGTCTATCTATACCCTTACACACTTCAAATTCTCATTTCAATACACCATAATGTGTATACTAACTTGCTTGTTTTTTCGATGATATTCGTGATATGCAAGAGAAATATTCTAAATTTTCTTGGATTTGTAATTATGTATTTTGAGATGTTTGATGATAAATATTTACATTGTATTTGATGCAAAAATATAATATATTTTAAATTTTACTACGTGTAAATAAACCTTTTTAGTCATTTAGGTTTCAAGAGATGAAAAATAGTCAAAATTTTCAAAAACAGGTTTTTAGCCATTTTAACAAAAAAATAATAATCATACATTCATTGTATTCTTTGGTGAGTTACTTAGCAAATTTGAAAAAATTGATGCGATACATTTCTCGGGATCGAGAAATGTTTTAATAAAATATCGAATGGAACTCAAAATGGGTAAAAAATATTTTTGAAAGTCATGACTAAAATCGTTTTTGTCATATATGGATAAATTATCAAAAATCCAATGGACTTTGTTGGCCCCGACTACCGAATCCTGGTTCCGCCACGGATGTTTGTAATTATTATCTCTTGTTTAATTGAACTGGTGAATCTATCAATGAGCTAATTTCTTTGTTCTAGGGTTAGGATGAGTTGAATCAAATAAACAAGCATGAGTATTGAGTAATTGATTATGCTTTTCCTAATTGAATTGCTTTTGTTATAATTCATTGTTTGGTCAACTTTGATTATTTTGAGAATAATTGTGATCAAGAGAAGATATTATTTTCGGACTATATTCAATTAGGGGGTTAGATATGAATCAGTAATGTATTATCTAACTTGGTTAAATAATTTTGTAAATTAGGTCTTCAGTCTGTCTAATGTGAATACGAAAGTTATCATATTCAGGCCTAGTTTTTATTTGTTTTCTTAATTGTTTAATTGCATTATCAATTGCTTGACTTTATGCTTGGTAATTTGGGGAAACGAATCTGAATCCCTAGACGATTTTATCATTCATATATATATTTTTTTATCCAGATCTTTTGTGTTAGTTTTGAATACTCATTTTAATAATTAATTTAGTTATTTGCAAACTATAAATCCGTAGACGAATATTAAAAATGTTATTCATATATTTAATGATTTTTCATTATAATATTTTGAAATTTATATATAATTTTTTTATTATATTTAGCCAATAAAAGAAAAATAAATTTATTTGGCCAAGTTAAGACTCATTTTCTTGTCCTGAATAATATTCTATTATTTTTTAAAATTTATTTAGAGTTCGTATTAAAGAAAATCCGCTAGTAGGTAACATGTACATGTTATAGTAGATAACATGACTAAAAGTTCAAACTTTATCTATTTAAAAGACTCAATTCAAAGTCGTAAAAAAGACCAAATCTCCAAAACGTTATTTAGAGGAATAAAAAAACAATTTTGCAAAAAAAAAAAAAAAAAAAAAAGAAATAAGGCGGGTTTGAAATAGAACGCGTTGGGTTTTAAACCGCGCGCAGATAATTTTGTTTGTGACTACGCCTCCGTAACTTTTTATTGTTTGATTTCGAAAAAAAAAGGTATAATTGCCGAGTGCAAGTAGACCTGGCCAAACGGAACCGAAACCGGGTTCAAAATCGGCGAAATGTGGTCAAGCGGTTCCCAAAACCGTTGACCATAATTCGGTTCCAAAACCGAACCGGAACCTATATGGTTCGGTTCGTTCCAGTTCCATGATGTCAAAAACCAGTAGAACCGCCTTGATTTGAAACCGATAACTGAATTTTTTTATTTAACTGCCCACGATCAATTGGTCGTTTGAAATCAACGGCCAAGATTAAGTGGTCGTTTAACACACCAAAGGACGAAGATTATAATAAAAGTGTCAGGTGTGATTTGTGAACGGTAACATGTCAACACGCATCACAAGATAAAAAAAAATTCAATATTTGTTATTTTAATAATTTAATTTGAATTAAAGATTATAATATTGGCTTGGGAATAGAAAGTTGGTGGCATTTGGCAAAGGACAAATATGGCGTGCAAGCGGGGTCCGGGAGTCGGGACCTCTAATTGATGCTCCAACTTCCAAGGCCCAATCATTGTTTTCAAAATCAGGATTCAACATGATAAGTACAATCTTCTTTTTTTCTAATTAATTATTATAAGTTAGTCAAAAATTGATTTGAGTACATTAGAACCAAATAAATATAAAATATTAAAATTGGCCACAATGGTACAACTTGCAAGACTTGTAGAATTGTCGTCTTGCACCATTATTTTTTGTGTTTTTTAATTTAAAATTTAAACTATTATTTTATTTATTAATTAATAAAATTTTATTAATGGCTATTAGCAGATTAGCCTATATATATCACCAATCCAATTCGATTTTTAAAGTACACATCAACAATTGCAAAATTTATCACTACTTTTGTCGTCTTCCAAGTTCCAACTCCCAAATTGTCAATATCTGAATAATTGAGTTCAACACTTCAACTTTCTACTTAAAACTTTCATACTTTCATTTCTACAAAAACTCTTCACAATTTTTTTTTTTTTTTTTTTGAACATCACTCTTCACAATTTCACTTCTTTTGTTACATTTAATATTATAGTATTATGGCTAGTGGAAGTTCATCATGTCGTGGAAAGAAAAAAGTCTTTTTTTAGCAAAATGAATCACATATCAATTTAAATTTAGCGATGACGGTTTGAGGAGCAATAGCTTAATGAAATGTTCAACACCCAAGATAGTAGTCAAACTCATTCGCATGGGTCTTCTAATCCCGAAATGAGAAAGAATCGCTCGGATATGTTCGTAAAATTTTTCGACAAAGTAAAGCTTCAATCGGCGAACAACAAGCACACAATGCAAATTTTGTGAGGTAATTTCAAATGTTTTATTTTTATTTTCGTTATTATGAAAAATATTAGATTTTATTCTTTGTTAAATTTTGTGAGGTAATTAAAAGCGAGAAAAATAAAAAAAAGTATAAAAGATTTTAAATTTTTTAAAAGAAAGTGAAAAACAAGTTTAAAAAATGAAAAACAGAATTTAAAAACAAAAAATTAAAATAGAAAATAGAAAATAAAAACGAAATTAGAAACAGATTTAAATACGAGTTACTAACAAAAGAGAAAATAAAGAAAAAAGCTGATTTTTAAAAACTGATAATAAAAAACAAATTATAAAAACAGAAAAGAAAATAAAAAGTAGACATTAAATATTTAGAAAACGAAAAAGAAAGTATAAAGAAAAAAAAACAGATTAATAAAAACTAATAATAAAAAACTAATTATAAAAAAGAAAATTAAAATAACTAATACTCTTTTGTATTTTGATTGTAGAAATCTTATAAATTTAGACATACCCTTGCATTTGAGTTTGATTAGGCGATATTCCACACTCTACTTTGGATGCTTTTTTCAACATACTTCTTCAATGTTCCATATTCACCACCTTGTTTAAATTTATAAGATTTCTACAATCAAAATACAAAAGAGTATTAGTTATTTTAATTTTCTTTTTTTAGAATCAGTTTTTTATTATTAGTTTTTATTAATCTGTTTTTTTCTTTATACTTTCTTTTTCGTTTTACGAATATTTAATGTCTACTTTTTATTTTCTTTTTCTGTTTTTATAATGCATTTTTTATTAATAGTTTTAAAAATCAGTTTTTTTCTTTATTTTCTGTTTTGTTAGTAATCGTATTTAAATCTTTTTCTAATTTCGTTTTTTATTTTCTATTTTCTATTTTAATTTTTGTTTTTAAATTTTGTTTTTCATTTTCTTTTTTTAAACTTGTTTTTCACTTTCTTTTAAAAAATTTAAAATCTTTTTATACTTTTTTTTTTTTTTTTCGCTTTTTAATTACCTCAAAGAATTTAACAAAGAATAAAATCTAACATTTTTCATAATAACGAAAATAAAAAAATAAAACATTTGAAATTACCTCACAAAATTTGCATTGTGCTCGTTGTTCGCGATTGAAGCTTTACTTTGTCAAAAAAATTTACGAACATATCCGAGCGATTCTTTCTCATTTCGGGATTAGAAGATCCATGCGAATGAGTTTGACTACTATCTTGGGTGTTGAACATTTTATTAAGCTCTTGCTCCTCGTTCGTCATCGCTTAAATTTAAATTGATATGTGATTCATTTTGTGAAAAAATGACTTTTTCATTAAATGTAACAAAAGAAGTGAAATTGTGAAGAGTGTTGTTCAAAAAAAAAAAAGAAATTGTGAAGAGTGTTTTTTTAGAATGAAAGTATGAAAGTTTTAAGTAGAAATTTGAAGTGTTGAACTTGAATTATTCAGATATTGACAATTTGGGAGTTGGAACTTGGAAGACTGACAAAAGTAGTGATAAATTTTTGCAATTGTTGATGTGTACTGTAAAAATCGAATTGGATTGGTGATATATATAGGCTAATCTCCTAATAGCCATTAATAAATATTTTATTAATTAATAAATAAAATAATAGTTTAAATTTTAAATTAAAAAATACAAAAAAATAATAGTGCAAGACGACAATTCTACAAGTCTTGCAAGTTGTACCATTGCGGCCAATTTTAATATTTTATATTTATTTGGTTCTAATGTACTCAGTCAATTTTTGACTAACTTATAATAATTAATTAGGAAAAAAAAAGAGGATTGTACTTATCATGTTGAATCCTGATTTTGAAAACAATGCTTGGGCCTTGGAAGTTGGAGCATCAATTAGAGGTCCCAAACTCCCAGACCCCAGTTGCACGCCATATTTGTCATTTGCCAAATGTCAGCCCAACTTTCTATTCCCAAGCCAATATTATATTCTTTAATTCAAATTAAATTATTAAAATAACAAATATTGATTTTTTTTATCTTGTGATGCGTGTTGACATGTTGCCGTTCACAAATCACACCTGACACTTTTATTATAATCTTCGTCCTTTGGGATGTGTGTTAAACGGCCTCTTAATCTTGGCCGTTGATTTCAAACGGCCAATTGATTGTGGCCGTTAAATAAAAAAAATTCAGGTTATCGGTTCCAAATCGTCGGTTGAACAAGCGGTTCCACGTTTTTGACATCATGGGAACCGGAATCGGAACCATATATACGATTAGGTTCGGTTTTGAACCGAATTATGGTCAGCGATTTGAAGGAACCGTTGACCCGGTTCGGTTCGGTTTTGAACCCGATTTTTCGCCCCGTTTAGCCAGTCTACTTACGGATAACGGTCTTACAAGAGACTCACTCTTGATTCTTTCAAGTATTGATGAGTAATAACCAAAATAAATAAATAAAACTGATAATAAAATTTTATAACACAACTTTAAAAATTATAATTTGACATATTAAAAATAAATAAAACAAACAAATTCCAGTTGTTTGTTCATATAATACCTATTCTTCTCATTTTAATTCAAATCAAGTTATCAATTGATCCACTGAATTCTGGTCTCTGACTCTGAGCACCAAAATGGATTTATAAATGACAACTAAATCAATCAAATCAATATTAATATATCAGAACGCCTTTCTCTTCTCCCACTCTCTAACAAAAAAACCCCAAAACCCTAAAATCCCCTCCTTTTCCCTCCCCCAGCCGCCCACCCCCCTCCCTCCCCTCTTGGTTTCTTCTCAGGTAAGAATGGAAACCAGAAGTCAAAAGAAACCAAGAGGGTCCATGTTTGCCAGTTTTGGCTGTTACATGCCACGAAGGCCGGCGATGGCTGAAATTTTGGGTCGCCAGGCGGAACCCCCGTACAGTGTTTTTCTTCTTTATTTTCAGATCCGAGCTGTGGGAATTTCTTCATGGTGGCGAGCCAATTGGGAGATGATGGCGGATTTGCGGGAGCGGTGGCGTCGGGATGTGGCTACGGATTTGGGGGAGGGAGAGATCCTTTATTTCTTTGTTTGTTAGGTGTAGTTTTATTTCTTTGTTTTTTATTTTGTTGTTTGGTTGTAGATTTTTTATTTTGTTTTTGTTTTTCCCGTTGATTTACGAAACTCGTAGGCGGATCAGATTTATCTGTTCTGTAGTATGTAGTGGTTGCTCGTGCCCGATTTTAGTTCGTTAAAGTTTTACAGTCTCCATTAATGAGTGCTGAAGTCTCCCCGCGTGGAGTGATTTTAGTTTGGGGTGTGTAGTTTTTTTAGTCCATGTGAATCTGAATTGGTTTTACCAATTTCCAACTCTTAGTTAGTCTTGTCGGCTCTTAGGCCGTTTACATTCTGATGTAGTTGTAATTTTAATTTTTGAGTTGTTTTAATAAAAACTATCGTTCGACAAAAAAAAAATATTAATATATCAGCATATATGCCTATGGCAGTGGCAGACCAGCAAAATATAATTGCCTACACAGGTCGCCCAAAATAATTTTCATGGTCTCAGGCCCAAAATAATTTTATAACATGAGGGCCTTTTTGGAAATTAATTTACCAAAAAAAAATAAAAAAAAATCACACAAATAAAAACTAAGGCATCCATCCACTGGGTGTTCATACAACACTAAAGACCAAGAAGACACTTTTTTCATGAAATATGCAAATGCAATAATTTCGAGCTCAATCAGAAGATATCTAATAAACTTCTTAAAACCTAAATCAATTGAACAATATATAGAAACAGAAATACGTTTGACACTGGTGAATATTTTGATAGACTTGATGAGAAATAAGAATTCATAAGGACAGAATACTAGGATGAAAATAGAAAACCATAACCCCATAACCAAGTATATTTCACAATCCACTCAAGACTAGACGACAAACCTTCCATCGACAGGTGATCTTATAAAGCTCGTTGCACGCTCATTGCTTGACCAAGCTCTTTATGCTCCAACCTTTTGCATATTATTTTGTTAGTACCACCACCTATAACCACAATTTGCATTCCCTTTCGAAAAAAGTGATTTTTCGACTCCAAAATGCTAGTAAGGAGAATCATGAGAAGGGCTATCGGCATGCATATCCATCGAAGTATCATTAGAACTTGGCGGATTAGGGTCTCTGGTTTGGTTACCGTTATGATTCTCATTGCCCCGCATAACATTATTCGCATACTGACCCCCTTGTGACAGGTGATAGTGTTGGAGACTCCGACGAACGGGACTAGATAGAGCGTTGGAGAAAACGGAGTTTTTTGGTTGGTCGGAGTTGCCTGAACGTAATCCTTGTACAGCAGTTGCTGGACCAAATGCGTTAGAAGATACTGGAATGCCTGAGTGAGTTGATTGCATTGTTGTTTGAGTTTGTTGTTGCTGGAATGGCAACCTAGGGGATGATGGAGGCTCTTCTAGACCATGATCGATTTCATTCTGTAAGTATGTCAAATTCATCATAAACACAGAGACTTTCAGTAAGGAAAATTCTGGAATTAGTATTTTCTATCTGTAAAAAGTGAATGAAAACAGTGAAACATAGGTGACAAACCTTGAGAGTAAAGCACAAAATGAACATGATCCATCTGAATATACCAGGAAAAAAATACTTTGCGAGAGTTAAAGAAGCCAATTTATACTGAAACATGCAGATCCATATGCGAGCGAAAGGGACAAAAAACTATTTTGCCTTTGCTATGTAACATTTTGTTGTTCCTTTAATTTCTGATAGTGAAGGTTAGAAACTTCACCACAGGTTACGCTCCTTTAATTGACATATATTATTTACCACAGCCACATCCAGAAAAAACAAACAAACTTGCAAGCACAATCTCACATCAACAGAGAACTTGAGCTTCCAATGCTAGAAAATGGGATAAAACTGTTCGAATTCAGATCCCTATCATTGTGATCATAGATATCAACAAACACTCAGGGAGTGGATTTAGTAAAGAGCTTGGCGTCAAACTATGCACGGCTGAGAGAGAACGGGATAAACAAAAGAAATTAAGTTCTTCCTAAAGCTAATAATTCAAAAATGAAGTTGTTCAAGCTCCACGATCCCCAAAGCTATGTCCTCCATTCCAAACCACTTGTGCTTGTGTGGCAGAAGGAAAAAAAAGAAAGAAAGAAAGAGGAGAGAAGGGGGGAAAGAAAAAAGAAAAGAAAGGAAATAGGAGACCTAGAGGAAAATAAAGAAGAATGAAGTACATGCAACCATTGAATGCGTGAAATTAACCCGGCACCTTCCAGTCAATTCTATAAATTGAGTAACTTGAAATGGGCTTACATGTGTTGTGAGGCACAAATGTAATGTGTTTTATCTACCAAACCAAGAACACCACTAGAAATACGAACTTCCAAGCATTTTGGAATGGCTGTAGTTCACTGAACAGACTCAATCCCCGACCCAGAAACCATCCAAGTCCTATATATGGAAGTCGTTTATCCATGAAGATTTTAGAGGGGATTAAATAACCACAAGTGGCCTAGGGCAGGTTAAATAAAGATCCAAGCTCTAATAAGTTGAACATGCTAATTGAAAGTGATTAGATATGGTCAGCTGAAAAATGTATGAAAACATCAAGAGAAAAACCCACCCTAAGATCCTGCGGGATGTAAACACCAGCAACACAAGGTTTACTCCAACATCAAATTAACTCATATTTACTCATCATGAATTATTTAACTAAAATATTTCATAAACAACATAATCAATTCGGTTTTCAACTTTGTCACATCTTGTGTTAGAAAAGAATGGCAATTTCCAATAATCTCAATTTCAAAACATGTATCGAAGTTACAGAAAAAACACAATGGTCAATGCATATCGTCTTCTCCTATATACCAGAATATCTCATGAAAAGTTCACAGGCTTTCAAGAGATAACTCACCAGAAAGGAAACATTAAATAAAGATACCAAAAGTAAAAAAAAAAAAAAATAGAGGAAAAACGAAAGGGTGTTTCCATTGGGTAGTTCTCACAAAACACAAGACTCAAAGACAGGGAGATAGGAAGTTTCATGAACATGAGAATAAAAGCTTACAAATCCCATTAGGTCTCACACTTTGAGTGCACTATATGGGACATAAAGTACCCGTAAGATCTCTTCCTACGAAGAATTTCTAAACTTAGTCAAAACATAAGTCATGTAAACTATGTGCATATGGTCACAAAACATAAATCACAGGGTAGGGAAGCTCAAATAACAACATACAACTTGTCAAATCATAGGAAACTGTCAACATAGAACATGTAGTTAGTCTCTGAGTAATATGATTATATCAACAGAAAAATAAAAATTATCTGATTCAAATCCCTTCTTGCTTTACATCATACAGATAACAGCCACCATGCAAGCAAAACAAAAATCAATAATTCTTCACTAACACGATTCATTGCTACCCCAAACAACACAGCTAATGGAAAACATGCAAAATGGACAGGAGAAAAGACAATTACAGAAAACCCGCATCACGCATCACAGGATTGCCAGCCAAAAAGCACATACATCACAGGATTGTCAGCAAAAAAGCACCACATACACAGTATGGTCGCATTTTAACGAAGTTGATGATTGATATAAAAGCACTTTTCAAATTAAGAATCACAATTTAATTATTTAAAAGGAAGGGACCTGCACATAGGCGACTATGTCACCAGGCATCACTCTAACACCATCTTCTTGCTGCCTCAAAATCCAATTATTAAGCTTCTCCTACAATCAGAAGAAAAGGATGAAGAATAGGTCTAATGAATGTATGCAAAGCAAAAAACTCAGAGCTATCGGTTCAGCATTAAATCAGATTCCCCCATGTGACAGATATTGAAAACTAGGGGTACTTGAACATTCATTTGAATACAAAAAATCCACAAAGTATACAACAGAGACCAAATATATGACAGAAACGCAGTAATTCTTTTCAAAAATTACCAAAATTTGCCTCCCCAAAACTAAAATAAATTAAATTAAAATGATATCAGGAATATAACAGAAAAATTCAATTAAATTTACATTCACCTGAATGTATCAACCCATTTACTTCACTCCATTTCATTTGAACTCAAACGTATATGACTAAAAATAAAGAACCCATTTAATTACAACTCAATTAACCAAAGCCCACGAAGAAAAAAAAAAAAAGCAAAACCAAACAGAATGGGGATTTAACACAAAGAAACAAACCATCGCATGGCGTTCACCGGCCTGGAAGGAGAGTCGCTGCTGGTGCATGGCCTGGGAATAGAGCTGAGAAAGATTGTTGGCGGCACTGCAGAAAGCGGTGTACATGCCTCGATCCACCTCATCTAGCCGCGTCGCATCGGATTTCCTCTTCTTGGCCATTCGGAAACCTTTTACGGGAATTTTTTAATTTCTTTTATTTTTAAAAAACCCTAGATTTCTTCAAGAAACGCATACATACGCATATATACATAAATAAATATAGTTGGGTGTGTATCTCTTCTCTCTCTCTGATAATATATATGGCGTGCTTTTCTTTCCAAGGGGAAAGTACAATTGGGAAGAAATGGGGGCATTTTTATACAGAGGTGGCGTTTGTGCTTTTGGTGTGCCACGTGGCATGGCAGGTGGCAATTTTATTTTGCTATAACTAAAGCAAAAATTAGGCCTTGTATGGTTATGGCAAGTTTCTAGTGTTGGAAAATGAATTTTGAGAATTTATTGGTTTTCGTGTGAAAACTGGAATTGTGTTTGGATGAGTGAATGAAAATGAGTTTTAAGTAGATTTGAAAATGAGATTATGTTTGGTTGAGTAATTTTGAACTAATATTTTATGTATATAATAATTTGAAAAGTTGATAGTGATTGAATATTTTAATTGAATATATAGTATTATATTTGTAAGATTGTAGGCCATTGGGTCCCATTAGATATATATGGTAATATTTTAATTAGTTAAAGTTGATAATGGAGGGTCCCACATATATATTTGGATAAAAAGATGAGAATAGTGATTGATGAGTGATGTAGGGTAGTGTATAGGGTTGAAAATTGAAATTATAGGTTTGAGATGTTGTTTTATGTTAAAAATGAAAAGTGAAAATGATGATTTCTATAGGAAATTTTATAAACAAACATGATTCCATTTCTATGAATAGTTGGAAATTGGAAATGGTGGCTTGGAAACATAAACAAACAAAGCCTATATTTGCAGAGAAATATCTAAGCAATATCCCCTTTTTACCCTTCAAATTCTGTGTAAATTAGCCTTTTTTGTCGGTGTTTTAAAATTGGATCGAACCGGCGGGTTCAACCAATTTACCCGGAAATCGATCACATGCCCTCGGTTACATATTAAAACCGGATAGCTAAAAATCGGCCCACTCGATCAAATCCAAAAAATTGGAAACTGTCAAACTGGTGACCCAATTAACCCAATTCATTTTTTTTTCTTTTTTTATTTTGTATTATTTTGTTAGTAAATATTTTTTTTCTTTGTTTTATTCCAAAAATTGAAGGATAACATGTTTAGTAAATTAACATATAACTTCTCCTTATATTTTATTTACATATATATTTGAATACTATAATATATTAATATATAAAGTAAATAAATTTGAATTATTATATTATTCAAATATACATGTAAATTTCATATAATTTTTAGTTTTTCTTTATATGAATATTAAAATAATAATACACGTAAAAAAAAAAAATTATATATCAAATTTATATTTCCATTTACTGATCTTAATCAAATTGACTTGTTTAGATTTATCTCAATATATGCATATCTCTAATATTACTATTATATCTATCACTCTTTCGACACACTATGTACCTCTCTATAAAAAATTATATATATATCTGCGGGACATTTATTTTCATATTAAACTTGTACTGTTGAAAAAACTTCACAGTACTGAAATTTTTGTCTATGAAGTTTCATTTAAAAATGTAATGCATAGACGAATGTTATGTTTGGTAACTATCCATTTTGAGTTGTATATAGTTTGAAAAAATTATAGCGTTGACCAAATTGTTGTCCTTTTTATTGTAAGGTATAAATTTGTAGATTGATAAATCTTAATTATTAAGGTATGATTTTCTCAATTTTTTCTAAATGAATTTCTAATTATCCTTTCCAGCTTTTGGTATAATAAGTTGGAATACAGTTTATAATTTTTTCCTAACAAATGAATAAAATCTTTGAACAATATATTGACTTTAAATATATTATTAATGGAAAGTCGTGCATCATTACTTTGTGCTTAATA
This sequence comes from Rehmannia glutinosa, assembly GCA_016081115.2. Taxonomy (NCBI): domain Eukaryota; kingdom Viridiplantae; phylum Streptophyta; class Magnoliopsida; order Lamiales; family Orobanchaceae; genus Rehmannia; species Rehmannia glutinosa. Next base: position 788,979 of record JABTTQ020002141.1, read on the forward strand.
AGCAATATTTTCTAAGAATAATTATTATGGTAATTTGTGTATTTAATCTTTAGCCAGGGACGGATCCAGAAAATTTTTACAAGGGAGGCACAATATAAGTATAAGAATAATTACAGACTAATTATAAAAACTCCAGGAGGTTTTAAGTAAATTACAAAAAAAAAAAGAAAGAAAAAAACATTGAAGTTTGAGTGTGTCTTATATTTTCCTCCTTCATAAGGCAAAATATTTCAACCCCCCGATATTTATATAAATATTACAGTTACGCCCTTAAATTTAATACATAATCAAATCTGAGGAGACTTTTTGTAATTTTGAAATATCTTTGGATTTTTGTAACTAGCCCAAACCCAAGGAGTCTTTTTGTAATTATCCTTAAATATAATTACAAATTACATCAAAGACAATTAGTGAGGGACACTTTTTAACCTAATTAATACATAGCTTACTTTTTAACCTAATTAATACATAGCTTTTAAAATAAATAATAAATAATAAATAGTAACTACATAAAAAATAATCAATGGGGGTATATTTTTGTTTTTTACCTAATTAATATATAATTTATTTTAATTAAAATAAATATATAGTAAAAAATGAAAAGAAATAACTTAGGGTGGGGCACGTGCCCCCATAAGGGATAACGTGCCTCCGTAATTGTCTTTAGCTATATAATAAACTAGTAATCCCGCACGTGCGTTGCACGTGTATTATGATTTTATTATTATTGGTTTATACTGAAATTTCTGGTATTTATTACTTTATTTTAATAATAAAATACTCATATAAAGTAAATAAAAAAATATATATAAAAAAATTATATTTTCAATTATGGACTTAAATTTCAAATTCAATTCTGGAAAACATCAAATGAATCAATTAGAAAGGTCAATTAAAATATAATAATTCAATATAATAATATTAATCATAACAATTTGTCTATACTTTTCTCGATTGACGGTGTTTGTAGAAAACATCATCCAACAGATATTTCCAATATTTTTCCCAAACATATTGTGGACTGCTTAAATAATTTGAAGCTAAGCAATATAATGAATAATACAATCTAAAATATCACTGAAAGTGGTTCTTAAAAATGTTAGGCTACTTTGCTCAATTCCAAATTTTCACTGTCTATAGGTTTCTCGGATTTTTCTAAGAGGTGATCTGTTGATGCGGATCCTGATAATTCAAGTTTTCTGCACATATACAAAGTACCATCACGTTACAAATGATGTAAAGGCAAAGATAGTTATTCATTAATTGTGTACTACTACTACTACTACTACTACTACTACTACTACTACTACTACTACTACTACTACTACTATTATTATTATTTTCTTATTGTGATTTCAATATGTTAATTAATTGCGTGAAAACTAGTCATTCAAGTGTTTTCATTTCATTCTCAATTAAATCAAAATTTCAAGAACCAGTAATCAATTCATAAATTTATTCGTAAATATAATACAAAAATACATAAAAATTATTTTAATGTTTTTCTCACATACACAAAAACTTGCCATTTTTTATTATATGGTACAACTTAGTAGGAAAAAAATTAAATTAAATCGTTTTCATGTCATAGAATTAACGTGTGGATATTTAAGATAATAGTGTGTTGATGGTGCAATTGTATTTTTTTAATCTTTAAATAAAGTGGGCCAATAAAAACCAGATTGTAACACTTTGGCCACGGTACGGGTTGGTCCAAAATGTCCTCCATAAGAAGAAGAATGACAGTGTTGGAGAATTTCTCCAATTTCTTCCTCAGGGACACAACGGCGTATGATTGAGTCAGCACAACTCTTGAACAATAATGGGTCATCCCACAAGTATGACTTAACATCATATAAGAATTTTTTCTTTTGATGTGATGTTAAATCCGGGGGGAAGAACTCCACATGCAAGGTAATTAACAAAATCTGCATACCATGGTAAAATTGATTTGGCAATCATTATTTGTTCATTCGGAAATGATTCTTTTATTGGGCTTTCTATTACATCGTGTGGTTGCTCGAGGCGGGATAAATGGTTGGCAACAACATTTTCACTACATTTTTATCCCTTATTTCAATATCAAATTCTTAAAGAGCAAAATGCATCGTATTAAACGAGGTTTTGCATCCTTTTTCGAAAAAAGATATCGAATTGCCGCATGATCCGTGTAAACAATTACCTTGGCACCTACCAGATAAGCTCGAAATTGATCAAATGCAAAAACTACCGCCAACATTTCTTTTTCAGTTGTGGTGTAGTTTTGTTGGGCATTGTCCATGGTCCGACTTGCATAATAAATAGCTTTGAAAATTTTATCTCGCCTTTGGCTAAGGACAACGCCCATTGCATAATCACTTGCGTCGCACATGAGCTCAAATGGTAGAGTCCAATCTGGCACTACCATGATAGGAGCCAAAATAAGAGCTTTTTTTATTTGTTCAAAAGCCTGCAAACATGCTTCATCAAAGCAAAATGTAGAATCCTTTTCAAGAAGATTACAAAGAGGTTTGGCCATTTTTGAAAAATATTTTATAATTCTCCTGTAAAATCCTGCATGCCCTAAAAAGTTTTGAATTCCTTTAACATTTGATGGTGGTGGTAACTTTTCAATAGCTACAATATTTGCTCTATCCACTTCCAAACCGGGAAGAAACACGATGACCAAGTACAATACCCTCTTTGGCCATAAAATGACATTTTCCCGATTAAGAACAAGATTTGTTTCTTGGCGTTTTAAAACTTGGGATAAATTATTCAAACAATGGTCAAAAGAAGAGCCAAAAACATAAAAGTCATCCATAAAAATTTCCATTATTTCTTCTACCATCCCAAGAAAAATCGCCATCATACACCTCTGAAAAGTAGCAGGTGCATTACATAATCCAAATGGCATTTTGCGAAACACAAAAGTGTTATAGGGACATGTAAAAGTTGTCTTTTCTTTATCTTCAGGGGCAATGGCGATTTGATTGTACCTTGAATAACCATCAAGAAAGCAATAGTACTACTCGTAACAGCTAACTAACATTCAACATTTGATCAATAAAAGGAAGGGAGAAATGATCTTTGCGAGTAGCTTTGTTCAATTTTCTATAATCAATACATACTCGTCATCTTGTTACAGTTCGTGTTGAGATTAATTCATTGTTATCATTTTTCACTACCGTCATACCTCCCTTTTTCGGAACTACTCATAGGACTTACCCATGAATCGCCGAAATAACATAGATGATGCCGCTTGAGCCATTTGAGAACTTGACTCTCACTACCTCTTTCATTCTTTGGGTTAAGTCGTCTTTGGTGTTCAATGGATGATTTATAAGAATCTTCCATTAAAATTTTGTGCATTACAATGGAAGGACTTATACCTTTTAAATCATAAATATACCATCCCAAAGCCGATTTATGTTCACGAAGAACTGCAACAATTTTTCCAATTGAGAATGAGACAAAAAGCGTAAAACAATGATTTGGGTAAGTTTTATTCTCTCCCAAAAATGCATATTGAAGATGTTCGGAAGTTCATTTAATTCTAAAGTTCCCTTTTGAGCATTTTCAATATTTTCGTTTTCCAATTCTTCATTTGGATTATCCTTTTCAACTTGTTTTGCATCAAGAGAAAGAACATACTCAAGTACATCCATGTCATTAATTAATTCATCATCACAATTCATTATTGATTGAGTCAAACAATGTTCCAACGGATCTCTTGAATTTTGTTCAATAATATCCGTTTGAGCATTTTGTTCTATCAAATCAATAAAATGACATGATTGAGGTTCTTCTTGAAATTTCATTGCTTTGTATATATTAAATAAAACCTCATCATCGTTTACTCGTAATGTTAACTCACCTCGTTGTACATCAATTAAAGCTCGTTCAGTTGCTAGAAAAGGTCTCCCAAGAATTAAAGGAATTTCTTGGTCTTCTTCCATGTCCAATGCCACAAAATATGCAGGAAATATGAATGTATCTACCTTTATCAAAACATCTTCAATCACTCCTCTTGGGTAAGTGAGTGATCTGTCAGCTAATTGCAAAGTAATGGTAGATGGTTTCACCTCTCCAAGGCCAAGTTTCCTAACAACAGACAAAGACATAAGATTAATGCTAGCACCCAAATCACAAAGAGCTTTATTAAAGAAAGAATCACCAATAATGCAAGGGATAGTGAAACTCCCCGGATCTTTTAACTTATGTGGTAATTTTCTTTGTAAAATGGCGTTGCATTTCTGTGAGTTTAACTATTCATATGCCTCCAATTTTCTTTTTCTGGACATCACATCCTTCATGAATTTTGCATAATTTGGCATTTGTTTAAGTGCATCGGCAAAGGGATGTTGATCTGAATTTTCTTGAAAATCTCCAGAAATTTTGAAAATTGAGAATCCAGCTTTTTCTTCTGAAATCTCTGTGGAAAAGGAAGAGAATTTGGTAATTTAATATCAGAATTTGAAATTGGTGTTACCTTAGGTTTCTTAATTTTTGATTCTTTGACAATGTTCTCTTCCTTGTGGAGAATTTCAGAATTTGCTTTTATCTCACTGGTGGCATGATTTGGCATTTTCGGCCCGTCATATTATGTCCCACTTCTCAATTTTATGGCTTTGCAATGCTCACGTGGATTTACCTCAGTGTTACTTGGAAAATTTTCTTTCTTTTGTTGCGAGCTAATAGCCGTAGCTAATTGCCCCATTTGTGTTTCCAAGGATTTGAGATGAGTTTCAATTATTGTTACTTTTAAATCCAAACTATCCCATTCTCAAAAAAAAATCCAAACTATCCATATCAGCATCGCTTCGGTTCAACCTGGACTAGGTTTCCCCAATAAATGTGCCAAGTAATTCTTCCAATGAAGGCAGTTGCAACACATTTCTGGTATTGCTATAAGAAAAATTTTCGTGATTTCTAAGACCGGGATGATAATGAGTTGGCAATTGATTACCTCAATTGTTAAAATTTCATTGTTTAGGTAATTTGCTTGCTCATTAACATCTTGTGTTACCCCTTCAAGGCCCGGCCACTGCTTTTGTCATTGGTTGTGTTTTGCTCTTGAATTTATTGACTAATTGATTTGTCAAAGCTGAGATTTGAGCAGATAGAGCCGACATGGTATCTAGCTCGAACACACCTACATGTTTTTTTTTGTATAGATCGTTCAGAAGGCCATTTGTAGCCATCTCTTCAAGCAAAGCAAGAGCTTCAGTGGGAGTTTTGCTCATTAATGAACCTCCTGCAGTAGCATAAATAATTGTACGAGTTTACCCATTCATTCCGTTGTAAAAATATTGAACTTGTTGCCAATTAGCATACCCATATTGTGGGCATCTTCGAAGTAGATCTCTGAATCGTTCCCATGCTTCGTATAAAGGTTCAAAGTCTATCTGTTGAAATTGAGCTATTTCACTTTTTAATTGGAGTGTCTTACTTGGTGGAAAAAAATTTGCCATAAATTTTTGAGTAAGATCATTCCAATTTACAATGCTTCCCGGGGTAAAAGATTGTAGCCATTGTCTTACCTTGTCCGGGAGTGAAAATGGAAACAACATCAATCGGATTGCTTCATCTGAGACACCATTCATTTTTATGGTGTCACAACTTTCCAAGAATGTGGCCAAGTGAGCATTTGGGTCATCTACTGTACTCCCCCAAACTGATTTTGTTGAACCATACTTATGAGAGCTGGTTTCAACTCAAAATTATTCGCATTAATAGGTTGGCGTTGAATACCCGAATAATTTTGATTTGTGTTATATTAGAAGTAATCTCGAATAGCTTGTTCTTGTCCATTTTGTATCGGTGTAACATTGTTGTTATCTTCATCATTGTGTCCATCCATTGCGAGTGCCTCAATTCGTTGGTTTGCTCGAAGCTCTCTGAATGTCCTTTTGATTTCTGGATCAAAAGGGATTAAATTAGCGCTTTGAGATCGTCGCATCAAATGAACTATAATAAAAATAACTAAAAATTGAAAGAAAAAAAATCTAGATTAAACTTAAGACTATGTGGTAACAATATTAGAGCAAATGAAATTAATCCATTCCCCGGCAACGGCGCCAAAACTTGTTCGAGAAAATATTACCACAAGTATACGGTGTCAAGTTTTAATATAGTGATAAAAATCAGGTTGTCATATCCACAGGGAATGATAATTAAATAAGCACTAAATACTGTAATTAAAATAGTTTAATTTTATCTAGAAAATTGGATAATGAGTTTGGGTGTTTTCTTAAAATAAGTAAATAGCAAAAACACAATTTAACACAAAGTTTGATCGAAAAATGCAATAATAAATAAATTCTAGAGGAATGATTCACTTAATCTTATCTTATATTTATCAACTTAATTTATCAATTATTTAGTAGTAATTTATAAATCATGAATTCCAGAAAATAATTAATTCTATCTCTCGATTAGTAATTAATTATAAAGATCTAAATTTTGATTTCAATATCTCTATAAAAATCACAAAAATAAATTTTATAAAAATCACAAAAATAGATTTTATAAAGATCAGTGAATTCATAAATTTCTCAATTATATGAAATTTTAAGTTATACTATTTTTAGGCCAGTTATATAATTTATTCTCTCGAATTATAATTGTATAAACCAAAAATCCAAATTATTGATCAAGTAATTTAGAAGTAACTAAAACCAACAGTATAAATAAATTAACTACTGAAACATGATAAATAAAAGCATCAAAATATAAGATTCGATTAAGTTACATCATCCTCTAGAAATGGAAATTTAGCTCATGATGATATCCATAAAATTAAACAATAAATAATTAAACATGTTCTACAATTTACAAGCAAAAATTAAAAGAGAGGGTAAAAATAAACTTGTTTGTATCCCGTTGGAAGATTTCTCAAGCTTCCAGAGGTCAACTCCTGCTCTGTGCTACCCTTCCTATCAACTGCTGCTGAGCAATATGCAGAACTACACAAATGGTAGAAAACAAAAAACTATAAACTGAAGGAAAGAAACTGAGAACTTGTTTTCTAGGGTGAGAGGTGTCTCCAATCGTCTGAACTGAAGGCTATTTATAGCAGAAGATTCGTAGGTGTTGATGTCAAGCAGATGGGTCTCCCTACTGTCCATTATCAATTGTCTTCCACTATTTTTCCTTTTTGATATGTAAATGGTTGTCTTCTTCTTCTTCGTTCAGCTGATAATGTTTCTCCATCTATGTTCGTGGTTATTCGTCGTGTAAAGTCGATGCTGAAAGTTGTTTTGTAGGTACTGAATGTATGGCGGTTGAAAGTAGGTGAAATCGGATCAAGGCACAGAAAATTGCACCGCGGTTCAAGCTTAAAAAAATATATATTATTTTTTTTATTGTTAGTACCTAGGTACCAACTTGTGTACCTAGGTACACAAGCTTCCACTTTTTTTTTCTTTTTCGTTCTCTTTTTCTTTTCTTTTCTTCTTTTTTTCCTTTTCTTTTTCGTTTCTTTTTTCTTCTTTTTTTATTTCATTTCTTTTTTTTCTTTTCTTTTACCGCCGTGATTTATTATTCACCGTCTTCCGCCCGTTTCTTAATTTCTTGGTACCTTGATACCTATTACAACTCGATGTACAATTTCAATAATAATCTGGACTCAATCTACTTAAAGACAATACAATTTCTAAGTTTTAAAATACTTTATCAAAAAAAAAGTCTAAGAATACCTATTTTGTTGGTAAAATTCCAACTTAACAAATATGTATCAAAAAAGTCATATCCTTCCTTTTATTAAAACCCTTTGGCTACCAACTGGGCTTTGTACTTATCTGTAGATCTATCTGCTTTGAACTTTCTTTTAAGAATCAACTTACATCTCAAAGGTTTGCATCCACGGAGGAGATCAACCAACTCCCAAGTATTATTGTGCAAGATGGAATCTATTTCATTATTGATAGCTTCATTCCAGAGAGGAGCTTCTCGACTAGACAAGACTTAGCTACTTTTGTCATTTTACTGCTTCATCACTTTGAGGTAAACCTGCAGTTTCATAAGTTCTTTTGTTAGAACTTTTTTCTTACCTTTCTTTGCTAGGAAAGATACTCTCAAAGAACACATCATTTCTTGATTCTATGATCATTCCATCATTTATATCAGGAATTGCTTACTTGTGCACTAAATATCGATACACACTACTATTGTTTGCATATCCAATGAAAACGCAATCAATCGTTTTAGGACCGATCCTAACTTGTTTTGGCTTGAGTACTTCAACTTTAGCCAAACACCTCCATACTTTAAGGTATTTATACATGGTTTCCGTCCTTTCCATAACCCATATGGAGTTCCATTTTTACTGTGCTATCTTATTAAGAATGTAGTTTACAGAAAGTATAGCTTCCCCCCACAAGGTTTGGTGTAAGCGAGAGATTATCAACATCGCATTCATCATCTTCTTAAGAGTACGATTTTTGCATTTTGCAACACCATTTGATTGAGGTGAGTAGGGAGTGTTTGATAAATGGTTTTATCATGATTTTGATGATTTTGATTTTACACCAAAACAATGTTTTTAAAGGTTGTCCAAATACTCCTAAATGATTTAAAAGGGTTTTAATATTTTTCGGAGTATTTCATCAAGTTTATTTTCGTCTAAATTGGACAACGCTTTTAATGATTTTACGTTATTGGGTTTTCACTCTCAAACGATGTTTCTAAATATTGTCCTAATACTTCCGATCGGTTTATAATGTTTTTACTAAATTTTGAGTATTTCTTGAGTTTTATTTTCGACAAAAATTGGACAATATTTTGTCTCGTGGTCGACCGGTCGCTTCCTATAGGGCAACCGTAGGCTGAAGATGTTTTTAGAAACGAGAAAAATGAGACGGAAGGAAAACAAGCGGTCGGCCGGTGCATCAGGCGTCGACCGGTCCCGGTCGGCCGTGCACAAATGATCGACCGGTACACTGAAAGTGTGTTTTCAAACAGAACTTTTTAATCCTTGCAAAATCCATGAGGGGGACGGTTGGGGTGATGGTCGACCGGCCGAGGTAGGCGTCGGCCGTCCCCTGTTGTAATTTTCAAAGTGTTCTCTTTTTCTCTTATCTACGTCGACGGTCGCCCTATGTATTGACAAAAATATGACCGTTTGGCAATGAGACAAACTTTCCTTAAATTGTGGGATTGATTTCTAACGACTATATTCTTGATTTTAATTGTATTTTTCTGTAGATTTTCAATCCCCAAGAGGAGCCTATGCTTGATCAATCATCTCCTATAAATAGAGGAAGTTTTGGAGCAACCAACACAACAATTGAGATACAACACAACAAGATACACTTCAAGCAAACACTTGGTCCTTCATAGTCATTATTCTTGTTGTAAAATTGCCTAGCTTATCACTTTCACATCTTTGAGGTCTAGGCTATTCTTGATTACACTTCGCACTCAAATTGTATTATTCATTATTGAGTTGTAATCTTGATTTTGGTTATCATTCAAACACAAGATATCCTTGTGAGTGTTCTTGTGGTAAGAGCACACTTGGATGATCTAGGTGATAGGTGCAAGAAGATTGTGGTAATCTTCTTATTGAGGTGTTGAAGAATTTGGTATTCTTCAAGGTTGAAGATTGTGGTAATCTTCACAAGGTGCCGTTGAAGGAAGATTGTGGTAATCTTCAAAGGGAGATTGTGGTAATCTCCAAAGGTGGTGTTGAAGAAGAGTGTGGTGCTCTTCAAGGTGTTGTAAGTTGAATTTGTATTAATTTTGGTAATTAATAAAATTCTTTTTCTTTCAAATCCATCCCAGGATATCTTTGGGGTGGTAGAGGATTAGGCCCTAGTGGGTTGAACCTCTTTATATCGACGTGTGTTGTTTACATTCCGCACCTTTATTATTTTGTTTGAGCATTCGATTGTTAAAAGAGGGCGAAATCGAAAGATGGAGATAATCTATTCACCCCCTCTAGATTATCGTGAGCGCTTGGACTTACAAGTGGTATCAAAGCCAAACTCTTTGGCAAGCTCGTTTCACATCGCGAGTAAAGAGAAACGATCACGACTCGAACGAAGCTCATCTTTCCAAGGCACCTCCACCACCAAGCCACCTCGGTTTGATTCCAAAAATTTTATATTTTGGAAAGAAAGAATGGAATGCTACTTACAAGGTTGCGGGTTCGACATTTGGAACACCGTCATTAATGGAGAATCCATTCCGATGAAAGATACACCACACACCTCAAAAGGCTTCAAAAAGCTCAATGATGAAGAAGAAAATCATCTCTTTAAATGGTAAAGCTCTTAATATTTTACTTTGTTCACTTACCACTTTGGAATTTGATCATGTTGTAGGTATTCAATCGGCACATGAAGCATGGCAAAAATTAGAAGCCATCTATGAAGTATATGCAAATGAAAGGAGCAACTCAAAAGCATCTACTTCACAAATGGATACAACATCAAATCCAACAACATGGGATAAGCCTTCTACAACCTCCCATGATGAACAAGTTGAACAATGCCTCATGGGCATCGAAGAAGAAAACGAGGTAAGTTCTAAACCCTCTACTTTTATGACCATGAATTGCAAAATGAATATAGTGATTTACAAAATGATTATAATGAGCTACAAGGTGAATTCCAAAACTTACTTGTTAAATACAAAAATTTGAAAAAGGAATTCATTGTTTTGAAAAATGATAAGGATAGTTTATTTACTTCCTATGAATCACTATCATGTGCTCACACCACCACTCTTGACAAGGTTAGAAACCTTGAGAAAGAAAATAGTACTCTTGTTGAGGATATAAATTGCTTGAAAAATGATTTATCTAAATCCAACTTGAGTACCGATAGAATAACCAATATTGTTGATTGTTGTGATAATTGAAACTAGAACTTGATCATAAGCTGGGGTGTCAATCACATGAAAAAGAATCAAGTCTCTAAATCGTTGGTCATTATGCTCCTAGAATTATTACATGCTTTTATTGCGGTAAAAAAGGGTCATACGGTAAATACTTGTCGTGCTAGAAATAGCTCTAATTATTGTTGGAGACCTAAAAGTCTCAAGACTAATCACAAAGGACCCAAACACATGAGGTACCACAAAACAATGTCATATTAGGTACCCGTGAAATAATGATCGAAGAAAATTCATACCGCTATTAAGAAGACATCAAATGACCGTGTCATTTGATCAAAGAAAAAGGAAAACATTTTCAACAAAGCCAATTTCCAAGAAGAGGATACAATCAAAAATGGGAAGAGTACAATCCTTGAAATGGCATAGACATCATCAACAAGATGATTTTCAAAGAAGAAGAGATCATCAACAATGGGAAGGTAACAAACCTTGAAATGGAGCAATCAAAAAGCCATCATCAACAAAGTGACTTCTCAAGGGAAGATATCATCAACAATGGGAACGAGACAACCCATGGAAACAGCGTAATTGGTAAACCGTATCTCCCATTTAAAATATGCATTTTATCTAGTTAGTATGCATGTTTTTATTTGTGCCTATATTGCAAATGAGTTTTCATGTATTTAAATTTTAAATTAAGGTCTTCAAAACTTATTTGTATTTTTAAAATTTTTGAAAAAGAAGACCTTATATGATGTTTTTAAAACTCTTGTGTGCATTTTGTAGACTAAAGTGTATGATCATCTCTTATGGATTTTTATGGCATGAGCTTACTTGTGATATCTCTTAGCCTACACTTCTATCATTATGATTTGTGCTAGATTTGTTTTAAGAATTGTGTAGGATCTACATATTTTCACAAATGGCCATTTTCATCATTATTTGTCAAGAAAAGGCATAAATTATCGAGTACATTTACTTGTGTATTGCCATATGCCTATGTGCTTGTTTTTTCATAGTGTTTCATACAAGTGCCATTAAGAGGATTTTTAGATTTTTTGAAAGGCACTATTCGATATTTGATTGCACATATTTTCTTTGTCAACTCTTGTTCAAATACTTCTTTTAAATAAGGTCTCAACTATATGATATCGGATTTGCAAATTTCAAAAGAGACCTTTTATAGCTTTCTTAAGCTTATTTGAACTTGCATGATTTATTAGACTCTTGATGATATTCTAAAAGCATAGTATGTGTTTCTTGCTTCATGGTCTCTATATATAGTGTCTATTTCTACTATGCAAGATATTTTGTGATTGAGGCATGTTTTACACTTGGGCTATTTTTTCTTGCTTATATAAGCGATGCCATTAATGAGTTTGTTAAGTTGTGTAGATGAGAAATGAAGTACTCCAAATATTTGGATGTAAATGTTCTATTATGAACACCTTAGATCAATTGGATACCCTATGATGATAGTGATGAAGAAGATAAAAAGGGTATTCGGAACAATTTCGATGACCAAAGCAACATTGGTGAACTAAGGCGAGGTTAGTAGCTCGAAGGTATTTTCAAGAAGAAGGTAATCGATTTTGATGTAAATCGTCGCTTCTATGGTGTATAACCTGTGAGTCAAGATGTTTTTAAACAGAAAATGAGATTTTAAGGAAAATAAGCAGGTCGACTTATTACTCGGCGCGATCGGCTCGGCGACTCTGGCCGCCACGGGCCACCCAGACCTGTGTCATACAACAGAACCCTAATCCTGCAAAACCAGGGGACTTGTCATAAGGCTTTACCTGTCGATGAGACGCTGACTCGCCGCCCGCTGTAATTTTCTGTGCTGTCTTTTCTTCTTATCTCTGCCATCGGGTCGCTCCCATGTATCGACAGCAAAATACGACTGCCTCGACAGTATAAACTTTCCAAATTGTGGATTGATTTCAACACCATATTCCCGATTTTAATTGTATTTTTCCGAGATTAATCCCTAAGATGGTTCACGCTGATCAATCATCTCCTATAAATATGCTTTCTGATAAACTAACACAACAATTGAGAGCATAAAATACAAAGCAAGACACACTCTGCCAAACACTGGTCCTTCATAAACATTATTCCTGTTGTAAAACTGCTTGAATTTTATCACTTCTACATCTTCGAGGTCTAGGTGCCATTCTCGATTACACTCGCACTCAAATCGTATTATCTATTACCGTAGTTGTAATCTCGAGCTAAGACAGACCAAATATAAGATATCCCAGCAGTGCCTTGGCAAGAGTACACTGGACGATCTAGTGAGAAAGATTGCAGAATCTCTTTATCGAGGTGTGTTGCAAGAACTGGTATTCTTCTGCTGAAGATCGTAATCTTCACAAGTGCAAGCAACAAGACGTGGGCACTTTGGTATGAGACTGTGGTAACTCCAAAGTTGCGGTGCTGAAGAAGAGTTGTGGCGCTTCAAGCAGCTAATTAACTAGATTAATTTGTGAATTAATAAAATTCTTTTCTTTCTTCAAATCCATCCTTATATAATCGGGGTGGTAGGAGATTTAGGCTCAGCACAGGTCGAACTCTCATATCGACTGCTTATGATTCCACTTTATTAAGGGAGGAAGAAGAATTAGATGAGATCATTACAAATCGAGGAGATGGTGAAGGTTTACGAAATCTAATAAAAAAATTACAGGTCAAATATCTTCATTTAGGATCTTGAGGCTATCTTATGGTGAAGGGTTTTCAAAAGATCTCACATGTAAAATAGTGTGGTCATTTTGAGAGCCCCAGCAGGTGTCCATGAATCATGATGGTGATCTCTTAATTTACCTTGCTGTCTTCTCAATTTTCAGTCTCATTTAATAGTATGTTAAGTTTAAAACTTCCCATTTCATTAAAACGTTATTCTTATCAACCCTGAAAGATCCTTCGTGTATATTTTGCAAGGTTTGCAGCGACCATCAAAGCCTTGTTATTCTTATCATAGTGTTGAAACATCGAAAAGTGTTGATATTGTTTATAGGTTAAATAACATGAAAAACTGCCCTTGAGGTTTAGCTTAATTACAAATAAATCCCATCTTTCAAAATCTTCAAAATACAAGCACCCGCTTAGGTTTTATTTGCTTAACAAATACCCCCTCTTGAGGGTGCATTTTTTCTAAAAGCATAAATAAGTACCAAGGGTGTATTTGTAATTTTGAAAGATAGCTAGGTTTTTCGTGAACTAGATTAAATTGAACCTCAAGGGTATTGTTTATAACTAACCCTGGTTTATATCCTGCATGCATTTTGAGAAGGTAGCTAGTTGCAGATGGTCTTTCTAGAATTTTTCACCTAATCATATGACCTATCTGCATATGATGCCTTGTTTATTACCAGCCTAATAGTTCCTAATTGTTTCTCTTCGCAGACGTTTATCGTGTTGTCTTGTGCTATTGCGATAGGAACCAATCTAAGCCAATTCATCTGCATAGGCAGATTCACAGCAGTGTCATTTCAAGTGCTTGGCCATATGAAGACCATTCTCGTCTTGATATTAGGATTTCTTTTCTTCGATATAAAAAGAGGGACTTAACCTACATGTGGTCGTGGGAATGATGGTTGCAGTCGGGTCCGGAATGATTTGGTACGTCATGCCTCCTCTCGACCGGTGGCAAAGAAAGCCCCACTCCGTCTAACAACAAACCGGGAAGAAGAAATTGGATTAGTGAAATCCAATGAGCTTGATGAGAAGGTCTAGTGACAATCGACAAGTTTAATAAGAGGCAGAAACATTAAGTCAGCTTAGCTTATCTTTTAGTCCCTATCATTACAAAAAGTGTAGATTCATTTTAGGAGGTTAAATTACAAAAACTACCTTTGAGGTTTAGCCTGATTACAACAAAGTCCAATTATCTTTTGAAAATACAAATACCCCTTGAGGTTTGTTTTGCATTTGCTTAACAAATATCTCCATCCTGAGGGTGTAATTTGTAAAATAGAAGCAAATCTCAAGTTGGTATTTGTAATTTGAAAGATAGTTGGGTTTCTTTGTAATTAGACTGAATATATAGGGATACTTTTTGTAATTAACCCTTCACTTTATTTGCATGTCCGATATTACTTGTATCTAGCAGGAAAACTAACAAAACCGGGCAAGTTCCCATGAAATTTGTCGCTCCAGATAATTACTTGGCTTAATAATATATTCAAGGCTTCTTCTCTCTCTCTCTCTCTCTCTCTTCTTAGATCCTGCATTATTTTTTGCAGCTTTAAATTATACCTACTACTGGACATATAATAGCAAGCTGATGATGCCTACAATTAATGCTTTCCCAAGCATTGCTGCATATGTACAAGGGCATTTATTGCCTGTGGAGCTCCATTTCATAGTAAATGCTCCTATACCTGGCTATGGGAAAAATGTTTCGTAAGCGTTCTATGCAGATGATGATACATTGCTTGTGGTCCTCACAGAATGCTCATGAATTTGAGGAACAGAGAAATAAAGCCAAAGCCACCACGGTAAGTCTCATCTGGAAAACGCTGTGTTCATTCCAAGAATAAGTTGTTGTTCGACGTTTTTATGAAATTTTACGTCGTGTGGTACTCGACGCATGTGCGGTTGTTTTAACTTTACAGAACTGTGTTCGTGTCAAAAAAATCAATATGCATCAATTAGTACTGTGTTTTTTGCTATCA
This sequence comes from Rehmannia glutinosa, assembly GCA_016081115.2. Classification (NCBI taxonomy): domain Eukaryota; kingdom Viridiplantae; phylum Streptophyta; class Magnoliopsida; order Lamiales; family Orobanchaceae; genus Rehmannia; species Rehmannia glutinosa. Next base: position 804,479 of record JABTTQ020002141.1, read on the forward strand.
AATCAAAGTTAGGTAAAATCCAGTTGTAATTGAAATAACTCTGTCATGTGTTTGTCTTGTACATAAAAATGCTGGTATTGTCCTACACGAGAGATGTGCATGAACCTGATATTAAAAAGGGCTGGCTTATCTTTCATGCAGGTGCTTGGAACCTAATTTGATAGTTTTAAATCTCCATTACTGTAATACAGTATATGGGTGTAAATGAATTGAGTAGAGTTGAACATAGTACTACGGGATAATTACAAAAAAGTGTTTACCTAATTACAAAAAAATTTAACTAAACTTTTAAAATTACAAAAAGAGCGAGGTTTGATTCGGTGTTAAAATTGGGTAAATTACAATATTTTTAAAAATACGAAGGGGATTTTCAAATGATTTTTGCTTATGAAGGGTTTAAATGCTAGATAAAACGAAAACTCAGGGTATTATTTGTAATTTTGAAAGTTAGGTGGGTTTTTTAATTTCAGATCCTCCATACTTTTCCTGAGATTGGCCTCTCAAGGGTATTTTTGTAATTATCCCTGGTCAAACTTATTTGAACTTTATCGAGCTTAAAAATTGTGTTTGATTGTTTGAGTTTGGTTTAATTATTAGTAGTATTGAGTTTGATTGAATTTTAGCAGAATACGAATCGTTTTAGTTTGATATTTTGCACATATTTTATCTTCTCTTTTTTACTATTCTAGTCAAACTCGAGCCGGGCTTTACATGTTATTGAACGAAAAACTAATGTCCAAGGTTGGTTCGCTTATGATAGTGAATCGAGTTCAAAGAACTTTTAGTGGTCGATTTGAGTTAAGTATCGAGTAATTTGAATATGTCTAATATCATACGTGTAACTAGTATAAAAGTTTGCTGTTATTAATAGAGACTGTGTCAAAGTGTTTTAAAGAGAATGTAGATGCATTGATTATGATAGAGGAATGCTAAATAACTTCACATGAGGGACAGTCCAATCAATATCAGATAGAAAACATGAAGTTGTGGGTTGATAAGGTAGGATATCCCTCTCCATAGAATGCTTTGGGGTTTTGCTTTAATTAATCTCTGTACAGTCTCATTAAATTCAGATATCTAACTGCACTAGATTTTTATAGATTACAATTATTGCACCTTGAAACTTCTTGGAGCAACTAATTGTAGAAAACTTATTGCACCCTAATTGCATATGGATATCACATATTCCTATTTTTAATAGTGTTTCATCATATTTTTAATGTTATGTGTATAAAATAGTCGTTATTGTAGACGTGACTTGATTAAGTCGGATGTATCAAAATAAGGTATAATTACAAAAATTATCCCCGAGATTCAGCAACAACAAAAGACTTCAATTATCTTTTAAAATTACAAATATCCCTTAAAGTTGTGTTGCGAACACTTCCTGTGGTTTATGTTTACCTAACAAATATCACCTCCTGAAGATACAATTTGTAATATATAAACAAATATCAATGGGGCATTTATAATTCTGAAAATTAATTGGATTTTTTGTAATTATTACTCCTTAAAATAACCAATGAAATATCGTAATAAATTAGAGATCCGAACTGCTAAATTTATGGTTTCTGCAAAGGTCTTGACTTTTTGTAAGTTGTGGGGGTGGGGGAGGAATTGGCTAAGCTAGTAGTACATCAATCCATGTTTTTTTTTAATAAATAATTTGTGGGTATAAAATAAGAGCTCATCAACGTAGTAATTTCTTTGGAAGTGATCAATAGAGTGTCAAATTGGTATGAATTATTTAGACTGAGCCAATATAAAGGGCATACGCACACCATCAAAGTATCAGTTAGATTAATAATTTTTCACCACAGAGTGATGAGTTCACAAACACTTACTAATATTTATGTAGGCTCAAGCCAATAATTTTCATATAAAAATTTATGGAGTCAAACTAATTGAGGTAGTGTTGAAATATATAACATTTGTATTAGGGATAATTGCAAAAACTACCCCGAGTATTGAGGTAATAACAAAAAAAAAAAAAAAACTCATGATGTTAAAAACAAAAATCCCCATGAGATTTGATTATGTATTAAACTATGCCCCCTTTATAAGCAAATATATTTTAAACATCCCCTTACATTTAAGATAGAATCAAGATGTGTTTTTGTAAATTTGAAACTTCTATAGTTTTTTTTTTTTTAAATTACCCCAAACCTCAGGAGTTAGTTTTGTTACTTTTGCAATTATCCCTTTATATTATAACCAAATTGTTTTTTTTTTTTTTTTTTGACAAAAAACAGGGTGAGTGAGGTCCATGAGCGGGAAGATAGAAGAAGGAATAGCGATAGATCACAATGATTTTGTTAAAGAAATGACAATATGTTGTGCATGAGACAATTTGCATTTGGAGCCCACTTTTTATTTCCCATGCACTCTATGTCACTCTATTTCCACCTTAAGAAACTTGGAAATGGGAAAATTTACCCTCATTTCCAGTTAGAAAACCAATTTTTTTACATTTTTTACTTTTTACACTATTTACTTTTTACCTTTCATTGAACATTCTCTTTTCCTACAATAGATATTAAAATAGGGGTGGTCTGACATGACACAAACCCAACTTGAAGTTATTGAGAGAAACACGAATACAAACATGACTAAGACGAATTTGACACGATGAAACACACTATACCAATATGTCTTAAAACATAGTTATCTTGTATTTTATTTAACTTTTTTTTTTTATGTAATTTGAACATAACCCGAAATTGACCGAAAATTGAAGATGAATTGAACTTGGAACATTTTTTCACATTTATTGTTATTTACCAATTGAGCCATTTCAGACAAAGATTTATCAACATTAAGTAGGATTTTTAAGGCTTTTACCCAAAGCACAAAATAATTTCAAGTAAATCCCATTTCATTTCATGGCCCATCTTCCCCATCTCTCTCTCTCTCTCTCTCTCTCTCCACACTTAAACATCTCTCTCTCTCTCTTTATGTCAAAATACATTTATGTCAAAATAATTTGGTGGGGGGTCACTTTGATTTTCATTCTCATCTTTTTTTGATACTTTTTCTTTTACTTTGGGCTTTATTGTGATAAAAGAGAAGGCTAAGATCAATTTGAATACCCACAAACTCACTCTTAGCGCCTAGTTTGAATACATGGGCTCACTCATTACGTTATAATCATCATTAAATATATTATGATACTTTTTCTTTTAATTATCAAATTATTATTGTAAACTCATTTTTTCGGTCTGTATTTTTTTCCCTCTAGAAACCCCGCTTCATTGTCCACTATCCCCTAACACTTTCCTAATCCTTTAACACTTTCCCTAATCTTTGGATTAATTCCAATGAATATCATCTAAGGACACAAATATTTTGCCCCACCATCTTTCTATCTCATATTAATTCCCCTCCTTGTAATTGAATTTTATGCATGCTTGAGCATGTGTGGTGTTGGTTATTATTTATTGTTGTGTTATATTTTATCGCCTACTCTTTGTGTTTAAATATTCGTAACATTGAAAAGAAAATTATGTATTTATAGTTAAGAATTGAACAAATTGAATTTAATTTTTTATAAGATTTGGTGGAATTTAACAATAGTTGTTTTTTCTTGAAGGATGAGAGAACTTTTTTATTATATTTTTGTTAATGCAATATCGAGAAATTGGATATCCTCTCTATTTTGAAAAATGTGGGGACTTTGACATCATGATCATATCCTTTCCTAATTCTTCACAAAAAAATAAAAACATCAAGGAAAATTTTAGAATCAAAATAAATTTCATTCATTCGTTAGAAAAAACTTACGACTAATTATAACATCGAGTGAAAACGGGTTGCAAGTAGTCTTACAAAATCTATACATACCGATTTAAACCTAATTATCCAACATATGTGTAAGAAGGTCATAAAAGTTTGGGGGATTTTGAAAGTTGATGCTACTTTGTGTGGGTCCTAAGCATATGTTATGAGAAATTTTGGGGTACTGAGGGATTGGGGAGTTAATAGTCATGTCAGAAAAGTAATCTTTATTGAGATGTACTCATTATTTGCCAAATTCTTGATTATGTTTTTGTTGAAACAATGTTATTAAAAATATGTTACTAAAAAATGAGAATCCACAAAAGTTTTATTATTCTTTACTATAGTTTATTAGTACATGCATTCTCCATTCTAGAACTCGAACATATATAGAGTTTTTGAAGATATACGAAACGTTTTTTATTTTCACTTTTTTGTATGATTTTAAACTATTGTCCCGAAAGTAACTAAAGAATTGAATGGTCCAATTCTTATGAAAATACAGTGTGCGATCAAAAGTGATGCCAACACTTTGCAAAACACAAATGAAAGACTTAATTAAAAATATAATTTCACAAAGTATGAAATAAAAGACAGAATCAAATACAAGACACAAGAGATTAAAATTTTTTTGTACAAGTATAAAATACTTGTACGGTGTTCATTAGAACAAAAATATTCAAAGGATGATGTTGTTTACAATATACAAAAATACAAAGTAAATAAGGAAACTAGAAGAACAACTCCTTGTGTCTCCGAAAGCAACAACACTCCTTCACAAAATGTGAGAATACATTTAGTGCACTCCAAACATTCAAAATACTGCTTTGAATCTATCTCGGATAAACACTCAACACTCGAGTTCTAAAAATAATTTCAACAATGTTGCCAACATTCCTAGTATCACCGAGCCGCACTTTTCGGTGTGAAAAAGCTGGAAGATGAACTCTCAAATCTCCTAAAATCTGTCCCATGAAATTTGTTGGTTTCTGATCCTTAAATAGCTATCTTCTTGAATAACTTCCTGCAAGAAAGTAGAAGAAAAAGTTCCTGCAAGTTTTAAGGAAAAAACCACCCACTACACTAAACTTCCAAGGAGTTAGTAGAGTTAAAAACCGAATATAAACTTCTAACTTAACTACCTGGAAAAATCAAATATTAATTGTCAAAAGGCAAATGAAATCGGAAGAAAAATTCAAGAGAAGAAAAAGATAATGTTTGAGAAAATTCAAACATTAACAATCTCCCCCTTTCTTACAGATTTCTGGACAAAACCTTTTGCACAAAAAACTGATTACTGAATTCAAGAAGTCAAACCTTCCCCGAATATAATCCAAACAAGAAGTACCAAAAACATCAAATACTCTTCAAACAAGTAAGTTCGGTTGTTATCAAATGATGCCTCAAGTGTTGGCATCATTCTCGAATCACCATTTCCACTGACCTTTGCTTTCAACTTTGTTTTTGTGCCACTTTCCCCCTTTTTGATTTGAAATAAGCCTCGTATTTTAAAGAGAAGAAAAAAAAACAATTACAAGCTCATTTGAGAGCATTTGATACCCCATTATTGTTTGATAAATGGTTTTATCATGATTTTGATGATTTTGTTTTTATACCAAAACAATGTTTTTAAAGGTTGTCCAAATACTCCTAAATGATTTAAAATGGTTTTAATATTTTAGGAGTATTTCTTCAAGTTTTATTTTCGACAAAATTGGACAACACTTTTAATGATTTTATGTCAATGGTTTCTTTAACCAAAACAATGTTTCTAAATGTTATCCTAATATTTCGATCGGTCTAAAATATTTTCACTATTTCTGAGTATTTCTTGAAGTTTATTTTCGATATAAAATTGGATAACACTTTTGTTTTGAGGTCAACCAGTCAATAGTATAGGCAACCCGTACCTAAAAGTTGAGGAAAACATAAAACTTCATGTTTGCGAGAAAATGGAGGGCAACCGTCGCCTCTATAGGGCAAGGCGCGGTGCGGGTGACCGGCCGTGGCGGTGACCGTGCACAGGAGCAATTTCAAACAGAGCTTCGACTCATTTTTGGTCTTGCTTTTCGGCGCATGGGTCGAGTATTTAGTCGACCGTCGTCGTCTGGCCGCTACTGTGTAAATGTGTTTTCTCATTTTCAAACATCTATTTGTGCGCGACCGGTCGCCCTTAAGTTTGACAGCAAAATTCTAACCGTTGTGCAGCAGACAACTTTTCCTTAAATTGTGGGATTGATTTCTAACAGCTCTTTTCTTCAATTGTCTTGCAATTTTTACGTAATTCATGTCCCCAAGAGGAGCCTATCATGTACAAGACATCTTCTATAAATAGAGGAAGAATTGAAGCAACACAAGAAGAGAGAACAACACAACACAACAAGATATACTCAAGCAAACACTTGGTCTTTCATTGTTATTATTCTTGTTGTAATTTGCCTAGCTTATCACTTTCACATCCTTGAGGTCTAGGCTATTCTTGATTACACTTGCACTCAATTGTATAATTCATTATCGAGTTGTAATCTTGAATTTTTGGGTTATCATTCAACACAAGATATCCTTGTGAGTGTTCTTGTGGTAAGAACACACTTGGGTGATCTAGGTGTTAGGTGTGAGAAGATTGTGGTAATCTTCTTGTTGAGGTGTTGAAGAATTTGGTATTCTTCAAGGTTGAAGATTGTGGTAATCTTCACAAGGTGCCGTTGGAGATTGTGGTGATCTTGAGTGAGATTGTGGTAATCTCAAAGGTGGTGTTGAAGAAGAGTGTGGTGCTCTTCAAGGTGTTGTTGTAAGTTGGTGTTGTATTAATTTGTGGTAAATTAATAAAATCTTTTTTCTTTTTGAAATCCATCGGATATCTTTGGGGTGGTAGAGGATTAGGCCCTAAGGTGGGTTGAACCTCTTTAAATCGATGTGTGTTGTTTACATTCGCACCTTTATTATTGTGTTTGAGCATTTGGTTCGAAAAAGAGGGCGAAATCGAAAAGATGGAGATAATCTATTCACCTCCTCTAGATTATCGTAGCGCTTGACTTACAAGTGGTATCGAGACAAACTCTTTGGCAAGCTCGTTTCACATCGCGAGTGAAGAGAAACGATTCGTGGCTACTTAACGAAGCTCAACTTTCCGGCACCTCCACCACCAAGCCACCTCGGTTTGATTCCAAAAATTTTATATTTTGGAAAGAAAGAATGGAATGCTATTTACAAGGTTGCGGGTTTGATATTTGGAACACCGTCATAAATAGAGAATCCATTCCGATGAAAGATACACCACACACCTCCAAAGGCTTCAAAGAGCTCAATGATGAAGAGAATAAAATCATCTCCTTAAATGGTAAAGCTCTTAATATTTTACTTTGTTCACTTACCACTTTGGAATTTGATCATGTTGTAGGTATTCGATCGGCACATGAAGTATGGCAAAATTAGAAGCCATCTATGGAGTATTTGCAAATGAAAGGAGTCAAACAAAAGCATCTACTTCTCAAGGTCATACAAGCTCAAATCTAAGGAACAAGCCTCCTACAACTTCCAACTATGAAGAAGTTGAATATTGTTTTATGGGCATCGAAGAAGAAAACGAGGTATGTCTTAAACCTCTATTCTTATGACATTGTTATTCAAAATGATTATAGTGATTTGCAAAATGATTATGATGAACTTCAAAAATGAATTCCAAAGCTTACTTGTTAAATACAAAAATTTGAAAAAGGAATTCATTGTTTTAAAGAATGATAAGGATAGTTTATTTACTTCCATGAATCACTATCATGTGCTCACACCACCACTCTTGACAAGGTTAGAAACCTTGAGAAAGAAAATAGTACTCTTATTGAGGATATAAATTGCTTGAAAAATGATTTATGTAAATCCAACTTGAGTGCCGATAGAATGACCAATATTGTTGATTGTTGTGATAATTCAAACTAGAACTTGATCATAATAAGTTTAAGAGTGTCAATCACATGAAAAAGAATCAAGTCTCTAAGCACGTTGGTCATTATGCTCCTAGAATTATTACATGCTTTTATTGCGGTAAAAAGGGTCATACGGTAAATACTTGTCGGGCTAGAAATAGCTCTAATTATTGTTGGAGACCTAAAAGTCTCAAGACTAATCCCAAAGGACCCCAAACATGAGGGTACCACAAAACAATGTCATATTAGGTACCCAGGGGGAAATAATGATCGAAGAAAATTTATACCGCTAAGAAGACATCAAATGACCGTTTCATTTGATCAAAGAAGGAGAAACTATTTTCGACAAAGCCAATTTCTAAGAAGAGGATATAATCAAAAATGGGAAGAACACAATCCTTGAAATGGCAAAAAGACATCATCAACAAGATGATTTTCAAGAAGAAGAGACTTTCAACAATGGGAAGGCAACAAACCTTGGAAATAGAGTAATCAAAGAAGTCATCATCAACAAAGTGACTTCTCGGGCGGGGAAGATATCATCAACAATGGGAACGACACAACCCATGGAAATGGCGTAATTGGTAACTCGTATCTCCCTATTTAAATATGCACTTTATTTTGTTATTATGCATGCTTTTATTTGTGTCTTAATTGCAAAATGAGTTTTCAAGCTTTTATTTTTTAATTAAGGTCTTCAATATATATTTGTGCTTTTAAAATATTTTTGAAAAAGAAGACCTTATATGATGTTTTTAAAACTCTTGTGCATTTTTGTAGACTAAAGTGTTTTATCATCTCTTATGGATTTTTATGGCATGAGCTTACTTGTGATATCTCTTAGCCTACACTTTTATCATTATGATTTGTGCTTTAGATTTGTTTTAAGAATTGTGTAGGATTTACATATTTTCACAAATGGCCATTTACGTCATTATTTGTCAAGAAAGGCATAAATTATCGAGGTATGTTTACTCGTTTTATTCTTACTCTTATAGACTCGATATATGTATTGCCATGCGCCTATGTGCTTGTTTTTCATAGTATTTCATACAAGTGCCATTAAGAGGATTTTTAGATTTTTTTTGAAAGGCACTATTCGATATTTGATTGCACATATTTGCTTTGTCAACTCTTGTTCAAATACTTCTTTTAAATGAGGTCTCAACTATATGCTATCGAATTTTCTAATTTCAAAAGAGACCTTTTATAGCTTTCTTAAGCTTATTTGAACTTACATGGTTTATTAGACTCCTGATGATATTCTAAATGCATAGTATGTGTTTCTTGCTTCATGGTCTATATATATAGTGTCTATTTCTACTATGCTCTTTTGCAAAATATTTTGTGATTGATGATTGAGGCATATTTTTACACTTGGGCTATTTTTTCTTGCTTATATAAGCAATACCAGGTAATGAGTTTGTTTAGTTGTGTAGATGAGAAGCGAAGTACTCCAAATATTGTTACCTCAAAATATTTGGATATAAATGTTCTATTATGAACACCTTAGATCAATTGGATGCCCTATGATGATAATAATGAAGAAGACAAAAAGGGTATTAGGAACAAACTCGATGACCAAGGCAACATTGGTCGAACTAAAAGGCAAGGTTAGTGGCTCAAGGTATTTTCAAGAAGAAGGTAATGATTTTGATGTAATATTTGCACTCATAGCACTTTTAGTAGCTATTTGCATTTTACTTGCTCATTCTTGTTTTAAGAAAATTTCAAGCTTTACAAAATGGATGTTTAATCCAATTTTCTCAATGGTTTTATTCTAGAAGAAGTCTATGTAAAACAACCTCCGGGTTTAAAATTTTTCTAGGCCAAATGTCTTTTATAAAAGGCCTTGACGGTTGATAGACTTAGCTATTTTTGCTAAATGATTTTACAAGAGGTAAAGTTGATACTACTCTCTTTGTTTTTGAAAAAGGGCAAGATTGTTTACTTGTGCATATTTATGAGAATATTTTTGGTACTACTAATGAATGTTTGTGCAAGATATTTTTCCAAGTTGATGCAAGGTGTACTTGAAATGAGCATGATGGGGAGCTCAATTTCTTGCTTGGACTTCAAATCATTCAATGCCAAGTAGATGGTTACATTTCAAAAGAACTCTTGAAGGAGTTAGGCATTGAAGAAGGAAGAATCATCTCAACCTCTATGGCTACCAATGAATAGATTGACAAAGGTTGAGAAAAAGGCATATCGGTTGTGAGACAAATTAGAGGTATGTTTTCTTGTATTATTTCTATAGACTCGACATTCCATATGCCTTATGTCTATATGCTCGACTTCAAAAATTATCCCAACAAATCACATTAAAGTGCCGTTAAAAGAAATTTTCAAATATTTATAAGGCACTTCTTCTTATGACTTGTTCATCCAAAGCTTTTAAAACGTTCTCATTTTTTTTTTGGGATAACAAGTCCGGTGAAAATTATTCAAAATATAGTTCGTCATCATCAAACTAAATATATTGAGATTCGATGTTTTTTTAAAAGGGATTGAGTTTTTAACAAAAACTTGAGATGTGTTTAAATTCCGTCTCAAGGATAACTCGCGGACTTTTTAATCGCCCACCACCGAGTGTTTTACCTCATTTCGAGCTTGATCATGACATAATGTATATTGAATGAGGTCTACGTTTGCATTTTGCACGTTTTTAAAACCTAGGGGCGAAAAATCGGATTTTTGGATCAAACTTCGAATTTTGAGACAAAACTCAAACAGTGGGCTGACTGGGGCAAGGCCGACCGGTCGCCCATGCCGTCGACCGGTCGCCCTTGCCCATGACCGGTCGCCCTTGGTGATATTTCAGTTAAAATGAGTTCTGTTTCCAGACTTAGCCATTTTGGCGTTTTTCTTCTCTATTTCGTCCCCTTTGCAATTTTCACACACGATTCACTTCAAATGAGTTTTGATGCATGAATTATATATTTTGGGGACTACCTAGCTCGGTTATCATCATTGATGCTCGTCTTTACCAATCGAATGGTAAGAATTTCACTCTCTTTAGCTCAATTGGGTTGAACCCTTGAGTTTGTGGCTTATATGTATTTTTCTTGATGAAATTCATATATTTTTGTGATGAGCTTATTGATTGTTGATGAATGATATTTGTTAAATTGCATTTGGTGATGAAAACCTTGGCTTGATTACATTTACAAGGGCTATATATATCATTTTCTAACTTTGACGCCCGCGAGTGTTTGATAAAATGTTTCAATGAAAAATTCATCACCTACATGATTCTCTCGATTTCAAAAGTCTTATATTTTTATAGAGATCATGTTTTGCTTATCAAATGAGTTTTCATAAGCTTCCTACAAGTCGTATAGTTCGACTCTTCCCTCCTATTTCGTTTAAAAGCTTCAATGTTCAAAATAGCTCGATACATCGGTTTACTTGCGCACTTTGATATGAATATATGATGTATTTATCGTGCTAACATTCTTTTGATGATTCCAAAGGGGGAGCAACAGGTTATAAGCTCGGTAGCTCAAAAAGCTAAGATAAGCTCAAATGAAAAGAAGCTATAAGTTGTGGCTATTGAAAGCCATAAGTTGTGGATCATATTTTGTCCACTCTTGGTGTATTATGGTTGTATATATTTCTTAGTCCATTGGTTGTAGTATGGACTTATATATGGTTCTAATGATGTCTCTTTGACAGGGGAGCTTTTAGCGAAAAGCCAAGATTTTAGCTTATGTTGAAGTTGCTTCTATATTACTCTTGTTGTGCATATTGATAGGGGGAGCTCGCTATATATGTTTGAATATTTCTACTCCCATCCTTGTGTTTATATTGCGTGGAATGTTGTCGCTCTCAACGGATAAATCTTTTAAGGTAAAATTATTTTGTTTTCAAAATCGACCTCGTTAAAATTATTTTGGTTTGTAATCATCAAAAGGGGAGATTGTTTGATAAATGGTTTTATCATGATTTTGATGATTTTGTTTTTATACCAAAACAATGTTTTTAAAGGTTGTCCAAATACTCCTAAATGATTTAAAATGGTTTTAATATTTTCCGGAGTATTTCTTCAAGTTTTATTTTCGACAAAATTGGACAACACTTTTAATGATTTTATGTCAATGGTTTCTTTAACCAAAACAATGTTTCTAAATGTTATCCTAATACTCCCGATCGGTCTAAAATATTTTCACTATTTCTGAGTATTTCTTAAAGTTTTTTTCGATATAAAATTGGATAACATTTTTGTTTTGAGGTCAACCTCGCCGATAGGGCAACCGTACCTAAAAGTTGAGAAAACGAGAAAACTTCATGTTTGCGAGAAAATGGTCGTGGCAACCGTCGCCCTATAGGCAACCGGTCGGTTCGACTGCCGACCGGCCGGTGGCCGTGAATCGGGAGCAATTTCAAAGCAGAGCTTCGTGACTCGTTTTTTGGTCTTGCTCGGCATTGGCTGCATAAGATGGGGTCGACGGTCGGACCCCGTCGACCGGCCGCCCTGTAAATGTGTTTTCTCATTTTCAAACATCTATTTGTCTTGTGATCACGCCTTAAGTTTGACAAAAAAATTCTAACCGTTGTGCAAAGAGACAACTTTTCCTTAAATTGTGGGATTGATTTCTAATGCTCTTTTCTTCAATTGTCTTGCAATTTTTTACAGAATTCATGTCCCCAAGAGGAGCCTATCATGTACAAGACATCTTCTATAAATAGAGGAAGAATTGAAGCAACACAAGAAGAGAGAACAACACAACACAACAAGATATACTCAAGCAAACACTTGGTCTTTCATTGTTATTATTCTTGTTGTAATTTGCCTAGCTTATCACTTTCACATCCTTGAGGTCTAGGCTATTCTTGATTACACTTGCACTCAATTGTATAATTCATTATCGAGTTGTAATCTTGAATTTTTGGGTTATCATTCAACACAAGATATCCTTGTGAGTGTTCTTGTGGTAAGAACACACTTGGGTGATCTAGGTGTTAGGTGTGAGAAGATTGTGGTAATCTTCTTGTTGAGGTGTTGAAGAATTTGGTATTCTTCAAGGTTGAAGATTGTGGTAATCTTCACAAGGTGCCGTTGGAGATTGTGGTGATCTTCAAGTGAGATTGTGGTAATCTCAAAGGTGGTGTTGAAGAAGAGTGTGGTGCTCTTCAAGGTGTTGTTGTAAGTTGGTGTTGTATTAATTTGTGGTAAATTAATAAAATCTTTTTCTTTTTGAAATCCATCCGGATATCTTGGGGTGGTAGAGGATTAGGCCCTAGTGGGTTGAACCTCTTTAAATCGACGTGTGTTGTTTACATTCCGCACCTTTATTATTGTGTTTGAGCATTTGGTTCGAAAAAGAGGGCGAAATCGAAAGATGGAGATAATCTATTCACCCCCTCTAGATTATCGTAGCCACTTGGACTTACAATTATCTCCATTTAAAAAGAAGTTAGGACCAGCTTATCCAACATATGATAAATGAGATAAAATGTAACAACTCATTACTAGTAAACATCAGGTTTTGCAGATTTTTTCACAAATTTTTTGTTTTTTGTTTTTGTTTTTTTTTTTTGTTGTTTTTATTAAAGAATATAAGAAATAGTAATAAAACAAAAACGAAAAATATATATAAAACAAACACAAAGATATCATGAGGTGATATGTACAATGATGCCATCATTTGCAAGATCATTCTGTCAGAATAAAGAAACTCAATTTAAATGATGAGTTTTTTTTTTTTTTTTTTTTTACACTTGCATAACAGATCCACAGGCATAAGAATAGTACAAAAAGACTTAAGAAAGTCACAAAAATATAGCTCAATCCATTTACACGATCAATGAGCCAAAATGTACAAATATGCCCAAAAAGCAAGTTTGAAAAAATCTGTTTGCTGACTCATTTTAAGAATTTGAGTTGCACAGAAATGCCTACAAAAGATGATGCAACAGTACAGAAAAACTCAAGAATACAAGCTAACAACAAAACAAAAAAAATATATACAAACAGGATGTGTCACACAGTGATGCAACACATGAAGCATCACACATTTAAAGAACACACAAACCAAGAGATTTCCTTAGACAAGAAAACCTCTCAAAATCCAAAGATTTAGAGAAATAATCTGCTAACGGATGTTTAATGGCAATGTGTTGAGTACAACAACGATCATTATCATCAACCCAAATCAATTTAGGATCAGTTTTTGAAGAATTCTCAGCAAAATTGAAAGTATCCTCAACAGTGTCATGTATCATTTCTGGCATCATCTTACCTAAAGCCTTATCTTTCTTCAGTTTAAAACAAAAAGGTTTGATATGCCCAGGTTTAAAACAGTAATGACACACATATTTTCGTCTCAAAACACTTCCAGACTTCTTGAAATTGTTTTTGAAAAATGATTTACCACTTTTCCCATCATTCCCTTGTTTCATAGAATGGCATGTCTTCTTACAAGAATCTGTTTTATTTGCTTGAACACATCCTAATCCGGTTCTATCAAATCTAGCTTTCAAAAATATATCATCAATAACAGCAGAGCTAGAATCAAACTTACTTACAGTCTTTTTAAGACTAATAAGTTGATTTTACCAGATCAAGATCTTTGTCTTTCTTTGTTAAAAGAACTTCCAATCTCCCAAAAGATTCTCTTAAAATGTCATTCTCTTTGACAAGATCTTCACATTTAAGTTGCAAATCATTATGACATTTATCTTCTAGATCAACAAACTTTGACCCTGAATTCAGACATAAAAATGATGCAAAATGATTAACAAAATCATATTCAGAATCAAAAACTGTCTTCTTGTGATGCCGATCTTTGGCATCATTTGTTGCATCATTTCTGAATCCATCGGATTTGAGCTTCTCTTCTTCAAGAATCGTTACAAGTCCCTTGCAATTTTCTTCACCATCTTCAGATTCTTCATCACTAAAAGATACAGTAAAATCCATACCTCTTTCCCTAAGAGTGTTTGCACATTGTTTTGCATAATGACCAAATCCTTTGTAAGCACGACATTGAATCAAATCAAGGTTTTTTGGTTTTAAAGAATTGTTCTCTTGATTTGGTTCAAGCTTTTTAGGGAAATTTGAAGAATTACAGAAAAATATTTCTTAGACTTGAAATCTTTGCCATTCAAAGAAGATTTTTTGAGTAAACTATTAAACCGTAAGGTCAATAATGCAATAGATTCTTCATTTAAATCACATTCATGAATGTTTTTCATAAAATGTTCCATTGCATTACTTTGAACATCACAAAAATCAAAACCGGTTTGGGTTTTAAAAGCAATACTTTTGTCTTCAACATGGTGTTCTTTTTTGTTTCCCAAGTTTAACTCAAAAGTTTGTAAAATACCAATAAGTTCATCAAGTCTAAGAGTATCAAGTATCCTTGGTTTCTTCAATAGTATATATCTTAACATTGTATCTTTCGGGAAGAGATCTCATTACCTTGCTTACCAATCTTTCATTGCTAATAGGCTCTCCAAGTGATTGTGCCTCATTAGCAATATCACAATTTTTGCATTATACGAAGCAATGGTCTCTTCTTCTTCCATTCTCGATTCTCGAATCGCTTGCTAGAGTCTTAGCTTTGTTCTTCTAACACTTTGTGTTCCTCACAATGCAATTGCAATGCATCCCAAACATCTTTTCAAAACACAATTAGAAATTATTATTTTGAACAAAAACATATCAACATGATAAATATGGCATTTAAATCTTTAGAATTAAAGCTTGCAATCTGGATTTCATCATTTTGCCACTCAATCTCTGGTTTGTCTATTGTAACTCCTTCAGTGTCAACAATTCTTGGTGGTGTCCATCCCGTAAAAACAGATTTCCATGCTCTTTCATCAATGGACTTGATATAAGCCCTCATTTTCACCTTCCAATAGGAATAGTTCGTTCCATCCAAAACAGGAGGTCGAAAAATGGAACTACTCTGAATTTCCATCATAAAAACACTGCAAAAAAATAGGATCACACTAAGTATCGTCTAGTGAATGCTTTTGATGCCAATTGAAAGAATTGAATGGTCCAATTCTTATGAAAATGCAGTGTGCAGTCAAAAGTGATGCCAACACTTTGCAAAACACAGCGAAAGACTTAATTAAAAATACAATTTCACAAAGTATGAAATAAAGACAGAATCAAATACAAGACACAAGAGATTAAAAATTTTGTACAAGTATAAAATACTTGTACGGTGTTCATTAGAACAAAAATATTCAAAGGATGATGTTGTTTACAATATACAAAAATACAAAGTAAATAAGGAAACTAGAAGAACAACTCCCCTTGTGTCTCCGAAAGCAACAACACTCCTTCACAAAATGTGAGAATACATTTAGTGCACTCCAAACATTCAAAATCTATTTGAATCTATCTCGGATAAACACTCAACACTCGAGTTCTAAAAATGATTTCAACAATGTTGCCAACATTCCTGGTATCACTAAGCTTCGAGAATTTTTCGCAGTGTGAAAAAGTGGAAGATGAACTCTCAAATCTCCTAAAATTTGTCCACGAAATTTCTTTGGTTTCGATCCTTAAATAGCTATCTTCTTGAATAACTTCCCGCAAGAAAGTAGGAGAAAAACTTCCCGCAAGTTTTAAGGAAAAAACCACCCACTACACTAAACTTCAAGGAGTTAGTAGAGTTAAAAAACTGAATATAAACTTCTAACTTAACTACTGGAAAAACCGAAATATTAATTGTCAAAAGGCAAATTGAAACGGAAGAAAAATCGAGAGAAGAAAAAGATAATGTTTGAGAAAATTCAAACATTTGAATTGATCGAGAATTAGTTATGTCAAATTATTACATTACATAAAAAGATAATTTTGCAAATAACTTTTTAGATTTAGAAAAAAAAATATCATATTTTCGAATGTCCCAAAAAATAAAAATATCAAATCTGAAATAAAGATAATATTATATATAATATATTGCTAAAAGGACATGTGATATAATTAGATACTTTTTGTAGCATTTGTCAAAATTTGTATGACATTATTCTGGTTCTCACCTACCTTATATGATGGTTTGGAAAAAGCTTTTTCAGTTTTACAAGAAATGATCCTACAACATATTGATTGGTCAAAAGCTACTAACTTTTAGTTATTTTCAACACTAGTAAAATCTCATGAAATTTCCACACAATTTCATTTTTGTCTGGAAAAAGATAGGATTTCTATCAATTATAGATTAACATGATATCAGTTAGATTTATTTTGTGACTTTGTTTTATATATTTCTATTTTGGCTCTTTTATGATTTTAATTAGGGTATCCATTTTCTATATATTGTATATTTAGGGCTTTTTTTAGAGGAAGTGAAAAGGACTAATAAAAATATAAGAGAATTTTTTCTCTTGTTTCTCCAATTATCTCGGTATTCTTAGGAATCATTAAAATTTTGATGCCTATAATATGGTATTCGCAAGGGAATCAACAGATTATGGAAGGTTATAAAGGTTGTTTCTTACTTCTGTGTTGGTCTTCTGGTATCCGTGGCGAATAAACAAATTATGGAAGGTTATTTCTTTCTTCCGTGTTGATATTTGGCATCATAGTCAATTCTTCCTCTTCTTTGACCACGATCTCGTCAAGAAGATACCTAACAAACGAAATGTATGTAGAAGATGTCTACGAATGTGATCTCATGATACAGATTGAACAACGGATGGATCAATAAATGAGTTGTTTGTTACATTATTGACTATCCAAACTCAACCTTGATCTCATGAAAAATTAATAATCGTAATTTCGGGAGTGATTCAAGTGGTATAAAAGGATTATAATAGAATTTGAGGACAAATTTTCTTCACCCTGGGGATAATGATGCATTGTATCAAGACATATCTTCTAGATTAGGATCATATCATTAGATATATGTTACCTTTTAATTTGTCATTCTCTTTCATCTTGTTTTTATTTTGGATATTTTATGATTTTAATTGGGATTTTATTTCCTATATATTGCATGCCTTAGGCTTTTTCAGAGGAGACAATATTTTTTAATAAAAATGTAAGAGAGAGGTTTCTCTTATTTCTCCCATTCTCTCAGTATTCTTATGATCAACGAAAGTTTTGGACGCATTTTATCTAATATTTGTGACGAATCAACAAATTATAGAAAGTTGTTTCTTTTTTCCTCATCGATTTATCATGGAAATACCATCTTTAATAACTTAAAAATAATAAGATATATTTTATACAATTATTCTATTTTAAATAGTATTAATTCTAAATCTACCGAAGTGTGATGTGATTGAAATCTTTATTTGTTTTTTAAAGCCCAAATAGAATGTAAATGTCTACTCAAGCTCCATACTTAAATCTGAATTCTCGAATAAAAAATAAACGATTTATATATCTCAAATCTCAATCTTTTTTTTGCAACTATATATCAAGTTTTTGTCGACAAAAACTCCCATCAAAATTTAAAACCCAAAACAATAATTCATTTAAAGTAAAAGTACTATGAATTAGTACAAGAAAATAGGAATGACTTTGCAATATTAATTCTTTAAAGGATATATTTTTTTTACCACAAAAATTTAGAACTTCAAAAACAAAATTACATGAAAAGTTAAAAGGTATAATAATGTAAAAGGCTTTATTAGGAAAATGACAGCACCTTGCACGGTCACACGTGCGACGCTTTTCCAATTCTTATGGTGTCGCAACAAAGCACGTAAAATGACAATAATGTCCCAAATATGTTTTTGAAATTTCGAGTCCCAAGCCAAACACACGGTGATGGAGAATCGTTTGCAGAACAATCACATTTATTTCAGACCACTAAATGCGATGGGCCCCTTTTGTATGATTGACCATGTTACCCTCAAAAGAAAAAAGTAAAAAAAAAAAAACACACACACACACAGTTGTGCATATACAAACCTATTAAAAGATATTGGATTGAAAGTTCTTTTTTTTTTTTTTTATTTTGGGCAAATACTTTTAATTTAAAACTAATGATTTTCAGATGAAATTATATGTTTTTAAGTGACAATTTATGCGTTGTGATTATATTTTTTTTCATGATATTCGTTGTCTAAATCTTAATGTGACATGTCTAAGATATTAACTTAACTTAAAAATAATTATGATAATGCTAAAATAATTACTATTATGCAAATTTAATAAGTCGCTCATATATGAATATTGAATATTGAATATTGAATAAGAATATATGCACGAACAATGGCAGAGCAACGAAAAAAATATTGGGGTGGGCCAAATACACGAAAAACGTGGTATTTGGATAAAAAACATAAAAAATCGTATAAATTATTTTAGGTAAAACATTTTTTAAGAAAAATTTCTTAGTATAATATTTTTTTTTAAAAAAAAGGAAGCAGGTTGGTCTCCCTACCTCCGCCATTGTGCATGAATATCATTTTGTCAATCGATAATATTTACATATTTATCAATATTCACTTTTTCTGACATGCAAATTGCTTTAGGTTTGCTAGTTAACAAAACTAGTATTTTACCCATGCAATACACGAGATTTGTTGTGTTGTTTGATGTAAATTTGATGCTTATAACAATCACAATGTTGATGAGTATATAGAAATTTACAATAGAGATTTCAAACAAATCAAGTTAAATCACTATAACAAAGTCTTTTTTGGCATATACATAGCCATCAGTCAGTCTTTTATTATATTGTCCAATATGGGTCTTGCTTATCGTGCCATGTATTTATCTGCATGCACTAAGATAAAGTGAAAATGACAATTAGTTTTCAGACCTTAACATCATGAAATACAGACTCCAAACTCTGTGTTTGACTTATGTCATTATATGTTGGATTCTCGTAGAGGTGAACCAAATCAGTTTCATAGCAATTCATATTTACTCATATTGATATCATCGATCAATGTCGACATCAGTGCCATTTGTTTGTTTGAGAGTGCAATATTAATAGAGAATTTCTTTTTAGAGATGATGCATGCATTTTAAAGAACGAATGCGATAAAAAAAATGACAACAATGAGAACTCGTATTTATAGGAGGACTAATGAGAATAATTAAGGAAATTCATTGTAAAATTATTTCAGAGTTTGATTTTATGATATTTCTTTTTGGATATTTTTATTATTTGTTATTTGGTTTAGGAGTTTCATATTTAATTATCCATATGTTTTGGTAGTCCAAATCATTTTTTGGAATATGATATATTATTATTCAAGTTAAGAAAGAATAAAATCAACAAATAATTTAAATTTATCTTTTTGTCAAGATTTATATCTTATACATTTGGAAAGTTTTGTAAATATGACTAATGCTGCTTTTTATGGCAGATCATTCCAAAGCCAAAGTTTATGACAAAGCTCTTCTTCCCAAGGGGGAAGTCTTCAAGCTTTCTTCTCTGGGAGCTGGAAGTTATTCAGACGGGAACTTGCCTGCACACATGAAAACATTAGAGGGCCCCGGGGTTGTCCCATGGAGGCCTCTCCGATACTCAAGTCAGCATGGTGATTGAGAGAGAATAAGACAGTAAATGAATACTGAATTAAATGCATAGAAGTAATTATGAGTGAATATACTTACAAATGAAGAGGATGGACCTTTATATACCTGAGTAGTGGATCTTGTGGACCGCGTAGGAGAAACGGCCTATGGGCCAGTCCCAGACTCTTTTGGGCCGGGTTATTCCATTAATAGTCCATTGGGCCGTTAATATTAATATCAATATATAAACCGAATTATATATGTAATTATTAAATATCTTTTTTTTCCTAACATAAGCCCCCGACTCCGATGTTTCGGAGGTATGAAGCAGAGGCAGGAGTTAAATCAGTATCGTGTCTGGCTTGTCTTGTTCTATATCTTGTCTTGGAGATTTTTTGACCACCTTTGCACAAGGACACTTGGGAGGAGAGCTTTTGACCATGTCTTCCAAAGGTAATATTTCTCTCTCTACTCTTTAACTTTGAACTTCTTTGCTTGATAGAACACTTAGAAAAATTTCTCGAAAGTTGAGGAGAGAGCTCATGGAGAGTTGGAGTGATGAGTGGAGTGTATCAAGTAGTGTTTTAAAAATCAGACCGATTAGTGAACCGGTCATGCTACCGGTTCATGGTTCAACCGCCTGTCCAACCTGTTTGATAAGAAAGAATAACATTTTCATGTTATATATTGTATATATTGATATACCAATTATTATGTAATACATTTTTTAAATGAAAAATATATAAACACGCAATTAAATCAATATCTAATATAACTCAAAATCAAAATAATTTTATAAATGTAACAAAATACAAATTTAAAACTCTAAAATTACTAAAAATATAAAAAGAAAATGAAAAATAAATAGCAAACTGTTTTGACCGGTTCAACCATTTTTTGGCTGATTTTGACCATTTTAACCGGTTTTTGGCCGGTTTGACCGGTTTTTGTTGGTTTAACGTCAAAATGGTTTTGGAGACCTAACCGGACCGGTCCAACCACCGGTTCCCAATTCAACCAGTTGAACCGGCTGGTCCGGTCTAATTTTTAAAACACTGGTATCAAGTGAGGAGAGAAGTGAGAGCCCGAGAGAGGGGAGAGGGCTCCCTGGGGAGCCTTCCTGGAGTGGGCAAGCGCGTTTCTCCATATTCTCTAGAGTTTTCACATATTTCGGGCCGGATCTCAGATTTCGATCGTTCTTCACTTTCCTTTGGGGGTCGGGGTGTCACCGATCGTTCAATCTCTGGTTCCGTTATTTCATTTCGACCTCTGCTATCGGGCTTCGAGATTCCCCCTCTAGTTCCGGAGTTATGTTATGATGATGATGAGGGTAATGTAGAGCTTGAGGCGGACTCGAGTCTGAGTGATGAGTCTTCCAAGGAGGAGTATGAGGAGATGGTTCAGAAGAGGTCCGTCGGCCTAAGTATCAACATGGCCTCCTCCCGGGTGTCGGGAAATTGTCCCGTGAGAGTTGGTTAATAGAGTTTCATTTCTTTATCTTTGTAGATCGAGGGAGCGGCTAGAGCTCCTTTGGTATTTGTGATGTTGGCCTCGGGCTTGGGAAATAGACTTACTCACCCTCCTGAGGGCTTCATCCCAGTGTATCTTCATAGTTTCTCCATTGGCTTTGTTCTTCCTCCGGATAATTTCCTTGTTGCGATCCTTAGATCCATGGGAGCATGCGTTGGACAGATAGTTCCTCATGCTTACGCATGCATACAGGGATACGAGTATGCTATATGTCTCTGACTGTGGATGGGTTCCACTCTTTGTTTTATGCCATGAAATCTTCTAGCAACATATTCTTCCACTTCTTTCCTCACCCCAATGCAAATTCCCTTTCGGGCTTCCTTTTCTGGTGGGTTGTGGAATGAGGAATTCTTCTATGTGAGGGACAATGGTTGGGAGCTCCCTTACGAATGGGTCTTAGAAGCCATGTCGGCCTGAGGCACTCCCGCTTCCCGCAAGGAGATAACAGAAGTTTATAAATCCAAAGGATTGTTCAAGAGTCTTCTGAATGTTAGGTATTTCTTGGGTAC
Organism: Rehmannia glutinosa; assembly: GCA_016081115.2. Lineage (NCBI taxonomy): Eukaryota > Viridiplantae > Streptophyta > Magnoliopsida > Lamiales > Orobanchaceae > Rehmannia > Rehmannia glutinosa. Next base: position 826,660 of record JABTTQ020002141.1, read on the forward strand.
TCAACACTGTTTTACTTCTTTGTCTTGCTTCTCGCTTAACTTGTCTATTTTATTGTTTCCGTTATCTGATATTGCTTCTTGTTTTCTCTTCAGGTAAGGAGAGTTACAATATTTTTGAGTTTATGGTATTCAAAAAGAAAGAGAAGGATAAGGCCAAAGGAAAGTCTGTTGTTGGCCGAAGCTCAAGTGCCCCGCCTCGGAATGATGGCGAGTGAGGGTCTTGCACTCGCCGGCCGGAGAGTGATCGGTGCCCCAGTTCTCGTTACGGGAATCGTACTGATGTTGTTCCTGCTCCTCGTCCTCCATCTGGCTCTTCTGGGGGAAGATGCCGAGGACGGGCCTGCCGATGCTATTTTGGGGACCATTGGTACCTAAGTTATCTTTTCTGGCAGAGTGAACCACCGTGAGTGGATCCAATCCCATTGGGACTTCACGGATTCTGACATGGGATATGCTAGTACGAGAGAAGCTTTGTCGACGGATGATCAGTCCTGGCTTGGGTCTCTGTCCTTCAAGGACATCGAGACACACCTTTGCGGGGATGTTTCCCGGGTAAGCTCTTGTGGTTACTTTGCATTTTCATTCTTTATTCTTTGTCTCTTTACATTCAGTTAAGACTTGTACAAATTTTAATTCAGATTATGAACCTCGCAGCATCTTCGAACCATCAAGGCGATGCGGTGGAGGTAGAGAACAACCAACTTCGGGGCGAGGTGAAAAGCCTCAAGGCGGGTGCCAGTCAACATGAAAGCCAGATGTTGGATTTGTCTAAGAAGTACGCCCGGGCGAATGATCAGCTTGTGCAGGAGGCGAAGACGGGTGATGTGTTCTTTCAGTCTCCTGCTGGTGTCGAGTTATTTGCTAAGGAGAGGGCTAGTTCGGTGGAGGCCTACAAAGCTTCCCTGTATTATCGATTGGATTTGATGAGAGAGTCCTCCTCCTACTTTGATAAGGTGGTGCGTCATTGTCGGAATCTGCTACGGGAGAGTGGGAAGTCCTCTTGCGAGGTGATAGATATTTTGGATTGCAATATTTCTTATAAGGAAAGGATGAGGAGATCAAGGCCTTGTAAAATCTTCCCGATGGAGCCGACCACACGGGCGGCGGTGATAGAGAGGAGCCCGACAGAGCCGATGCTACTGAGGGAGATGGAGCCCCCTATGCTTGACTAGCGATAACTATATTCCTGCTGAGACAACCTTTGATTCCCGCCCATTGTTTAGGGCTTGCTTACGCACTTGGAAATTTTTGCTTTCTTTTTTTGTTTGAGATGTTTCTTTGCCCCCAATTTGGATGATGCTTCATTGCTTTTATGCTACATTGATGTTCTTCTTTATGCATATTTGCTTCCTATCATGCTCTACTCATAATATTTGCATGTGATTTCTTGTTGTGGAAGACTTGTTCATTTTTGCGTAGAGATGGATCATTCCTCCGGAAAGAAGCCTTAATTTATCCAAAATGACTGAAGGCACTTGTATTTGATAATACGGGACATTGTTCGCGGCCCAAATGAGGGTGCCCTTCCGGAGCCCAAGGGGTACCTTTTCAGAGCTCGGAGGGGGTGCCCTTCCTTAGCTTCCCCAAGTTCTTGTTTCATTTATCACTTTGATCTCTTCCCCACATGTGTTAGCATTTTTGCCTTCTTTTTCTTGCATATCCTCGTTGGGGAATAAGAATTTATGGGGACCTCTGTGAGGAAGCCCCTCCATCTGGAGTCTTAGTCGAAGGATAAAAATATACTAGGACCCCCTTGTGAGGAGGCCCTCCATCTGGGGCCTTAGCTAAATGGGATCTTCCCACCGGGGGTCTTAGCTGGGTGAAGTCTTCCCTTCCGAGTTCTTAGCCAGAGGAGATTAATTATTAGGACCCCTGTGAGGAGGCCCTCTTTTACTTGGTCTTAGCCGGAATGGGTCTTCCCACCTGAGATCTTAGCCAGGTGAGGTCTTCTCATCCATCGCTGGATGAGGTTAATTTCTAGACCCCCGTGAGGAGGCCCCTCCCATCCGGGGTCTTAGTTGGAAGGGGTCTTTTGACCCGGGGTCTTAGCCTGAGGAGCTTATTTACTAGGATCCCCGTGAGGGTGGCCCCTCCCATCCGGCGTCTTAGCCAGAAGCGGTCTTCCAATCCATTTTTCTTTATGGATCATGTGCTTTTGATTTCCCCTGGAGCTTCATTTCCTCCAAATATAACTTTTGCACCTTTGATTTCCTTGAACTTTGACAGTATTCTCTTATTTCCTATCATATGTCTGGAACAACCACTATCCATGTACCAGGTTCCTTGGCACTCAGCTGCTCCCGAACCTGCAATCAATGAAATTAGTATTTAGGTACCCATACTTGTCTGGGTCCTAAGGAGTTAGTGCTATAGCCAGATGATCTGGCTCTAAGAGGTTGCCATCTATCAGTTCCATAATCATAGTGCACATTACCAAATTGCTTGGGGGGATTTAGGATCATACAACTGTTTATTTTGTATGCGTGCCTATGTATTTGTTTGTGCATTTGCTTTCTTGGGATAATAGTGGAATATCTGTGCTTGATGAGTTTTGTGCCTGGGTTCATATGTGTGCTGATGATAACTCTTTTGCCTAGGGAATGACTTATGATGAGGTTGAGGTCTTTGCCACTTTGGCTTGTATCCCATAGGTTTTTGTTGATATCTCACTTGGTTATTCCAATCAGCTTGGTTTTTATAATTTCTACCATTCCCATCATGTGATTTTCTTTGTTGAAATCTATGGGGCTTTTGGTAGCTCTGTTTATCTTTCACAGAGTATTTTCTGTTTGGAGTCTGCTGATGGACTTTTTTGAATTTTGTTTCAGCTGTCCTTTCAGCATACTTAGCTGGCTTCTTGATTTTTACTTATATCCAAGGCCAATAGTGTTGTGATTGTGTTTTTGTGTGTGTGTTGGTGCAACATTTGGTGTTTTGGATTTTTGGATTCCTTCATTGCTTGAGGATCCTTTTTCCATAATCACTCTAGAACTTTGGGCATGAACAAAGAAATTGAATCTTATGCTTGTGTTGTCTCCACTTTCTTTTTGAGCCATTATAAGTTTATCCAATGATTTGGATGCCTTTGTAAATGAAGCAATTACGTTTTTAAGATGAGGATATATGATCATCTCCAAAAGCATCAACTTCTCAACCGATAGGATCATCTCCAAAAGGTCTTGTCTCAAAATCGAAAAACTATTATTCACGTGATGAAGAAGATGAAGAAGAAGATGAAGATGAGGAACTTATTAGAAAATTTACAAAATTTGTAAATAAAAACAAGAAAATAGAAGCAAGAAATAAGTCTTGCTTTAGATGCGGAAAACCCGGACACCATGTTGTCAATTGTCCAAAAGTGGAGGAAGAACAAAGGAAGAAGGAAAAATTGCACAGAAAATTAAAAGCCTTGAATGTCAAAAACCAAAGCAAAAACATGGGATGAGCTTCTTGCAACATCCGATGATGAGGAAGTCGAGCAATGTCTAATGGGCATCGAAGAAGACAATGAGGTACGCTCTAACTCCTCTATCTCCTTTATTAATAAATTGCAAGATGATTATGATGAACTTCAAAATGAATTCCAAAGCATGCTTTTTAAATACAAAAATTTCAAAAAGAAATTCAACACTTTGAAAAATGAAAAAGGATAGTTTACTTATTTCATATGAATCACTTTCTTGTGCTCACACTACTACACTTGATAAGGTTAGAAACCTTGAAAAAGAAAATGAAACTCTCACTAAGGACATTGATTGCATGAAAAATGATATGATGAAGTTTAATTTGAGTACTGATAAAATGACCAAAATTCTTGATGTACAACGTTGTGATTATTTGAAATTAGGACTTGGTTATAAGCCAAATGTTATAAATGCTATGAAAAAGAATCAAGTACCTACTTTTGTTTATGACAATCATCATGCTTCTAGAACTATTACATGTTTTTATTGTGGTAAAAGTGGTCACACGACAAATACTTATCGGGCTAGAAATAGCTCAAATTATTATTGGAGACCTAAAAGTCTCAAAGTTAATCCCAATGGACCAAAACACTTAAGGGTACCACAAGATAATGTGATGTTAGGTACTTGGCACAATAAAAGTCAAAGAAAATTCAATTCGTCAAATAGACAACAAATGTTCGCGCCATTTGATCAAATGAGAAGATATTATCAACAAAATCATTTTTCAAGAAGAATGTATAATCAACAATGGGAGAGACACAACCCTTGGCAATGACAAAATTGGTAACTCTTATCCTCTTCTTGAATTATGCAATTTATTTTGTCTTTTATAATTATCGCACATATTCGTATCTTTATTGTCAAATTTATTTTTCAAAATGTTTCTTAAAAATGAGGTCTCAACTATATACTCGGATTTTCAAATTTCAAAAGAGACCATATATTGCTTTTCTATAAGCACATTAGAACTTACATGTTTTATCAAACTCTTGTTGGTTCTTATAAAAGCATTGTATGTGCTACTTGTCTGATTTCTAAATTGGTTTATATCAACATTGTCTATATTATCTGGTACCACTAAACTCTTGTGCAAGAATTTTTCTTAAGATTTTATAGGAAATACTTGGGTGTTAAAAGACAAATGATCGTAAAGATACCAATGGTTATCTATATCAAATTGGTCAAGTTTGAATTGTTTGACGGAAACACAATCGAGGTATGTTCATCAACTTTTATTACCCTCAAAGACTCGTTATTCTTTATGGCATATGCCTATGTGCTCGATTTCAAAGCAATCCTAAAGAATCTCATATGAGTGCCATCAAAAGGATTTTTCGATATTTGAAAGGCACTATTTCATATGGCTTGTTTTATCCAAAGAACGAAATTTTTTCTTTAAAAGGATATAATGATTCGGACTATGCGGGAAATATTGATGATTGCAAAAGTACATCCGGATCATGTCTATTTTTAGGTAATTACTTAGTGTCTTGGTTTTCAAAGAAGCAAAATTGTGTATCCTTATCAACGGCCGAAGACGAATATATTTTCGCGGCCTTTTGTTGTACTCAACTTCTTTGGATGAAACAAACCTTAGCGGATTACAAATGCTCTTTTGAAAATGTTCCCATTTTTTGTGATAACACGTCCGCTATAAACATTGCTCAAAATCCGGTTCATCATAACCGAACAAAACATATTGACGTTCGACACTATTTTCTAAGGGATTATATTTCCAAACGAAAAATTGAGATGTGCTTTGTTCCGTCTCAAGATCAACTCGCGGATATTTTAACAAAATCTTTAACCGCCGAGTCTTTTGCATCAATTCGAGCTCGTTTAGGCATAATGCATATCAAATAAGTTATATGATTGTATTTTTTGCGTTTTTAAAACTTAGGGGTGAAAAATTGAATTTTTAACTCAAAATAGATGAGAACCAAAATCGAGCTTTCAAGGACCAGGATGACAGAGGGGTCGACCGGTCAACAAAGCTTGGATTGGTCGGACCCCTCCAACCAATCGACCATGGGCAATTTTTGGTTTAAATGGATTAATGTCTCGGGCCAAAGATATTTGTTTCATTTCGTCCATTTTTCGCACTCCTTCGCCCACTTTACACACATTTCACTCAAAATGATTTTTTTCTTTTTGCAAATTCTATATTATTGAGCATATATTATGAGTATATATTCCATATTATTCATCTTCTCCAATTAATTGGTAAGTTATTTTCCTTTTAATCTCAATTGGGTTAAACCCTTGCGAAAGTGTTTTTACTTGATGAATTTGTTATATCATTGTGTTGGGAATTATGAATGTTGATGGATTGTGATTATAGAATTGTAATTGGTGTTGATTTTTGGGTATGATTACATTTAAAAATATTATATACAACTTCGATGTTATTCTACGCACACCAAGTGTTCAATAATGTCTCAGTGAAAATTTCATCCTTTACATGAATCTCTTGATTTCAAACGTCTTATATGTCTATAGAGATCATGTTTTGTCAATCATATAAGCTTCTACAAACTTTCTTCTCAAAATTTCCCTTCCTATTTGGAATTTTAAGATTTATGATCAAAAGCATGATAATTCGATTCAATGCGCACTTTGATATGTATTTATGATATTTTTATCGTGCTAATAGTCTTTTTGATGATTCCAAAGGGGGATAAAAATAAAATAAGTTCATAAGCTCAAAGAAGCTAGAAAATGCTAGCGAAAAAATCTATAAGTTGTAGATGAAAAAGCCAAAAGCCTATGATGAAACTTAGTCCAATGGATGTACAATGAACTTTTACATATGACTAATGATTTCTTTCTGACAGGAGGATCATTTAAGCTCTTGAAATTCAAGAAGCCAAAAGCTGATAATGAAACTTAGTCGAATGTATGTACAATGGACGTTTACATATGACTACTGATTTCTTTCTGACATGGGGAGCTTTTAAGCTCTTGAAATTCAAGCTCAAATTGTAAAAGCTGAGCTTTTAGCTTTTAGTTGTTTACTTCTATGTCTATTCTTGATTTGCATGTTGATAGGGGGAGCATTATAAAATGTTTCGAAAAATCTTTGCTCCTATACTTATGATTCTTATTCATGAAAAACGTCGCCAAAAATGGATAGTTTTTTTTTACCGGAAAAACTTGTTTCGTTTTCAAAATTGACCTCCTAAAATTATTTTGGTTTGTAATCATCAAAAAGGGGGGAGTTTGTTAGATAAATGTTTTTATCGTAATTTTGATGATTTTATTTAACTGAGTTTTTCATCAAAACAATGCCCCTAAATATTGTCCAAATACTCCTAATCAATTTAAATTATTTTTACTAATTTTTTGGAGTATTTCTTATAGTTTATTTTTGACAAAAATTAGATAACACTTCTGTTTCGAGGTCGAACGGTCGCCCTAGAGGGCAACCCGTACCTGAATGTTTGATTTCTGAAACAGAAAAGAGACGGAAGGAAATACACTGGAGGTCGACGGGGGCCTGAATCAATTTGTTTTTAACAAAACTGCTTCTGTCTCATGTTTTAACAAGGGTGACCGGTCCAAGCTAGGGGCCGACCGGTCGAACCCTTGGTCGACCGGTTGGAGGCCCCCTTGACCGGTCCACCTAGTATTTTTTTAGCAACAATTCAAAATTTCTCATTTGAGGTCAACTTGTCGACCTAAGTTTTTATCAACAAACTATCTATTGCGCAACATACAACTTTTCATGATTTTAAGGGATTGATTTCTAACAGCTATATTCTCCATTTAATGTGCAATTTCTTACAGATTTCAATCTTCAAGGAGGAGCCTATTGCTGGGATTCAATTCCAAGAGCTCTCCTATAAATAGATGAAGGCTTGAAGCAACTCAAAGAGACAACACAATACAACACAACAAGAAAAATCACTGTAAATATTTTGTTCTTCTCTTTCAACATTCTTGTTGTATTAGCCTAAGCTTATCACTTTCACATCTTGATTATTAGGCTTTCCTTCTTGATTACACTTGCACTTTTGAGTTGTAATATGTCATTTAAAGTGTAATCTTGATTGTATTTGTAACATCATCCAAAACAAGAAATCCTTGTTAGTGTTCTTTTGGCAAGAACACGTTTGGTTGATTTGATTGAAAAGCTTGGTGCTTTTGGTTTTAAAGAGTTTGGTGCTCTTCGAGGTGTTGAAGAGTTTGGTGCTCTTCGAGTTGGAAGATTGTGGTGATCTTCATAAGTGGTGTTGTAAGAAAAGTTTGGTGATCTTGAAGAAAGTTACCCACTCAATGCACTGATCGAGTTGTTGATAGTATAACTCAGTTGGTATCATCAACTAACACTTAAATTTATAGTTGATTTGGTTTTTGTTCAGCGGAAGACTTTTCGCCCTTGTTTTAAACTTGTTTTTCAACACTTGTTTTTAGCAATAGTTATTATCACTTAAGTTCAACAATTATAACTTAATAAGCATATATAAAAGATATGCAAGAAATTAAAGTGCTGTAAGTAAATGAGATACAAGCAATTTTTATAGTGGTTCGAGGATGGGGTAATTCCTCTAATCCACTCTTCCCCAACTCCTAAAGGAATCCACTAAGTAACATATCTTGGTTACAAAGCGATCACTGACCGAGTCACCTTGATCACACACGGTGGCCGCTCCCGGGACTCGATTTTCCACAAAATAGTTGTTTTGCTACTACTCGCCTCCCTTTAACTCTTGGAATCGATTACACAACCTTCCAACGAGCCCAAAGCTTTTGGTTCGAACTTGAACCTTACTACTTTTCCTTCAACATTGGAGAGTAGACCCCTTTTGTTCTTCAAACAAATTTTCTCTTCAACTTGATGAAGTAATCTTTCCTTCACTGAGTGTGTTAGATTGAGTTCGTTCGATATTAGACTTGAGGATTGTCTTTGAAAGCTTAAGTAGTATTTGCAGGGTTGCTTGAATGCTTGTAATGAACTCGGTAACCTTCTCTCAATTGGTTCCTCAGCCTTTTATAGTGCAGATTCAAAAATATGTCCATTGAAGAGATAGACATATGTTTCAAATCTCACTCGTAGGTTGTTGGAATGTCTTGTCCTTGCAGTATTAATGAGGATCATACCATGAATTTAATGCTCTACAACTTTTCCTTGATCTCTGCAGGTTTTCAGGTATATCCCATTGGTTCCTTGCTTTTTGCACTCTTTCAGCAAAACAGCTTTATTGCTGCCAGCCTGACACATGCCTATTTACAACAAAACATTGACTTGTGTTGACAACGGATCTCTATCAGCTTTCTTCAAGTCTTGTATGATGCATACCCCTTCGACATTCGATTCCAATCATCTTGGAATGACTTAGCTGTCAGTAAGCTGTCTGAGACAGCTTTTCATCACTTGACTGATCCTTCACTTGGCTTCACACAGTTGGGTCTTCACTTCAATTTTCAGTCGACTCTTGTAATCTTCAACTTAGCTGACTCCAACTCAGCTCATACAGTCATATCTATTACAAGTTGAATTGCAAAGAAAATGGGGTGCCAACTTCCTATTCTAAGTTTTACATGGTATCATCAAAATCTGAACATAAATTTTCCTAACACCGTTTTTGTCCCTAATAACTTGAATTTTGATTTTTAAGCTTTTAGCTTCTTTATGCAAACAATGTCAACTTCTTTCCTCAATTACTTTTAATTTTTGCTACGGTAAATCACTTCTTCTATAAATATAAGTAATATTGCTTAAAATCAGTAGATCACTCAAAGTCAAAAGATTGAGTAGTCGGTCCAACTTCTTCTGAGAAGCTGGTAGAATCTTCGGTTGGGAACTAGTCTACAATACACATAACAAGGTTAGGAGATCCCTGTTGTGGTCCCAGGAAGGCCCATCTGACGCTCAAGTCAACGATTATATGAGAATAATTCCAGAGTACAAAAATATAATTCGCAGTAATTAATTGAACTCACTTACAAATGGGATTGAGAGACCTTTATATTCCTGGGTTGATGGGCTGCATGAACCTTGTAAGTAAAGTGGGCCGCTTGGGCCAATATGGATTGCGTAGACTGGTATGGGCCGTGTAGGCCAATCTGGCCGTATAAGTTGAAGAATCATATCTGTGGCCCAATATTTAATAATATTGAATAATTAATAACTTAATTAAAAAAATAATGACGATAATTATGACAAGACAATTTTATTACCCAACTATAAGTGTGCAACACTTACGACAAGTTTACAAACTTTTGCTTCCTCACTCACGAAAGGGAGGATTAAACTTTAAAATGATGAGAGTTCTATTAATTTAAGGTGTGTCATAATCGAAATATTATTTATTCTAGTATTGAATATTAGACTGAAATGTGAGACAAGACATGTGTTTGTGTATTTGTTTAAAATTTGCCATTTATATTTATTAGTCCATACTTGCTAGTTATTTAGATGCCCGTAATAATTCTATTGAGATGCATTCGTATTTGTATTAACATTCTTATCTTTTCGACGTTTATTATTGTTTGTAAATAAAAAGGAATTATAATGGCTCAAGAAGCATTGCCAACAACTAAATTATCCAACAAGGTCTCTTTCTTTTTCGATAAATAGATGGTATGTGATTAGTCAATAAGATGGTATGGAAATACCTGCATTTAGTATGAAGAATGTGTAATAATTGGTCAAAGCAGCCATTAATTACATCGACATCCAATGTGACAAAATAAAACAAACTTTTACGTTACAACGAATTTATTCAATTTGATTTATTAAATCTCAAACAATGTATTATCCGTCAATAAACATTTAACTATATACTAACAAAACTCATAAAATTGAAATTAAAATCAAAATTTTTATTACAATGTGAAGTGTTTGCAATCCATCGAATTGTAAATACTATTTTGTCGATTCAAATAACTTTATTACGACTCGATTAAGAACCCTAAACTAGATTTTTTCGTGCCATTTAAGATTTGGGTAAGTCTCTGTCGTGACCATCTAACGGATCTAACCCGTTAGACAAATCCAAATACCTGACCCGCGGTTAATCCGCCTATTGACTCGCACAACCACTAACACTACAACAATAACATCTGCTAGCCGCTGCTAATACATTTTAGAAGGGCTACTAATACCTTTTCGTGGGACTACTAATACGTTTTCAGAAATGTACTAAAATACCTTTAATCGAAAACCATAATATTTTTCAATAAGATTATTAATACATTTTAGGGGAATACTAATACTTTTGTCGGAAAAAATCAACCTTTTTCATGAGGATTACTAAAAAACTCGCTCAAATATTAATACTTTTCCAGGGGGATTACTAATACTTTTCCGAGGAATTGCTAATACTTCTCACGGGAAAAATTAATACTTTTGAGGATTGTCTAATAGTACGTCACTATCTAATAATACTTTTCAAGGGGACAATTAATACATTTAATGTGGATTAGTAATACTTTTGATGGAAAAAATTTATACTTTTCATGAGGGCACTAAAAAATTGTTCAAAATGATTATTAATACTTTTCGGCTTATACTACTAATACTTTTAGGATATACGACTAATACTTTTCAGAGGAAAAATTAATACTTTTAACAACCCCTAATATTACAAAACCGCCATTGGTCTAGAGATGCTATGACACCGTCCCAAAATATTACAAAAATATCATTGGTGCATGAAATTACAATAAAAACAGGTCGGGTCGAGTTGGGTCCGCCTAACGAAAAAGACCCATTAGACGGTCTAACCCAAGTTTTTGTCTTAAGATTTTAGTATCATCGATGATGCTAAAGATATTCACATTTTTTCTGAAAAAGATATGCAATTAGTCAATAGACTGAAAATACCTGCAGTTGGTAAGAAGAATGTGTAATTGGTCAAATCAGTAATTAATTACATTGATATCCAAATGCGATAAAATAAAACAAACTTTTACGTTATATGGAATATATTCAATTTGATTCATTGGTTTTCAGATAATATCTTATATGTCAATAAACATTTAATTATATACTGACAAAACTCATAAAAGTGAAATCAAAATCAAATTTTTTTATTACAACATTTTGTTGCAATCCACTCAATTATAAATACTTACTTTGCTGATTTAAATTATTTTTATTACGACTCGATTACAGTAATCCTATAAAAGATTTTTCTGCGTCATTTAAGATTTAGTATCATTGACGATACTAAATACATTTGCAATTTTTATGAAAAATATATAATTAATCAATAAGCTCATATTAAAATATATGCAGTTGTTATAAAGAGCGTATAATTGGTCAAATCAGATATTAATTACATTGATATCCTAGTGCAACAAAATCACATAATCTTTTACATTACACGGAATATATTCAATTTGATTTATTATTTTTAAATAATATCTTATCTGTCAATAAACTGACAAAACTCATAAAAGTGAAATCAAATTTTTTTTTATTACAACATGAAGTGTTTGCAATCAATCGAATTACAAATGCTTATTTTGCCGATTCAAATAATTTTATTACGATTCGATTACAGTAATTTTATACAAGATTTTTCTGTGTCATTTAAGATTTAATATCATTGGTGATACTAAAAAGATTTGCAGTTTTAAAGAAAAACATATAATTAGTCAATAAGTTGGTATTAAAATACATGTTGGTACGAAAAAATGTGTAATTGGTCAAATCAGTAGTAATTACATCGATATTATTAGATAAATGTTTTTATCAAGATTTTGATAATTATGTTTAAATGAGTTTTTATACCAAAACTATGTTTATGTATGTTGTCCAAAATACTCCTAAATATTTTTAAAATGTTTTTACTAATTTTTGGAGTATTTCTTAGAGTTTATTATTCCATAAAATATTGGACAACATATTTTTATGCTAATTGGTTTTTACACCAAAACAATGTTTATAAATGTTGTCCAAATACTCCCAAGTGATTTAAAATATTTTACTAATTTTTTGGAGTATTTCTTGAAGTTTATTTTTGATAAAAATCGGACAACATTTCAAGATTGGAGGTTGACCGGTCGCCCAAAGCGTCGACCTGTACCTGAAGAAAGAAAACTTGAAACAGAACGTTCTGAGTTAAAAAAATAAAGAGGGGATCGGTCGGGGGCCGACCGAATTTGGCCGCACCCTGGGCGACCGGTGGCCGCCCCCTTCGACTGCACTGGATCGCACTATTTTTTTAAACGTTCGAAATCTTAAACAGGGCAACCGGTCGCCCTGTGCAATTCTGTGACAGAAAAATTGTACCGTTTGAACTCTTTGACATCAAGATTCACTTTTGATTTTTATACAATATTTCTATATCTTGTGATCCTCTTTTTGTAGACAAAAGCAAATAAGAAGGAGCCTATGTTGGGAGCCTATGTTGGTGAAGACTCTCCTATAAATAGAGGATGAATTGAAGACACAAGACAAGAACAACACAAGTAAATACACAACAAGAAATCTGCAAATTTCTAAGCTTTCATTTTCAACACTCTTGTTGTATTTATAGCCTAAGTATTTCACTTTCACATTTTGAGGTCTAGGCTTTATTTCTTGATTACACTTGCACTCAAATTGTAATATTCATTATTGAGTTGTAATCTTAATTTTTGTCATCATTCAACACAAGACATCCTTGTGAGTATTCTTGTGGGAAGAATACACTTGGGTGATCTAGGTGATAGGTGTTTCAAGAGTGTGGTGCTCTTGAGGTGTTTGAAGAATTTGGTATTCTTCGAGATTAAAGATTGTGGTGATCTTCAAAGGTGTCGTTGAAGGAAGATTGTGGTAATCTTCAAAGGGAGATTGTGGTAATCTCCAAAGGTGGTGTTGAAGAAGAGTATGGTGCTCTTCAAGGTGTTGTAAGTTGAATTTGTATTAATTGTGGTAATTAATAAAATTCTTTTTTTCTTTTTCAAAACCATCCCGGATATACTGGGGTGGTAGTAGATTAGGCCCTAGGTGGGTTGAACTTCTATAAATTGACGCGTGTTATTTACATTCCGCACCTTTATTATTATCTTGGCGTATTTGATTCGAAAAAGAGGGCATAATCGAAAAGATGGAGATAATCTATTCACCCCCCTCTAGATTATCGTAGCCGCTTGGACTTACAAATGGTATCAGAGCCAAACTCTTTGGCAAGCTCGTTCCACATCGCGAGTAAAGAGGAACGATCATCGGCTACGAACGAAGTCTACCTTACCGGCGCCTCCACCACCAAGCCACCACTATTCGATTCCAAAAATTTTACATTTTGGAAAGAAAGAATGGAATGCTATCTATAAGGTTGCGGGTTCGATATTTGGAACACGGTCGTAAATGAAGAATCCATTCCAATGATGAACACACCACACAAAGGCCTCAAAGAGCTCAATGATGAAGAAAAGAAAATCATCTCCTTAAATGGTAAAACTCTTAATATTTTGTATTGTTCACTTACTATTTTGGAATATTATCATATTGTAGGAATTAAATCGGCACATGAAGTATGGAGAAAATTAGAAGAAGTATATGCAAATGAAAGGAGCCACTCAAAAGCATCTACTTCTCAAATGGATACAAACCCAACATGGGATGAGCTTCCTACAACTTCCGATATCGATGAAAACGAACGATGTCTTATGGGCTTCGAAGAAGAAAACGAGGTAAGTTCAAAACCCTCCATTTCTTATGATAATGTATTACAAAATGATTATAGTGATTTGCAAAATGATTTTGATGAACTTCAAAATGAATTCCAAAGTTTACTTGTTAAATACAAAAATTTGAAAAAGGAATTCAATATTTTGAAAATTGATAAGGATAATTTATTTTCCTCTTATGAATCACTTTCATGTGATCACACCACCACACTTGACAAGGTTAGAAACCTTGAAAAAGAAAATAGTACTCTTGTTGAGGATATTAATTGCATCAAAAATGATTTATCATTATTCAACTTGAGTACCGATAAAATGATCGATATTATTGATAAATTGAAACAAGGACTTGATCATAAGCCTAGTGTTGTTAATTATGTGAAAAAAATCAAGTCCCTATGCATGTTGGTCATTATGCTCCCAAAATTACTACTTGTTTTTATTGTGGTAAAACGGGTCACACGGTTAATACTTGTCGGGCTAGAAATAGCTCTAATTATTATTGGAGACTTAAAAGTCTCAAAGCTAATTTCAAAGGACCTAAACACTTGAGGGTACCACAAAATAATGTCATATTAGGTACCCAGCAGAATCGAGAAAAATACATACCGCCAAGAAGACATCAAATGACCATTTCATTTGATCAAAGGAGAAGACAACATCAAAATAAATTTCCAAGAGAAAGACACTATCAACAATGGGAAGAACACAATCCTTGGAAATGGAGCAATTGGAGAAGCTATCATCAACAAGATGATTTTCAAAGGGGAAGATATCATCAACAATGGGAACGACACAACTCATGGAAATGGCGTAATTGGTAAACATTATCTCCTCATTTAAATATGCATTTTATTTTGTTATGCATGTTTTTATTTGTGCCTTAATTGTAAAATGAGTTTTCAAATGTTTTTATTTGTGCCTTAATTGTAAAATGAGTTTTCAAATATTTCTTAAAATTAAGGTCTTTAATATATTTGTGTGTTCTTAATTTTTTTTTTATAAAAAAAGAGGACCTTGCATGTTATATTTAAAACTCTTGTGCATTTGTTTAAATTATAGTGCTTTATCATCTCTTATGGATTTTTATGGCATAAGCATACTTGTGACATATATCATTGCTCTAGCCTACACTATTACAATTATTCTTGTGTGCAAGACTTGTTCTAAGAATTGTGTAGGATTTATATATCTTCTTCAATGGTTATCCACTAATTATTTTCTCAAGAGAGAACCATAAGATATCGAGGTACGCTCACCATTGTTATTCATCTCATAGACTCGATATACTTTTGTCATATGTTTATGTGCTTGCTTTTTAAGATATTTCAAAGTATTTCATACAAGTGCCATATTTTAGAGGATTTTTCGATTTTTGAAAAGCACTGTTTGATAAAGCTTGTTTTATCCTAGACTTGTAAAAGATTGTATTTTGATTTGATAAAACATTTGATTTTCATTCTCATCTTAGAATTATGCATTTGATTGCTCATATTTATTCTTGTCTAAACTTTTGTTCAAATGCTTCTTTTAAAATGAGGTCTCAACTATATGCTCTTGAATTTTTTCAAATTTCAAAAGAGACCTTATATAGCTTCCTATAAGCTTATTTGAACTTACATGTTTTATGAAACTCTTGATGATTTATTTGAAAGCATAGTATGTGTTACTTGTTATTATGTCTCTATTTTTCGATATTACTATGCTCTTGTGCAAGATATCTTGATTAAGATTTTGCAGAAATTTTTTGAATTTTGGAACAAGCTTGTTGACCAAGGCGAGGTTGGTAGCTCAAAAGTATCGTCAAGGTATTGATTTTGATGTAACATTTGCACCCGTAGCACATTTAAAAGCTATTTGCATTTTACTTGCCCATTCTTGTTTTAAGATAATTTCAAGCCTTACCAAATGGATGTTAAAACCAATTTTCTAAATGGTTTTATTCAAGAAGAAGTCTATATAAAACAACCTCCGGGGTTTAAAATTTTTCTAGGCCAAATGACTTTTATAAAAGGCCTTGTATGATTTAAAACAAGTACCCCGTGTATGGTATGATAGAGTTAGTTATTTTTGCTAAATGGTTTTACAAGAGGTAAAGTTTATAGTTTATACTACTCTCTTTTTTTTTAAAAAAAAAAAAAGGGGCAAGATTGTTTACTTGTCCAAATTTATGATATCATTTATGGTGTTACTAATGAATTATTGTGCAAGTTATTTTCTAAGTTGATGCAAGGTGAACTTAAGATGATCATGATGGGGGAGCTAAAATTTCTTCATTGAACTTCAAGTTAAACAAAGCCAAGAAAGTGGTTATAATCAAAGTATACAATAGAACCTTTGAAGAAGTTAGACATTGAAAGAAGGAAGAACCATTTCAACCTATATGGCTACCAATGCAAAAATTGACAAAAGTTGAGGAAGGCATATTGATTGACAAACATATTCGAGGTATGTTCATTAACTTTTCTTATTCCTTTAGACTCGACATTCTCTATGTCTTATGTCTATATGCTCGACTTCAAAACTATCCCAACGAATCTCATTAAAGTGCCGTTAAAAGAAAATTTCAAATAATTGAAAGGCACTTCTTCTTATGACTTGTATATCCAAAATTTTAAAACGTTCATATTTTTTGGGATAACAAGTCCGATGATTACAATTTCTCAAAATATGGTTCGTCATAATCAAACTAAACATATTGAGATTCGATATCTTTTTCTAAGGGGTTGCGTTTCTTAAAACGAAAATTTGAGATGTGTTTAATTCCGTCTCAAAGATAACTCGCGGACATTTGTTCATTTACCGCCGAGTCTTTTACCTCATTTCGAGCTTGATTATGACATAATGTATATTGAATGAGGTCTACGTTTGCATTTTGCACATTTTTAAAACTTAGGGGCGGAAAATCGGATTTTTGGATCAAATTTCGGTTTTTCAAAACAAAACAGAACCAGTGGGCTGGCTGGGGTAAGGCCAACCGGTCGACCAGCACTTCGACCGGTCGCCCATACCCCAGATTGGTCGCCCACTTTGTGGTTTCTTGGTTATATTCGTCTCTGTTCTCAGACTTTGGCATTTTGGCCCTTTTAACTCTATTTTCGTCCCCTTTGCAAATTTCACACACAATTCACTTCAAATGTATTTTGTTGCATAAATTACATATTTTGGGGATTATCTAGCTCGATTATCATCATCATTGCTCTTCTTTACCGATTAAATGGTAAGAATTTCTCTTTTTATCTCAATTGGGTTGAACCCTCGAGTAGAGATGTCAATAAGGGTAGGGCCCTAAGGGCCGACCCCAGCCCGACCCTAAAAATCTAAGGGGTTGGGTCTATATTTCATAGACCCTTATAACATGAGGGCTTTTTAGCCTGCCCTATTGGCCCTAGGCCGCGTCTAGGGCTAAGGTAGGGCCGCCCTTAGGGCTTTTTTTCGATAAGTGTTTTGTATTTAATATATTTATATTCAAAATGTATGCTTGTAATACTATTAATCTATTATTTGATCTCATTAATCAATTACCATTTATCTTAACAAATTATCAAATTTGATCTTTGATCTCATTTATAATTTAGTCTTACTAAATAACTTACTATATACAAAATTAAAGTTGGTACGCAATTGGTAATTATTATTTAGTATGTTAATAATTATAGAGAACTAAAATATATTTGGTATAGACTATGTGATTAC
Source organism: Rehmannia glutinosa (assembly GCA_016081115.2). Classification (NCBI taxonomy): domain Eukaryota; kingdom Viridiplantae; phylum Streptophyta; class Magnoliopsida; order Lamiales; family Orobanchaceae; genus Rehmannia; species Rehmannia glutinosa. The sequence goes on from JABTTQ020002141.1 coordinate 844,443, forward strand.
TAAAATAAAATTGACAAATTTTGAATATTTTAATCCAAATGGAGTCTAAGAATTACATGGCGTTATTTTATAAAATAAATAATTCGCAAGTTAATTTTTCCATCATGATGCAATGTTTTAATTTGCATTTAAATAACTTCATAAAAAATGTAAAAAAAAAAAAAAAAAGTCATAGGGCCGACCGACTGCCCGACCCTAGCACTACAAGGCTAGGGTTGGGCTTAGAATTTTCAAGCCCTTATAAGTCCGGGGTTTTTAGCCCTAGCCCTTAAGGGTTAGGGCCTTTTAGGCTAGGGCGAGGGTCGGGACGGCCGACCCTTATCGACATCTCTACCCTTGAGAATGTGCTTATACCTTGCTATTTTGATGAAATTCTTGTATTTATATATTGAATATGATGATTGTAGATGAATGATCTTGTTGTATTGCAATTGGTGATGAATTTTTTGGCTTAAACGAATCACAAAGGCGTTATATTTCTCTTGTTTTATTCGACGACGCCAAGTGTTCGACAAAATGTTTGAATGAAAAAATCATCACCTACATGATTCTCTTGATTTGAAAAGTTTTATAAGTTTGTAGAGATCATGTTTTATCAATCAAATGAGCTTTTACAAATCAAATGAGCAATTTTTTCCTTTTATTCGAATTTAAGCTTAAATGCTCAATATGCTCGATAAATCGATTAAATTGCGCACTTTGATATAATTATATGATGTTTTTATCGTGCTAACATTATTTTTGATGATTCCAAAGGGGGAGAAAAGAAAACGCTCATATGCTCAAAGAAGCGAAAATAAGCGTGCAAGAAAAGCTATAAGATAGGGCTCTTTAAAGCCAAAATCGTGAACAATACTTAGTCCATGTGATGTATTATGAACTCTTATGCTTGACTAATGATGTTTTGTGACAGGGGAGCTTCTATGCTCAAATAATTCAAGCTTAAGTTATAAAAGCTAAGCTTTTAGCTTTTAGTTGGTTGCTTTTATACTTGTTCTTGATATGCATATTGATAGGGGGAGCTTGTGCAAAAATGATTTTGAAAAATCTTTGCTCCTATACTTGTGTGTTTGTACTTATGATGAATCTTGCTTATAATGGATTGATGTTTTAGACCGGAAAATTTGTTTTGTTTTAAATCTACTTCCTAAAATTGTTTTGGTTTGTAATCATCAAAAAGGGGGAGTTTGTTAGATAAATGTTTTTATCAAGATTTTGATGATTATGTTTAAATGAGTTTTTATACCAAAACTATGTTTATGTATGTTGTCCAAAATACTCCTAAATGTTTTTAAAATATTTTTACTAATTTTTGGAGTATTTCTTAGAGTTTATTATTCGATAAAATATTGGACACCATATTTTTATGCTAATTAGTTTTTACACCAAAACAATGTTTATAAATGTTGTCCAAATACTCCCAAGTGATTTAAAATGTTTTTACTAATTTTTTGGAGTATTTCCTGAAGTTTATTTTTGATAAAAATCGGACAACATTTCAAGATTGGAGGTTGACCGGTCGCCCAAAGCGTCGACCTGTACCTGAAGAAAGAAAACTTGAAACAGAACGTTCTGAGTTAAAAAAATAAAGAGGGGGACCGGTCCAGCAGGGGGCTGACCGGTCGCACCCCCCTTTGACCTGTACCTGGATCGCACTATTTTTTTAAACGCTCAAAATCTTAAATAGGGCAACCGGTCGCCCTGTGCAATTATGTGATGAAAAAAATTGTACCGTTTGAACTCTTTTGACAAAGAAGATTCACTTTTGATTTTTGTACAATATTTCTACATCTTGTGATCTCTTTTTGTAGACAAAAGCAAACAAGAAGGAGCCTGTTGTTGTGAAGACTCTCCTATAAATAGAGGATGAATTGAAGACACAAGACAAGAACAACACAAGCAAATACACAACAAGAAATCGCAAATTTCCAAGCTTTCATTTTCAACACTCTTGTTGTATTTATAGCCTAAGTATTTCACTTTCACATTTTGAGGTCTAGGCTTTATTTCTTGATTACACTTGCACTCAAATTGTAATATTCATTATTGAGTTGTAATCTTAATTTTTGTCATCATTCAACACAAGACATCCTTGTGAGTATTCTTGTGGGAAGAATACACTGGGTGATCTAGGTGATAGGTGTTTCAAGAGTGTGGTGCTCTTGAGGTGTTTGAAGAATTTGGTATTCTTCAAGATTGAAGATTATGGTGATCTTCAAAGGTGCTCTTCAAGGTGTTGTAAGTTGAAGGAAGATTGTGGTCAAAAATCTTCAAAGGGAGATTGTGATAATCTCCAAAGGTGGTGTTGAAGAAGAGTGTGGTGCTCTCTTGAGGTGTTGTAAGTTGAATTTGTATTAATTGTGGTAATTAATAAAATTCATTTTTTCTTTTTCAAAACCCATCCGGATATACTTTGGGGTGGTAGTAAGATTACAAGATTTTTTTGCCATCATTTAAGATTTAGTGGGTTGAACTACTATAAATCGACGCGCTTGTTATTTACATTCCACACCTTTATTATTGTATTGGCGTATTGGTTCAAAAAGAAAGGCTTATTTTCAGGCAAAGATGGAGATAATCTATTCACATCCCTCTACTAAAAAGATTATCGAAAAACATATAATTAGTCAATAAGTTGGTATTAAAATACATGCGAAAAATGTGACTTATAGTAATTACATATATCAATACGACAAAATAATTTATGTTTACGAGAATATATCAATCTAATTTATTAATTTTTTAAATAATGTCTCATCTCACAATAACCATTTAACTATATACCGACAAACCTCATAAAAGTGAAATCAAAATTAAGTTTCTTTATTACAACATTTTGTTGCAATCCACCCAATTATAAATACTTACTTTTTTTGATTCAAATTATTTTATTACGACTCGATTGGTATTACGAATCGTATACAAGATTTTTGGTCATTTAAGATTTACTATCATTGACGATACTAAAAACATTTACAATTTTTATGAAAAATATATAATTAATCAATAAGCTGAAATCAAAATACATACAGTTGTTATAAAGAGTGTGTAATTGGTCAAATCAGGTATTAATTACATTGATATCCTAATACTACAAAATCTCATAAACTTTTATATTACACGAAATATATTCAATTTGATTTATTATTTTAAATAATATCTTATCTGTCAATAAACTGACAAAACTCATAAAAGTGAAATCAAAATTATTTTTTTTATTACAACATGAAGTGTTTGCAATCAATCGAATTATAAATACTTATTTTGCCGATTCAAATAATTTTATTACGATTCGATTACAACAATTTTATACAAGATTTTTCATTATCATTTAAGATTTAATATCATTGGTGATACTAAAAAGATTTGCAATTTGAAAGAAAAACATATAATTAGTCAATAAATTGGTATAAAAATAGATCTTGGTGTGAAAAATGTGTAATTGTTCAAACCAGTAGTAATTACATCGATATATAAATACGACAAAATAATTTATGTTACACAGAATATATTCAATCTAATTTACTAATTTTTTAAATAATGTCTCATCTGTCAATAAGCATTTAACTATATACGACAAACCTCATAAAAGTGAAATCAAAGTCATATTTTCTATTAATTACAACATTTAGTATTGGCAATCCATCGAAATAAATACATATTTGGTTGATCCAAATAATTTTATGACAACTCAGTTATAATAATTTTGTACAAGATTTTTCTGCATGTGAGATGTTTTTAGACGATAATATTTACAAAAAAAAATATTATTACTTAAAACAAAAATATTCTAGTTGTTCATACAAATCTATACTTTCATCAAACTATATATGATGATAATAATAATGTTCACTAGTCAAAAAAAGAAAGCAAAAATAAGATGGCAAGGAAGAAAGGAAACATCCTAGAAGGAAAAGCAAGGCCTAATCCCCAACTCTACATGATTTTGTGTGATTGGATTTGGATTTTTGGTCTTAGTCTTAATTAATCATAGATAGAAGCAAAAAGAAAAAAGGGGTCCAGAGTGTAATAATGGTAATTAATCTTTAATTATTCTTTAGATCATGAATGAAGACAATTATAATTAATAAAAGCAATGGAATCTCCATTTAAAATAGACAGTTCCATCTATTCTTAATCACACGTACGCGGAAACCTAGAGAGACAAACAGATTGTTGTAATAACATTGATGATCCTACCCCCACCACCCATTAACCAATTACATATAGAGAGAGAGAGAAACCTCCTAGACCTATACGTATAGAGAGAGAGAGAGTAGAGAAAGAAGGAGGGCTTAATTGCAAAATTCGTCCATAACTATAAGAGACTTGCAATTTTGGTCATGCAAATATTTTAGGTAACAATTTTGGTCCCGTAAAATTTTAACATTTGCAAATTTGATCCCATAAGTTCTACTTTATACAATATTGGTCCAAGAATTCTGATTTTATACTATTTTGGTCCCGTAAGTTCTGATTTGCCTAATATTTTTACTAGAAGTTTGGTTTTGTACGATTTTGGTCCCAATTGGATGTTTCAATATTCCATTTGTTCCCGCAATATTATTTTTTTTTAGCCAAAATACCAAAAATATCTATGACCATTAAAAACTACAAGACTGAAACTTGCTAGTTTGACTAAAGGATAAAATTGTGAAATACCCAAAAGACCAAAACTACCGCATCAATGAAGCTATAGGACTAAAACTGTTAACTCCTAAAAACTACAGGACTAAATTTGCAATTAAGCCAAAAGGAGAGGAAGAGGTGGAAATATGTGTCACATGCCATGTGCACAGCTGTGTTCACCCCCTACTCCCGCAAAACCACCCCCCACACCCCCACCCCCCAATCCTGAAGAAATTAATACTAATAATTCAGTATACATAAGCATCTCACTTCATCTCCCCGGCTTTTGACCTCCCTTTCAGTTTTCACCTCTCTTCTTCTTCTCTCTCTCTCTCAAAACAAACCAATCCACTTCCTCTGTTTGCGCTCTCTCTCTCTCTCTCTCTCTCTAAAATGGCAGAACCAACAGAGCAGCTTATGAACTGCTAAAGAGAAAAGAAAGAAAGAAAAAGAAAACCCACCATAAAAATCCAGTCTTTTTGAAACATGAAAGCCGATAACAATCTCTTCCACCACCCCTTATACTTCATCATCTTCTTCTTCTTCTTCTTTTTCATTTCTCTCTCATCCCAATTTCAAGCTTCCACAGCCGCTGATAATGGCGGCCTCTTAATAAAAGACTCTCAGCAGCTCATTTCCTTCAAAAACTCCCTCTCAAACCCCGACGAGCTCATCACGTGGCAGCCCACAATCTCTCCCTGCAATTTCCATGGCGTTTCCTGTAAAAACTCTAGGGTTTCATCCATTGACCTCTCAAATTCCCATCTCAACACCGACTTATCTACAGTCGCCACCTTTTTGCTCTCTCTCCAGAACTTAGAGTCCCTCGTGCTCAAAAACACAAACATATCTGGCCCAATATCTTCTGTTTCAAGATTCTCATGTAATAGTTTCTTGAATTCATTAGATCTATCCGAAAATTACATTTCTGGGCCTATTACTGATATTCCAGCTCTCAGAGTTTGCTCTAATTTGGTTTCTTTGAATCTTTCTAAAAATTCAATGGACCCTTTTGTTAAGGGAGTGGCTAGAGGTTATGGGTTGTCATCTCTACGTGTTCTTGATCTATCTTACAATAATATTTCTGGTGAAAATGGAGTTTCTTGGCTTTTATCAACTTCTTTTGCTGAGCTGCAGTATTTGTCCTTGAAGGGCAATAAAGTGACAGGGGGTTTGGTTGAATTTAATTTCAAGAATTTGGAGTATTTAGATCTCTCAATTAATAATATTTCCAGCAATTTCCCTGTTTTTAGTGACTGCTCAAGCTTGCAACACCTGGATTTATCTTCCAATAAATTCTTTGGTAATGTTGAGAACTCACTTTCCACATGTGGCAAGCTGAGTTTTGTTAACCTCACCAATAATCACCTCACAGGCTCAGTTCCAAATCTGCCAAGTGGGAGCATACAGTTTCTGTACCTCCAAGAAAATGATTTCAGGGTGTTTTTCCAGATAGTTTATCTGATTTATGCACAACCCTTGTGGAGTTAGATCTGTCTTTCAATAATCTAACAGGTACTTTGCCTGAAAGTCTTGCTGCATGCTCTGGTTTGGAGCTTCTTGATATCTCAGCCAATAATTTCTCTGGTGAGTTGCCTGTTGATATTTTCTTGAAATTGAGCAATTTGAAGACTTTGGTGTTGTCTTTCAATAATTTTGTTGGTGGATTGCCTGATTCTTTGTCAAAGTTGGTGTCTTTGGAGACTTTAGATGTGAGTTCAAATAATTTGTCTGGTTTGGTTCCTGCTGGGCTTTGTCAAGACCCTAGGAACAGCTTTAAAGTGTTGTACCTTCAGAATAATATGTTCACAGGTCCAATCCCTGAGAGCTGGAGTAATTGTTCACATTTGGAGTCACTTGATCTGAGTTTCAATTATCTGACTGGTACTATACCACCTAGTTTGGGGTTCTTGAAAAATTTAAGAGATATTATCATGTGGTTAAATCAACTCCATGGTGAGATCCCACAGGAGTTTATGTACTTGCAGAGTTTGGAGAATTTGATTCTTGATTTCAATGACTTGAGTGGATCCATACCTGCTAGTCTTAGCAACTGTTCGAATTTGAATTGGATTTCGCTGTCGAATAATCAGTTTAGTGGCGAAATTCCGGCTTCTTTGGGCCAGTTGGCCAATCTTGCTATTCTGAAGCTCGGGAATAATTCGTTATCGGGGAGTATTCCGTCGGAGTTAGGGGATTGTCGTAGCTTGCTTTGGTTGGATCTCAATACAAATTTCCTTAACGGACGATCCCGTCTGGTTTGTTCAAGCAATCGGGCAATATTGCAGCGGCCGTGTTAACGGGGAAAAGTTACGTTTATATCAAGAATGATGGAAGTAAACAGTGCCATGGGGCCGGGAATTTGCTCGAGTTTGGTGGTATTCGACAGGAACAGTTAAACAGGATATCGACGAGGCATCCGTGTAATTTTACGAGTTTATAGAGGCATAACTCAGCCGACGTTCAACCACAACGGATCGATGATTTTTCTCGACCTTTCTCACAATCAGTTGGACGGTAGTATCCCGAAGGAGCTCGGGTCCATGTTCTACTTGTCTATACTTAATATGGGACACAATGATCTCTCCGGTCCGATTCCTCAGGAGCTTGGGGGTTTGAAGAGTGTTGCGATTCTTGATTTGTCGTACAATAGGTTGAACGGGACGATCCCGCAGTCGTTGACCAGCCTGACGTTGCTTGGGGATATCGACCTGTCGAACAACAACCTCTCAGGATTGATTCCCGAATCGGCCCCATTCGATACTTTTCCCGATTACAGGTTCGCAAATAATTCGGGACTTTGCGGGTACCCTTTACCGTCTTGTGGGTCGGGATTAGGTTCGGGAAGCGGGCAGCACCCGAAATCACGCCGTAAACAAGCGTCCCTCGCGGGCAGTGTGGCGATGGGGCTGTTGTTTTCTCTGTTCTGCATATTCGGTTTGATTCTTGTTGCCGTTGAAACGAAGAAGAGGAGGAAGAAGAAAGAGGCTGCTCTCGAGGCGTATATGGAAAATCACTCCAACTCGGCAACAGCGCATAGCAACTGGAAGCTTAGCGCTCGTGAAGCGTTGAGCATTAATCTCGCCACTTTCGAAAAGCCGCTACGAAAGCTCACTTTCGCCGATCTTCTAGAAGCCACGAACGGTTTCCACAACGATACCCTTATCGGCTCTGGTGGTTTTGGTGATGTGTACAGAGCGCAGTTGAAGGACGGAAGCGTTGTGGCTATCAAGAAATTGATACACGTTAGTGGCCAAGGGGATCGGGAATTCACGGCTGAAATGGAAACCATCGGGAAAATCAAGCATCGGAACTTAGTTCCGCTCTTGGGGTACTGCAAAGTCGGGGAGGAACGTCTCTTGGTCTACGAGTACATGAAGTATGGAAGTTTAGAAGACGTTCTTCACGACCGGAAAAAAATCGGAATCAAGCTAAATTGGTTCGCAAGGCGGAAAATCGCGATAGGAGCGGCTAGAGGATTAGCGTTCCTCCATCACAATTGCATTCCACACATCATTCACCGGGACATGAAATCGAGCAACGTGTTGCTCGACGAGAATTTGGAGGCTAGGGTTTCTGATTTCGGAATGGCGAGGCTAATGAGTGCAATGGACACTCACTTGAGTGTCAGCACGTTAGCTGGGACTCCAGGTTACGTTCCTCCGGAATACTATCAGAGCTTTAGGTGTTCGACGAAAGGCGATGTTTATAGTTATGGTGTAGTTTTGCTCGAGCTGCTCACGGGGAGGCAGCCGACTGATTCGGCCGATTTTGGGGATAATAATCTCGTTGGGTGGGTTAAGCAGCACGCGAAGATGAGAATAAGCGATGTTTTTGATCCCGAGTTGATCAAAGAAGACCCGAGTTTGGAGATTGAGCTTTTGCAACACTTGAAAGTGGCGTGCGGCGTGTTTGGACGATCGGCCTTGGAAACGTCCGACTATGATTCAAGTCATGGCGATGTTCAAAGAGATTCAGGCGGGATCGGGATCGATTCTGCTTCGTCGATTGCGATCGATGATGGAGGTTTTAGTGCAGTTGAAGGGGTGGAGATGAGCATAAAGGAAGGCAACGAGTTGAGCAAGCATTTGTGAGGAAAGTTCAACGGCCAGGATTCTTTGATCAAGAAGATGGATCTCAAAAATTTTCCAAAATGTCATTGTACTTGTACTAGAAATTATTGTATTTACAGCTAGTAGTTCACCTCTCTGAAAAAAAGCCAAAAATGAAAATCTTGTTATTATACATAAAAAAGAAGGTTGTTTAACTTGTAACATTTGTTGTACATATATAGTTTGAGTTTGTTATGCTGCTTTTTCAGTTTTTCATGGCTTTTTATTTTTATGAAACAGAACATTTTTAGATTCAGATAGTCTTTTGAAAGGTGCTGTTAGATCTGTGACCTCACAGTGATGGTGACTAAGTGGATGGTTTTTTTGGACCTTTCTTCTATCCTTTCTCATCATAATCAGCATCATCATTTTCTTTTCTTTTTTTTTTAAATAAATAATTTTTTTCTTTTATTTAATTTCTTGTTAATTTAAAATATTAATAATTGTAAAAATTGTCAATACATAATACATGTCTACTTGACATGCATGCATGCAAGTCACACATCAAATCCTTCATTAAAGATTTGGAATTGTGTTTCCCAGTTGTAGGCCCTCCATACTCATGCTTACCAACTGTCATGTTCCAACTATTTTTATCAATTTTCTTGTTTCTTTTTTCTTTTTTCCTATTCACAAACAGGTGTATCATCATTCAATTATTGCTAGGAAAAGTTTAAAACTTTCCAAGTTTACTAATATATAGTCCCTTTGACTCAGTCAAACCATCTCTTTTCTATTTTCCCTTACATTGTATGTGCAAGATGGGGTCTTAACATATGTCACATTGTATTCATTTGGATTGATGAATTTAAGTCTTAAAAATTTCAGAATTTATAATAATAAATTCATTGAACTTGTTTGAATGTGAGTAGACACCATTTCGAAGTTTGTTTGAGTTGAATGTTGATTAGGATTTTCTAGGTTAAATTAATTTCATCTCCTTCTATTAATTTTATATTCTTTTTTAAGGGCAAAAACAAAAAAAAAAAAAAAGGAAAAAGAAAGAAAAAGAGAATCTCAAGTCATTTACTCTAGGAAGATACCATGTACCCATTTCTTGGAATACAATTTGTCATCATATTCAATCTCAAACACTACTTTTAAGATTAGTAAAGTGGTCCTCAAATATAGATTGGTTTTTATTATGTGTGTTTGTGTCTTTTTTTGTGTGTGTTTGTGTGCATGCGCATGTGCACGTCTATTCTTGCTTGAAGACTATGCAATTCCCACAAAGCAAGGGGGTGCTCAATTACCCAAAAAAGCCCACATTTTACCTTAAAGTTATGAAATTGAAACCCCAAAAATCCTTTTATATAATGCCACCTCATTCAAAATAAATTTATCAAAAGTATTTTCCAAAATGACATCATCATCAATTGTCTTACAAAAATCATATTTGATTGACCAAGATACACAATATATAGTGTTGTAATGTTACACCAAAAGTACAAAAAAATTTGGAGAATATGTTTGAAAGATTCAAAAAGTAAAAAGGAGAATATGTTTATTCATATTCATATAATTGGACCATCTAATTTATTTATTCACAAATCTTTTCTCAACACCTCTTAAATATACCCTAGTGTTCAATTCCAAGGCTGGACCAGAAATAAAATATTAATCCCCCCTATCTCATAGTTTCAATGCATCAAGGCACAAACTATTCTATCCTAATTAATGTCTGCCCACTTGGATTCAAAATTTTGCACCTTTTTATAATCCAAGAAATTCAAGATTTGTCCTCATCCTTTGAACAGCTTTCATGAATCACTCATTTCTTTGGGGGTGGGGGTGTGGGTTTTAGGTTTCCAAGATTCAAAAGTTGGCCCAAATAAAAATTTTAATTTGAACCTTCAAGATTTATGACTTCTAAAAGTGCCTTTTCTTTGTTAGTGATGCAATTTTACTCAAAATTTTATTTTCTTGGGTTAAGAAACCAAAATAAAGATGGTTAATTTTTTTAAGTTTTTTTTTTTTTTTTCTGTCAAACCCTTGCTCGTGTTTTTTCTTTTTTCTTCTTTTTTTCTGAATAAGATGTATATAGTTAAATCTCACTAGAAATGATTTAAATGACTTGTTTACATGACCCTCAATTTTTCCTTCTTTAAAAAAATTAGCAATTTAAAAGGCATAGCTAAAAAAAAAAAAGTTGCAATCACTTTCACACAATCAAACAAATGAACAATTTTACAAAACAAAACAAAACAAAACAACCTAATTAAATGTGCACACCTAATTAAACATCTTCCTGCAGATACAGCTGTGCTTGTTGTTCATCTCTCCAAGTCTTCAATTAAAATATTTGGAGTTTGTTCCCTAAATTAGCTTACATTATTAATTAATAAAACGTAAGCTGTGTGGCCTACTTGTTCTAATTTTATTTATTATTTTTTTTTTTTTTTTTTGATTTCCGCGCGAACTACGCAGCGACGTTGAGGACAACAGTTTCTAATTTTATTTAAAGGTAAAAGCGGGATGTGCTTTGTTTCAGAAGTGTTAAAGAGAACAATTATGTTCGACCCCCCAATCTACTAATAACGATCTCTCCCCAATGCTATTCAGTATGAGTTCCCACCAAATCTTCACCAGCTCGCATATGCCCCGGGTAGCAATTTGATGGAGCAGGGACATAAACCCCTGACCTCCACCCCACAAACAATTTGATGGAGCAGAACGTTCCATGTAATTTCCACCTGGTTTTCTTCTAAATAACCCAAATACACGTTTGTATATCAGATCCCGAAATATATATAATTTATTTTTTAATTTTTGTAAATCTTAAGCCAACCAAACAAATCTCCTACCAAACCAGTATTTAATGACAATAAATTTGACTGATTTTTATTTCTTCTTTCAATTAGGGTCATCACATGTGGGTTTACAATTTAAAGCATCTATCTATTTAGTTCTCTGTCATTTTGATCAGAGAAGTATGTGGCATACGGCTGTCCTAATTTACGTACAAGATTAGTACTATGACCATATTCTTCTTTTCATTTCTTATTATTAATTATTAACCAAAAAAATAGCCCTTAATCTTGTTTTGGTTCGTTCTTAAACTTTGTTTGATTTGTGGATGCAAAATCACCAATACTAAAAGTTAACTTATCCCAAGTGATATATCAATAGATGACATAGTCAATTCAAAATAGAGCCAATAATAATAGGGAGCAAAATGTGAGCGTATAAAAATTAGAAATTAAAGAATATGAATAACAAGCAAAAAGTCGTGATGCTGCTAAAATTCGCATATCACTCAAAAAAAAACTTCAAAATTTCAAAAGCAATAAATCATCAAAGCTGGGATATTTCTTTTAGTTAGAATAAAAAATATTTAGAATTTATATGATATTTCTTTTAATTTTCTAATAAACACCAACAAAGCAATAAAAGGGTCCAAGGTTGCATCTTGGAAGACTCTCTAATGCCTAAGTTAGCAAAAATCTCAAGAATAATCCGAATGGACTAAAACACGTACTCTCTCCCATTCACAATAAGTGTCCTTTTGGCACATTAAAAAATCTTCAAAAAGAATGTCTTTTTCACATTTTCAAGACTAGTAAAAAATATATTTCCCAAATTACCCTTAAATTTATTATTTTCCAACTAACATTAATGCTTAAATTTGTTTATTCCAAAGTAGCATTTATAATTAATTAAGGATATATTTGGTATTTAGCATAATTCTTAATATGTGTGTTTTTTTCCTAGAAAGACACTTATATTGAATAGGAGGGAGTAGTATTTAGCAATAAATTGTGTACTTTGTAAATGAGACAAGACGATGTATTTATACTCATGGCTTTGGGTCTCAAGGGCCGTTTCAATGAATTGGGCCTCGTTGCCAATAGATTGGCAATAATTAAGCCTTAACCTAAATAATTATCATTAAGGGCAATAAATAATAAATAAGTTATAATTAAGCAATATTAAAAATTGAAATTATTCACGCCAAAGTTGTAAAATGCTAAATGAATTGCAATGTACCTAAGAGTGAAAATAAATTAAGCATTAGTCGACCTTTTTTTTTTATATTAAGTGCAAGATTCTAGTAGGGAAGGAATTAGTGGGATTTGATCCTCAATGGTCTGAGTTACAATAAATTCATTTGGCATTTACAAACGGTTTTGTAGATGCTACATATGAAGTACTACACTTGGTGTAACATCTACCATTCATGTGTTATATTTTTAAGGAAGTGTAACACTTGTAATACATCTACACACTAAGCATTATAAGTGAATGGTAGATGCTACACATACTTGGTGGTCCAAACGTAACATCTAGAAAACTTTTACAGACGTTTAAGTAATAATTATTTTCCATAAGTAGGGTACATGCATTCATAGTACCTCTGAAATCTTTGGACTTCAGCCCTTAATATTGTGCCCTATTAGACCATTAAACTCATTATATTACTGGGGCCACTAGGCATATAGTTGCACCTCTTTAATCTCAATTATCAACAATCCCAAGTTTGTATAATTGAATATAAACCAAAAACTATCATGACAATAAAAAAATAATTTATCTACAAATAATCTATAGGTAAATATTAAGATAATTGTAAAGTTTATGTAAAATTAATGTAGATAAATATTTACCAACAAAATCTAAAATTATTGGTTAATACAATATTTTTATTGATAAATTTAAAATTATTGGCGATTTTTCGATAATTGGTGGGTATAGTTTGGAGGAAAACAATCTTTTTCATTTTATCGGTATTATATAGGCAATTGTAAAATTTAGTGACAACCATTTATGCCAGTCTTCTGATGTAATTCTTTTAGTAATTTAATCAAATTCAAATTTATTCTCAAATTTAATAAAAAAAATATCAGATTAAATTTCAACAAAAATACTGCTTGACTTAAACTTGATTAATTGAAAGGACAATATGGACATAGACTTATCTGAAAAATTAAAAGAAATGCACGTGCGTGAGAGCGAGTGAAATTGGCATATTGAGAGACAAGTTTAACTGTGTGGGATGTGTGTGTCTGTGAGTGAGTGAGAGTGACAGCTGCACAAAGAAACACAGGCGTGTGGGCCACCGCAGTGTCCTATTGGAGGGGCTACCCTATCAACGTTAATTACATGCTGTCGTTTTAACATTTCTCCATTCTTTCTGCCTTTTATTTTTCTTTTAGTATTACTTTACCTATTTTACTCTCAATTATTATCACTTTACTTTCTTATAATTTTAGAACTATACGAGACTCCAGTGCAATATACAGGCTGTGATGTATCTATTTTTTGATATGACATATGTATTTTCCTGATAGTTTTATTAATTCTTATAATTTTAAAATAGCATCAGACAATATGAAAAATATTGTTTAATATTTTTTTTATTGATACAATAAAATAATAAATCATTATTTCATAATCATGAAAAATATATTCAAGACTATTTATTTGTGTTTTGATTTTTGAAAACTGATTTTACATAAAACTGCGCATAGCGTAACTTCATTGTCTATTGCGTTTTAGTTATGTGTTAGATCCTTAATAGGTGTGAAGAATAGTTGTTGTAGTAATTTCGGATGCAAATTTATTTTCGAAAGTTTTTCTTATTTATTTATGAAGAAATGAGCTAAATGCAAGTAACGACTACGCATATATTAAAAATAACCAAAATACATGAATATAACCAAATACAATAAATTTAAAAGATCATTACAAGATAAAATTTTGAGTTAATATCTCATATTTTTTTATGTTTTATATTTATTTTTTATTTTATATATCTGATATGGTGTGAAACTAAATATCATAAAAAACAATTGATTTGATATACTATACACCAAACATAGATAAAAATAAAAACTTCAGTTGGATTTTTAAAAAAGAAAAAGGAAAAAATAAAGGGTTAAAAATTATATTTTTTTAAAAAAAGAAAAATAAAAAAGAAATATAACAATTAATGTTGTACACACATATTTGGAAAGCTAATTATTATATAATGATTTGTTATATATATATATATATATATATAGGGGAGAGTTATATGAGACTCATGCCTTATGTAAGTACGTGGGACCAAATCTGAACCATAGATCAACAAATTCCAATGGCTAATATTAAAGATGCATAAAATATATAAAAAGTCTAATTAAATAGATATAGGGGTATATTAGTACAAAGCATACAATCAAATCCCATGAAAATAATAGCAATTACTAATAATATATCTTACCATCCAAAATAAAATCAAAATCACGAATAAATTATGTCAATTAAAGTCTTCTTCTTCACCAAGACATTTGATACCTCTGTAAATCATTAAATTAAAATCTGGAAAAAAAAATGTCCGCTACCTCTATAAATCGTTGCTTTGCTTATGTATATATAAAATGTTGCTTAATTGTTATAATAAAGGTGCTTATGAACATAAACAATATTGCTTATTTATTAATTTTAATTTGCATTCTTACAGTAAAATTGTCTACTGAAGAAACTGGCATTTTATGCAAAAAAAACAATTGCTTACATAACAAACTCATATTGCTTGTCCATCGAGTATATGTTGCATATGCACGACAAAATGTCAAATGGTGTGTCATAGCGTATACGAAAAAATAATGTGATAACTATCTACATATTTTTTGCTTATCTATGAAATATATATTGCATATTCACTATCAATTAAATTCATTTCATGAGTTTTGCATTTTTAAGACCAATCATTTGCTTAGGTATCTATAAAGTATTGCTTAATTGTTCTTATAAAGTTGCTTATGATCATGAACACTGTTGTTTATTTATTGACTCTATGTTCCATGCTTGACTACACGATAGATGTTTAAAATATATCCTGATATATTTTAGTAATAATAAATTGGAAATGGAGGATTAATAATATGTCTGAGCAACGGACATAGTGTACAAACAATTTATGAAGCCCAACAAGAATTTAAATTTCGACACCAATAATTCTTTATAAAGCGTGTCAAAGCAAACATCGGGCCATCAAAAATTTATCGCTTGTCTAGACAACATTGCATATGTTATACCATAATATTGCTTATATAGCATTTACATCCTGCTTAACAACTCTAAAAATTAAACCAAACCCAACCACAAATTCAAAAATCCAAAACAACATATGATGTTCAACCATTTGTTCAAAAAAAAAAAACATCGTTTTGCTATAATCCTACGTTGTTCCAGCAAACTTCTTCGCCTCTCCCAGATTCAATTCTCTCTGCTCATTCACATCATCCAAAAAAATCGCAACGACATATT
Organism: Rehmannia glutinosa; assembly: GCA_016081115.2. Lineage (NCBI taxonomy): Eukaryota > Viridiplantae > Streptophyta > Magnoliopsida > Lamiales > Orobanchaceae > Rehmannia > Rehmannia glutinosa. The sequence continues at coordinate 860,435 of JABTTQ020002141.1, forward strand.
TCCTGCATATCATCAATATTTGCGCCTCATTGTTTTTCTCCAGCCCACTCTCCCAATTTCTGATACCTCCTCCCACATACGTCTCCATGTGACGATAGTGAAAATGGTTGTTTCTTGGACTTTGTAAAATTGTGCATCCCTCGCTACCTCTTTCGATTGCATTTTAAAGCAACATAATTATATCAACAACATCCGTAGCAAGACATGACAACTTTTATAAGACTCTGGATGCATACTCCTGGTAAAAATGTGGACAAAAAATATTAAATACATAACAAAACCAATAACTTTATAAGCATACAATTACATAAACTAATCAATCTACACAAAGCCACGACAAAAATATCTAAAAACTAACCCATTTATGCTATGAAAGCATCATTTTATATCAACACAAGCAGAATATTTGGTCTTAATAAGCAATTTATTTGTACCAAGTATTTTTTATCTTTATAAACAATATTTACTACACACATAAGCAAGTTGTACTACCAGCATAAGCAACTCATATGCATTTATCAATACTATCATCTAACAAAAAATCACAGTTACAACAAAATAAACAACATTTTTCCCTACATAAGCAAGATCTTTCTTCTTAATAAGCAAACATTTGACAGTAAAAAACAAATGAATCTCTGCAACGTACAAGAAATATTTTTTGTCTATGATAAGCATAAAAATAAACAAGCATAAGCATAATATAAAGCATACATAAGCAAAAAACAAAACCTACATAAGCATAATTAGCAATAAAAATAAGCAGAGCAAAAACCCTATTTAAACCCACAACAGAGCCTAACTATACAGTTAGAATAACATAAATAGGCAGTACATTACGAACTCAATAAGCATTTTTACATATTTGACACAAAAACAGAGCAATTTAAACCCCATTTCCCTATTTTTTCATCGTGTTACATCAAAAACAAAAAAACAAAAAATAACAGGAAATTAACCAAACTCAAAACTAAAATCAAGAACATATCAACATCCTAAAAATGCAACAATACCCCCAAAAAACCAACAAAAATAAAGTAAAAAGTAGAAAACCACAATTATTCTACGGTTCTAGGTTTTTCAAAACTGCAACAATAAAAAAAACTATAAAAAAACAAAAATCCAGATATTATCATATATTTGTGCAAAAGATATGTTTAGAGAAGGAGTTTTGTAACTCATAAATTCTTGAAAAAAATTCTGAAAGATGATTTAAAAAAAAACCTTGTTCCAACTACAATGTGGCCGTCGACTCGGAGAAGAAGGTGAGGCCGTTCAGATGACTCGGAAATGGTGCCACTTCGAATAATTGACGTCGAGTTGCTGCCGCTTCAAAGAACAACCAGAGGTGAATAAATCTTTCGCGTGGGAGATGTGAAGAAATCTTTAACGGAGAGAGATTGAGAGTTTCGACCGAGTGAGATTTTTGACCGAGAGAGTTTTACTTAATTCAGTTTTCGTAGATTCAAAAGAGAAGAAATGGATGAGAGATCACGATTAAAATCGACCCCTTAAATCTAGAAATATGAAAAACCACTACCAAATATAACTCCCCCCTTAATAATTGATATAAAATATGATTTACCAAAAAGCCCTTTTCTTCAATTAATTAACCATTAAAAAAGGACAAAAATTGATTAATCTAGACCGTTTAAAAAATAACTCAACGCTCCAGATTTGGTCTCACATACTCACATAACTTATGCGGACTCACTAGATCTAAATCCTATATATATATATATATATATATATATATAGGGGAAGGGTTATATATGATCCAACCATTATATACGTAGGACCAAATATAGACCACATATCTACCTATTTCAATGGCTATTATTAGAAATATTTATAAAAAGATAAAATTAAAATGGGGGCAAATTAGAGGCGCCTAGATATAGTAAATCCCATGAAAATAGGAGTTACCCACAATTGGTGTCATCTTACCTTTGGATCTTGATCATAATCTCGACAACCCAATTAAATCCCATGAAAATAGGGGTAGTTACCCATAATAGGAGCAAAGTTAACCACAATTCTTAGAATGTTGCTTAGTTGTACATAAACAAATGCTTGTGGATATGAAAATGTTGCTTACTTATTTACTATATTTTTGCGTTCTCACATTAAATATATTTTGTTGAATATAATCTGCAATATTATGCAAAAAAAATAATAAGTTTATATAATATACTCATAATGCTTGTCTATCGAGCAATTGTTGCATATGGAACACATGTAATGTGTGTGTCTGTATTTAAGGAAACAATTTGGGGCCGCTTATTGACGTATTAAGTACTGCTTATGTGTGCTTGTTTTACTGTTTTTTTAGCAAATTGTTTAGGAACCAAACAAATTGCTTATTTAGTCCATGTGTTTTACTGCTTATTGACGCATTAGGTACTGCTTACATAAGCTTTTTTTACTGCTTTTTGAGCAAATTGTTCAGCAACCAAGCAAATTGCTTATTAGTCCATATGTTTTACTGCTTATTGACGTAATATGTACTGCTTATGTATGTCTGTATTAGAGCTTTTTAAGTAAATTGTTCAGGAACCAAACAAATTGCTTATTTACTCCATACGTTTTACTGCTTATTGACATATTAAGTACTGCTTATGTATGCTTGTTTTATTGTTTTTTGATCAAATTGATCATGATACCAAACAAAAAAAAGTTGTCCATGTACTCAACTATGAATAACACATCGTATGTTATACCAAAAAACTGAATATTCATCAAAGAAAATACACAACTAACTCAAAACATTCCTATAGCAAACTACGCATGTACATCAACTACTCAAAACCAACCATAAATAAAATTCAAAAAAAAAATACTACAATATTCAACCATTTGATCAAAGCTAAAAAACATAATCGTTTTCGTTATGATCCCACGTCGTTCCAGCAAACTTCTTCGTCTCTCCCAAATTCAACTCCCTCTGATCATTTATATCATCCAAATAAATTGTAGTTGCATATTTCCTTGCGGCCTTCCTTTTCCTAATATCTTTTGCCATTTTCAAACCAAAATCTTAATAAAAAAAAACACCAGTCAACTATATGAAAAATAAGCAGAATATAAAGCATACATGAGCATTAAAATAAACATATATAAGCATATTTAATAACATCAATGAGCAGTCGAAAAGCATGTTTAAAATAAATATGAAAAAGAGCATCCAAGTTTAACCATATTTCACCAATTAATATAAGCAAAATATAAAGCATACATAAGTAGTAAAACAACCATATATAAGCAGTGAATATAAGAGAGAACAATCCTATTTAACCCACATTTCACCAATTTATTTTAAGCAGAATATAAAGCATATGTAAGCAATTAAACAAACTTGAATAAGCATTGCTAAGAACCTCAATAAGCAGTTTCCAATACATAAAAAATGTAGCAATCCTAATTAACCCTTATTTCCCCACTTTGTTTTTTCAATTAAAACAGAACACTCCTAATTAATCTATATTTTCCCAATTTATTTTTCAAATAAAACCCCTATTAACTTAAAAACAGTAAACAGAGCCTACCTAAGCAGTGAAAAAAACATAGATAAGCAATATTCGTAAAAATCAATAAGCATATGCCACATACTTGAACAAAAAGAACAATCTTTAAACCATATTTCCCAATATTTTCTTCCTGTTACAGCAAAAACTAAAATAAAAAACATAGCAATTTACGACATCCAAAAACACAACATCTCTTTGACTTACATCATCCAACTAAAAAACACAACAATTTACCCTAACTCAAAAACAGAATTTTACCAATAGATGAACTTACCCAAATGCAAAAATACGCCCTAAAAACCAACAAAAATAAAGTAAAATTAGAAAACCACAATTATTCTAGGGTTCTAGGTTTTCAAAAGCGCCACAATAAAAAAATTATAAAAAATAGAAATTCATACATAATCATATGCTTGTGCAAAACGGCTTAACCTAAAAATTCTCGAAAAAATGAAGAAGAAAAACAAAAAACCTTTTTCAGCCGTCGAGATGCTGCCGGATTGTGATTACAACCATCGAGATGGATTTGGAAGAACTCTTTCGACCGAGAGATTAAGTTTCGACAGAGAGAGATGGATTTTGATAGAGAGTGCAGTTTGAGAGAGAGTGCAATTTCGAGAGAAATGAAGTGATTTCGACTGAGAGAATACCTTCGAGAGAGATGAAGTGATTTCGACTGAGAGAATACCAAGAGGGAGATTGAGAGACAGTGTAGAAGATTTGAGAGAGAATCACGTTGAAAACCGTTCCTTAATTCTAGGAATGTGAAAAGCCACTACCAAATATAACTCCTTTCCTAATAATCGATATAAAGTTGATTTACCAAAAAGTCCTTTTCTTCAATAAATTAATCTTTTAAAAAGGACAAAAACTGACTAATCTAGACCATTTAAAAAATAAATCAACGCTCCAGATTTTGTCTCACATACTCACATAACTTATGTGGACTCATCAGATCCAAACCCTATATATATATATATATATATATATATAGAGAGAGAGAGAGAGAGAGAGAGAGAGAGAGAGAGATTTCTAGAATTAATTCACTAATTACCAAAATTAATATTATATGATGTAATTATATTTACTATTTCGGAAGGATGGTTTAAGCGAAAATCTTTTTAGCATACTATATCTAAGTGATTCACTTATTATATATTTAGATATTATTTTATACTCTCATACTCAAAAAATGGCCATTTATAAATGTTAGTTTTAGTAAATAACAAAATATTTAAAATTATTTAATATTAATAAATTTATACTTATTTTATAAATTAACTTTCACAACTCAATCGGTTGTTCTATTCATTTTGGTCCTTGCGTTGACATCCGAAGAAGCGTATGCTCAAATGTCTCTGGGCTAATTAAGGGGTTAATATTAAATTTATTATATTTTATATTTAGTAGCTAATTATTTAACTTAATACAGTTCCTATTAATTACTATATGGTAGAGTATTTTATATTAGCTAATACATCATATATACTTCAAATTTATTAGTCATCACAAATTACTTAATATTATGTAACATATATCTAATAATTTTTTTTATTAAAGATGTGAAATATTATTAGAGTTTTTTCAAATCTTGATTGAATAATCGTAATTTAGTAAAAACTATGTTGAATAGAAAAATTTAGTGGTTAATTTTTTTATACTAAAATGAATATTCTTAAATTTAGTATAACGTATATTAAATGTATATACAATTATCTATAATTATATTTTTAATTATTCCATTATAATTCATTAATAACGAGAAACTTAATACTAATAATTTGTTTATTTTACAAATGTTATTTACAATATAATACACGATATTTAGATTTATGATGAAAAAAATGCATGAATATATTAGTTAACAAAAAATAACCTAAAATATAGTTATTTAATAGAAAATATATTAAATTTAATAAATAGCAAATAAAATTTTCAAAATCAAAAACTTGTTGAATTTAATGGCTTTAACTTGATTTAAAAATAATAGTAAGGATAATTGGGCCATTTTATAATGGAATGGGAAAATAAAATTATATTTAATTTTAAAAGGGGATAAAGTAATATAATAAGATACGAGTGAATAAAGTGGTATTCAATGAGGGTATAGATTGAAAAAATCAAACTTACCTTTAATTAAATTGCCTCTTTCGTTCCTTAAAACCACTCATTACTTCTTTTTTTTTTCTTTTTGAAAAGAAGGAATGTATTAATGATTACTTTGGAAATCGCTCAAAGAACGATTGACAAAGAGAATGGGGATAGAATCCCAAGAAAACACATTGATGACATAATTTTTGCATAAAAATTAAAAATCTAAAAAATGAGCTACTTAAAATTGTTGGCATGACGAGTCCACGAGATTTGAATTTAGAAAATCGGTGCTTGGCAACAAGTTCATCATCAAACATAGAACAAGATGATGGAAAATGAGTCTCCTCATTGATCGCAAGAATAATAACCGCCCGACGCCAAAAATTTCAACCATGTTTAGATTAAGATGATTCACCAAATGTAATGCCTCCCAAAGTGCCTGCATTCGACAACTTCGGCGTCAAAAGTATGGTAAAAAGTTTTTGTAGATTCCATGAATAAATTTCCCCCAGTATCAAAAGCCATAACACCAATACCAACACAAGAGTGAGAGACCACCCCATCAAAGAAAATGCACGAACTGTGAGGCTTCTTTTGCAAGAGACAGGGGTTCAAAAGGGCTTGGGAAGGTTGTTCCGGCCAGTTACTAGTTTCATGAAAATCGACAAGCTTGTGGTTGGCTAAAGAAACGATCAAAATGGGGTCAAATTCCTGGTTCTCAAATTTTTTCCCATTCTGTGTTATGAAGGTGGATGGTTTGAAGGAAATCGGACGTCGGCAGCGATCTCGTAATGCAGCGCCAAATGAAGACTTGATTCCTATGAGGAATTTTAACCTTCCATAATTTTTTCCAAACGGGGATCAGGCCAGAGCTAGAAGATGTTGTGGGCAAGGAGACGGATGGGACATACCCGATGTGAGGATGGCATGATAAGCCGAGAAAACCATAAATTTACCCGACTTGGTATGATGCCAACCCCAAAGGTCAGTGGTCGCATGAGAATTCACCGGCAATGAAAGGATGGATGAAGCCTTTTACTGAGAGAAGATAGAACTAACAAGATCGATGTTCCAACACTTCCAATCTAGATCGATTAGCTCACTGACAAACTGGAAGGAACAATTTGCTGGTTTAGGGCTATGACATAAGAAATCCGAATGGCAAGGCAACCACGGGTCACCCTAAATTTTGGTGGTCTTGCCAGATCGTATGATCTTACGACAACCCATAGATAAATTCCGAATACAATTGAAAATACTCCTCTAAGTCCAAGACGGGCGATGACCCAGATAAGCTTCAAATAAACTAGTGTGCGAAAAATATTTTGATTTAAAAATCCGAGCCATGAGGGAGGAGGGACAAGTTAGAATCCTCCAAGCCTGTTTGCTTAATAGTGCCACATTAAAAGCTTTGAGGTTTCTAAAGCCATGGCCCCCATCCGTTTTGCACCGGCATAGCTTAGCCCAACTTTTCCAATGGAAAGATTGCTTGTCAGGGTTCCCGTTCCAAAAGAAAGCAGTGGATAGCGATTGAATCTTACTGATTATAGAGTCCGGAAGCATGAAACAAGTCATCGCAAATGAGGGAATGGCTGGAATCACAGATCGAAGAAGGATGATACGACCCGCTTGTGATAATTTCTTTTCTTTCTAACCATGAAGTCTAGTCCACATTTGGTCTACTATAGACCAAAAGATTTGATGCTTGTTATTCCCGATAACCGCAGGTGTCCCAAATATTTACCATGGCATTCTACTTCCAGGATGTGAAAGAGCAACGTGATTGATTGGCGTAAATCGATTCGGCGTGTTTGGGCTAAAATGAACCCCGATTCTCCATATTAATCCTTTGCCCATATATTTTCTCATACAATTGAATATCATACAATAGGAAATTGTCTTTCTAGTACGTGGCTTGCCCAAATAACAGGTGTCATCCGCAAAAAGAGGCGAGAAATATATGGCGCAAATTTATTTACGAGAGATACCATGGATTTCACCAGATGCTTGAAGGTCCCGCAAGATGAGAGAAAAATTCTCGTGAAAAATATGAACAAATAAGGAAAGAGGGTCGCCAACCGAATTCCACGTTCGGGATGAAGTGACTGGAGTGGGATCCCTTTAAGAGAAAAGAGAAAGTAGGCGTGGTGATGCATGTCAATAAGAGAAATGAATTGGGGAAAGCCTAGGCCGAAAGAACTTGAAGGAGGAAGTGCCATTCAACGCGATCAAAGCTTTGCTCCTATCGAGCTTAATAGACATGTGACCCTTAAGACCGTGTGCGCGAGTTTTCATGGCATGATGAACCTCATAAAGTTACAAGGATGTTATCGTTGATAAGATGACCCAGGACGAATGCGGATTGCGAGTTCGAGATAATGGCGGGAGAATGGTCCTAATGCAAAGAGCAAGAGCTTTAGATGCGATTTTATATGTGACATTGCATAGGCTAATAGGAGGGAAATGGGAGACCAACTCAGGGTGCTTAATTTTAGGATAAGAACTATGTGCATGAAACTATAAGAATGTGAAAGTGAATTGTGGTTGAGAAAGTGCAAGACCAGATGACAAATATCTTTTTTCATTACATGCCATAATTTTTGAAAAAATATAGGACTCATACCGTTCGGACCAGGAGACTTGAAGGGATGTATATGCTTGAGAGCGAGAGACATCATCTTCTTGAACGATCAACTAAGACAGCTTTATCTCCGATGTTACCTTCGGCCTGATTGTATTTCAAAATTTGCTCCATATCCGTTTGGGATGGTGAATAATGGAAAAGATGTCCATGAAATATTTGCCGATAATATTCTCCATCTCCACGGTTCCAAACACAAGGTGTCATGCTCATCTCGCAAGGAATTTATAGAGTTTACTTCTGGCAAGTCGCAAAAGAGTGGAAAAATTTAGAGTTTTTGTCACCTTCCCGTGGAACCGATGTTGTTTCGTCCTCTTATTTCCATCTTAAATCATTAATCAATTGTAGAGTTTCAAGTTGAGATGCTTGAGAATGAAATATTCTTTAATTTCACCGTAATGACCTCCGATTGAAGTTTAGCAATCTCAACATTTAAATCCCGAATTTGTTTATCAATGTTCCCAGATCTGGCTTTGCTCCAATTCAAAAGCCCTACCTTGCAATGCTCGATCTTCTCATGAACATCCTCCAGTCCAGCATGCCAATTTTTCGTAATAATTTTTCACAGTCCTTTGAGTGAATCTACATAGTTTCGAAGCGGAAGGGTTTGATACGTCTAGAAGAATTTGAGAAATGGGATGGCCGGGTAAGAAGTTTAATGGTGAGAAAGAAATGGTCCAAGGTGAAAGCTATGTGGTGATCCACTTGCCAGGCCGAAAAAATAGAGCGACAATGATCATTGCAAACATTTCAATCAAGGTGGCCCCGTTGGGTAAATGGGTGCAAGACAAGATGTCTCCAAGTGAAACGATCTCCGTGAAAGCCCATATCTTGGAGATTGCAAAAATTAAATGTTTTGCGGAAAGCTTCTATTTTCCAGGGAGCACGCATTTAACACTACCAAAGGAATTCATTTTGGAGGAGAACTTCATTGAAATTGCCAAAACAAGGCATCGGCTGAGAGCTTTTGTGTGTCTTAAATGTATTCCAAAATTGACGCCAGAGAGAGACATTCGGCTGTTCGTAGGTACTAGTAGCACGAACAATGGAATCTCGCTTTGATGTCAACATTAATGTAACGGCCGCAAAAAGAACGAAGAGGATCGAGAGAGATATTTTTTAAAAATCCAGGCCTTAAGCTCTACCCATTTGCGAACTAAAACTCCAAAAAAGCCCAACAATTTTTTTATTTTTCTTGCTTGAGATGCTACATTTTATTTCACATAGAAATATAACATCGGGAGACTTGGAGCGAATAAGTTGAGGAGTTCTTGAATTGTGCGAGAGTTCCCAAGACCTCGACTGTTCCAACTTAAAAGATTCATGGTGATTAGCGGAGTTGGTCCGAGCATAACTCCGCCATTGGATCTAAAAACATGTTTGAGAAAGAGGTGTCATCAACCATCATCCATTTAGTAACAATCTCAACTAGAATACTCACAAGTTCGTCCGAGAAAATTATCAACTTGCAATTTGCGTTTGGTTTTTGAGAAGGAGAGTGTATTTTAGTGAGAGATTTTTCAGGAGGGTTGTTAATTTGCGTGCTAACGTCCTTACTAGGGTATCGATTGCCATGGGTACTTATACAAGGAAGGCTAGAGGGAAGGATATAAAGAGTATTAAAAACGGGAAGAGAAAGGGAAGTGGGTCCGGTAGGGTTGGGAAGATGGAGACGTATTAAACAAGGGAAGCGAGGTGTGATTTGGGTGGTCAGATGCTTGTGGGAGGCTATGAGATAGATGATATGAGATATGATGATGATGAATAATGGTTTAATGATTGAGGGTGGATAAAGGGGTATGGATGAAGATGACAACAAAAGCTCCTGGCCATTGAGTGTTAATGAGAACGGAGGTTCGGGGGGTGGGATTTGGGTGGAGGATTATGTGTGTTGTGGAGAGTGTATAAGAGAAGAATAGTAATAGGGAAATTATCTATGTGTTGGGGTGAGGGAACATAGCAAATGGGAGCGAGAGATAGGTGGGATTTTAGGTTGGAGGACGATGTATAAGTAAGCAAGAGAGAGGAGGCCGTAACTGGGCTTGAGGAGTGATGATAACTTGTGAAGGGAGGTAAGGGGATGGGGTGGTCTATAGTTACCAGGGGCGTTATCATACGCAGAGGGTTGGGAAGATTTGTGTTGGGGGGGATTGGAGAATGCTGTGTTAAGTTAAGACGGGTTGTGTGTTCGCGGGATGAGGAAACAAAAAAAAATGGGTGAGATCCCAATAGAGCACGGAGCCAATTACCAAACTCCAAGTTATCGGAATCACACGAGGATCGCAAAATATGTGTGTCACACCTTTAACACGTGTTCAATAATGCCGTAGAAAAGCAAAGTCCGGTAGTCGCCATTTTTTAATAATGTAATCGCTTTTGTCACAAGTAATCGCTTGAATTACACGTGAAGAGAAGCGGTTGTGATATTAATATTAACTTTGATGTGCATGAATCTTCCCACCAAACCGATGAATCAAAGTCGCATTTCCTCTGGCGGAATCGCCAATGCTATTACCCGCCATAATCCCAAAATTTTGTTCATAAGGCCCAATGGTGATTGGATGAAGTTGATCCAAAATCGCAATGTGAGAAGATCATTTTTAAGGATGTATATCCGAATGCACATCGGGGAGGATCATGAGACATTTATCAAATGACATTAGGTGTTCGATTTCCACTTTCTTCTTGTCCAAGATGTTATCGAGGAGAAGAGGAATGTGTTGTCATGGAGTTGTTTGCATGAGAAACTACTCCCCGGGAACTCCATAGCCATTTAAACAATGAGAAACCTGATCGATTGAATAGTTCAGTGGAGCCGTAAGTCGCCCCACAAGATTGTATCAAAATTCTGAGAATCCAGATGATGGGTTTCCATCGAAATACATTCATTCTCCACCGATCCTACAGAGAAAGACGGGCATATAATTTTTCCAAGTTTTCTCCGCTATCATTGTCGACCCACGATAGAGAGCATACAACAGGTAGAATCGTAAGATAGTGTACAGATGGCCGCCCTGGCCAATTGATTCATCCTCGACTTTATGAGGTCCGCAAAAAGAGAAAAGATTAAACCTAATGGGAAACCCGAGAGAAGAGGAGAAGATGAAAAAGACTAAAAACCAAGGAGAAGAAGGGAAGTCAACAAAGGAGAAATAGTTGAAGAAACACGTAGCAA
>JABTTQ020002142.1:0-50000 GCA_016081115.2 Rehmannia glutinosa
GGATGAACATCAAGAAGGAATTAAAAACCTTAAAGAAGTTTGCAAAAAGCTTCCAAAACTTGCAATTCCACGAGGATGAAGATGAATTGGTTCTTTACATAGATGCAGTGATTATTGGTGGGCATCATTCTTACTAAAGCCACACCAAATGGTGAAGTGCCATGCAGATATTCGGCCGGTCTTTTTTTAGACGGTGAAGCAACTCGGTGGCATATCAATAAGAAAGAATTCTTTGCAAATGAAAAGGCTTTCAAAAAATGGCCTTTATTTCTCATGGCTAAAAGTTTATCTTAAAAATTGATAATTCAAGTGTCAAAGCTTTTAGAAAAACAAAATTGAATCAAAACCAGGAAAAAGCTAAAATACTTAGATGGCAAATTTGAATGTCAATCTTATGATTATGATATTGTCATTATAAAATCTCATGAAAATGTTCTTGCAGATTTTCTAACAAGAGATGGAGGAATTGAAGCGATTCTATCCTCAAGCCTCAAGACATCTTGGAGACCATTGGAAATGCTACTCCGAGAATTTGATACCCTGGTCATCAATGCCGATTTGGTCGGGAAATTACAAAGGAATGATCGGGACAAAGTAACCGATCGTATATATGAGCATGTGTCCGGTCTCACTCTATTGAGGACGACATTTCAAGGGCCACTCCTCCGGCCGCTAATAAGCAAACGAAGCGTTTAGAGAGCAGTGGCTCCCCAATTAGTGAGGACTCAGCACCTCAAAGCACAAGTCCTAAGTCGGCGTAAATGTTGGCCCAAGGAAAACCGATACTCGGAGTCAAATCCCGAGTTATCACATCAACCAAAGACGTCGGGGTTAAGGATTTAAGAGATCAATCTTAGGCCTATGAGAAGGGCACTTCTAAGATTGATATTAACGAGACTAAAGTTTCTTCTTCTTGGCGGGAATATCGTGCAAATTGGGAGGCGACACAGGCAAGGGATATCTCGGAAAAAATAAAGATCGATATTTCTCGAAAATATCCAAGGGTTTGGATGTTACCAAATTAGCCACTGAAGAAGTAAAGAGGTGGTACGAGTTTGGGACTTTAGCCTCGATCTATACTACTTCACCAAACCCTTCCCAGAGATCACAAAATTGCCAAAGTGGATCCGTTAGCCATTTCTGAGTCTTTGGTCCAACAATGATAGCCTAAAACGAGGGGATACATTGGAGCTATATTTCATAAGTGCAGCGACAGAGCCCGTCGGAAAGGTTGGACATGAAGCCTTCCATTACATCAGGCTTGACGACCAGATGAAAGAGCCTTCAAAAATATCAAGGAGGCTAGTTCAGAAGAAGTACAATTGGCCATGACCTTCACTGAAGATCAAATTACAACAAGAAGGGCGTGGGGATTGTGGGTCTGTCTCACTGAGATGGACAAGGTCAAGTTTCCGTTCAAGTTTTATCAAAATTCAGTGAACGGATCATTCTTGTTGAATACTATGAAGGAAAAACAACAAGATTCGCAGAAGACCTATTCGAAAAGAAAAGAAATATTTTGTGGGAAAACAAGATGCCCAGGAGTAAAGAAATTTGTCGGAAATACTGCAATATGGCTCACATCGGCCATTGGGAACTTCGGGTCTGTCCCGAATGTCAAAACCAGAAGGAACTCGAATTTGGCAAAGGATTCCGGCCAAAAGTCGATCGAGAAGACCCGTGACGGAGAAGAAAAGTCACGAAGTATCCAAAGTTTGGGACCACCAAAAAGTAGATTCCCCAACAAAGTTAGTGGAGATATGTGGCTCCAGACAGGTAACAACCCACTCAACAAAAAGACGAAAAGTAGGTCCATAAAAGATGCCGTCCAAGTTACTAAAAGACGAAGGACGAGTCAGCATGATTTGGAAGTTTTCATAAAAACTTCGGATACGGACAAAAGGGGCCCAACCCATGTGAAGATGAGTTGGATGCCAACTAATCGCCTTGCAAGTGGAGCAATAATTCAAGAATGAAAGAGACCTCCACTTAAGGGCAATAATACTGTAACATAGAGGTCTCCTACCTCTATAAATGTCAAGATCTGTGTAAGGCTAAAGGCATCGAACATTTCCTTAGTCTTCTAACAATAAACTTTTTTGTAAAATTCTACATTTGTGAGTTTAGAATTTCCAGTGTTTTCAGTTTTCGTTTTGAGTTTTTAATTTTATGTACAAGAGTGTGATAGCCTTTTATGAGAGGCTAAACAGGGTTTTCTCCTCCCAAAAGGAGATTACTCGATGTAATAAATTTTTCTTTAAGTTCTTAACAAAATAAAGGTTGTTTGTTCAACATGCCTTTAAAGAATTATTTCATCCCTTTAAAGATTAGGAAACGAACGAATGTCTTTGGCCGATTCTTGAAGAGGAGTCGGATAACTTGCGATCATCTTCCCGAGGGTGAGGTTGGGGAAGTGAGGAGATGTTTGTCAAATGATCCGGGGTAGTAATATTCCGATGGTGGTGTTGCGAGCCATCTCACCGGTGTTGTTTTCAAAAAGAGGTATGAATTTTAAGGGATTTATTAATTTTACGGAAGCATGTTGGGCCCGACATGGTCGTAATGGACTATATCCGATTTTAAAATCAAAAACCCGCTTAGTTCTCATACCTTGATAAACGGGGGAACTAGAGATTTTTAGGAGTCAAATTCATATTGATTAAATTATATGATAGTTTTATTAATTTTGAGTGTCCGACGATCAAATTGATGATTAATTGGATTGTTCAAACTATTAAATAAATTTGCGGAAACTAGGGGTAAAATTGTCCATATAGGGTAAAGTGTGAGAATTCACGTAGTACAGGGGGCATAGTGAAACAAAATAAAGTTTGGTAGGTAAAGTCAAAAATGAGGCATAGTTCGGAGGGTAAAAAGTATTTAGCTCTTCTTATATTTTAATTGCATATAATGTGGAGATTGATGTATATAATCATATCCAAGAAGTTAAAAAGGGGATCATTGGAAAATATATGACTATTTATTTGAGCAATGAAAATAAAATTGAGACATTGATTGCATTCACATATGAAGTCACGAAATTGAGGTAAACTTGCATGCCTAATTGACAAAAGAACATAATTATATTTTTGCAAATTCCTTAAGTCATGTAATATTTGAAATCTCCCGAGGCATTGAAATCACTTGTAAAACTCAAAAAGTTATTCTTTGTTGCAGTGGTTTCAGTTTGCTTGAGGACAAGCAATAATTTAAGTTTGGGAGTATTTATTAAGTTGGATTTTTACCAACAAATTAGTTATCCTAGACTTAGAAATTGTATTGTTTTTTAGTAGATTGAGTTAGAATTAGTGTTGAAATTATATATTGAGTTGTAATATATATCAAGGTATCAAAGAATCAAGAAACGAATAAAAAATGGTGAGAAATGGGCCACACAGATGAAAGAACTGAAGAGAAATCAAGAAACAGGTACCATAGTATGTACCGCGGTACAAAACAAGCCTATACCGCGGTACATGATTGTGTACCGCGGTACACAATCCATTTTGGCACTTGTATCGCGGTACATGATTGTGTATCACGGTGCACAATCCGTTTTGGCACATGTACCTCGATGCAATGCTTGTGTACCGCGTTTAAATCTCAATTTCACATGCTTTCTACCACAATACATTCAACGCATACCGCGGTACCTATCAAACATCCTTCAGCAAAAATTCAACTTTACACGACGAAAAACCAAGAAAACCTTTCTTTACGTTAAAGAAATCTCAATCAACCAAAAGATAAGAACAAGACAAAAAGTACAGGAGAAAAGAAAGTGATGGAAGACAAGAGAAAGTGGACATCGAAAATGTTCAAATGACAGAAGAAAAGAACGGAAGACAAATAAAGAAACTTCAACAATAAATACCTGTGAGTTTCAGCAACGCAAATACAGAAGATGGAGCTCTGTTGGAGAGAACGCAATGGAAAAGGAAGGAAACCAGATTAATTCTTCAACAAATCGTTGGAGAATTATTGATTAAATCATCAATTACAAATTCTTCCTTCTTATTCTCTTTCTTTCCAAAGATAATTCTTATGGATTGAATTTCTTCGTGCATTGTTTGATGGATTAATTAGATATTCTAGGGGATTGATGTAATCTTATCTGATCTTGTTTTTGATTTGTATGTCTATTTTATTTTGTGCAATATATGATTTATTTGTTTTATTTGTATTAATTACATCTTGATTATCTGATCATTAATTTTTTATGCTTGATGTGTTAATCTAACATTCGAGAGAAGGGATTTAATACCAGATTTAGAATAACACAACATAGAAAATTATATAATCGAGATATTTATAAATCCTTGAAGTTTTTGTAGAAATTCCATTGTTTTATTTAGAATTATAATTCTTGAGATTTCTATAGAGATATCGGAATCTTGTTTTATAATTTAAAATCACTAGACACTCGAGAGAGGTAGTTGATTAAATTGTGAATTTCAACTTATAAACTATTGCTTGAGATATATATTGTTAATCAAACTTAAGTGCTAACAAGATGAAATCAACCTCTAGAATAATTCTCCCGTAGTATTTTTCATTTTTATTTTTATTGTTAGTTATAAATCTACAAATCCACTTATTATTGATCAGTTAAATATAGCAACGGTAATTTATATTTGGTACTTACACACACATTCCTTGTGGATATGGTAACTCTACTCATTACATTATATTAAAACTTGACAATCAGACACACTTGCGGTAAATTAGGTGAGTGTTTTTACACCTAACAATGGTTAGACGACCCATGGGGTTGTCTTAGAGAGGCCTCTCTGACGCTCATGTCAGTACACGTATGAGAATAATTCCAGAGCAAAAGACAGTAATTAAGAGCAATTAATTGAGAATACCAATAAATAACTAATGAGAGACCTTTTATACTTATGTTGATGGGCCGCATGGGCTTAATGTAATGAAGCGGGTCGGTTGGGCTACAATAGGCCTCGTGGATTGGCTAATAATATATGTGACCCAGTAATAATTACTAATATTGGGCGATAATTAAATAATTTTGAATTAAATAATGCGTAAACAATAAATAAGGAAAAATTCGAATTTGTCCCCAATAGAGTTTATGTCTCTTATTAATAAGCGGCAATTTTCGTCATCATAATAAGTTGTTACTCTTGTTTTCTGTTATTCGGTTTTTCATTTTTCAAATAAATTATCCCCGTATTAAATCTTTTGTACAAGAGATTTAGATAACTCATTATCGAAAGAATAGTGATAGATTGGGATACGTAATTTGTCCAACGCTACTGCGATTTTCTGAAGACTGTAAAAGGATGATTAATTGGATATATTATACGTAAAAAACGGATGTAAAACGAAAAAATTTATTAAAGTTTAAAATAAAAAGAAAAAGACAAATATAATAATTAATGCACTACACACAAATTTGGAAAACTTATATAACTCTATCTTTTATATAACTTTAAAAAATGATTTATTTAAAGAAAATTGACCACCATATATAATAAAATCTCATTTTATTAGTTAAATTCGAAAAACAAAAAATTTTATTATTTTTAGAAAGTGAAAAAAACAACGGGAAAAGTAAGAGTTACTATTCTAAGAATAGTCTCTTATTCTATATATATATAGATTAGAACTTGATTTTACTGCTTATATGATATCTAGTTATCGTTAATTTGAGAGTTTGACATTATAAAAATTATCAAAAATAAATATATATAATATTGCTTAAAAGATCGAACAATTTGGCTTTATACGGTAGGTAATTACAAATTAAAATGCGAACAAAAATTTTAAATTGGGTGACGCTATTCACACACCAAATCCTCTAAATACACTCACTCTCCAGTTACACTCTCACCCACTTTTTTATAAATAACCTATTTACTTAATACAACCCCAAATATTTCCTAATTTACTCTTCCCCAATTTGGTTTCTTTGGTTTTCTCCCAGTATGGGAGTGTCTTTTTACCTTTATGGGACTTTAGTCTCTCTTAATGGGAGTGTTTGTTTTCCCTTTGTGGAATTTTTTTTTTTTTTTTTTTGTTGTTTTTTCCCTTCTGATCTATCCAATTTGTCATCAAATCTGGTCATTTTGATTTCAGATCTAACTGATTTGGTTCTAGATCAGGTTACTTTGGTGGTTAACCAGCTGCAAAGGGCGATTTCACAATGACTTCTATAGAAGAAAATTTTGAGATGGAGTTGGATCCGAGCATATTGAAGAATTTTTTAAGGTTCTGTCAACAATTTGGAATTATTAGTCATTTGATGGAGTTTTAATTTCTGTTATTGTAACAAGATTTTCATTTTGTATTTTTCAATTCCTCGTATTTTTCTTATTTTGGGCTTGTTTTTGCCCTTTTCGAGTTTCTTTTACAATTTTTAGGACATTCATTTTAAATCGGAAAATTGTCTTTCCATTGGATCTTACGTTGTAGTCTAATGGAATTGGCTATTTAGCCTTGATGTATGTTTTCCTATGAGTTTTATTTATAAACTATTGTTTCGGAAAAAAAAGGACATGACACGATCCAATATAAAAGACGACACAAAACTAAAGCCCAATGTCAAGCGCAAGACTAGAGAAGATGGCCAAAATCAACCCCAGAAGGATAAAATGAAGGGTTATTGGATGAACTTCACCCCTCTGAATGCACCAGTGGCTGAAGTGTTGATCGCTACCAAAGAAAATGGATCATTGATCCGCCTGGACCATCGAAGAATAACCCCCCGTGAGAACATGTTCAAATTTATATCGCCGCTATCATAAGGACAAGGGGCATACCATCGGGATTGCTTCGTCTTTGAAGAGAGAGATAGAACGACTCATCCGGAAGAGTTACTTGAAGGACTACGTGGACCAAACCATCTTCCATTGTGACCCAGGCCACGCAGAACTAACCCCACGGCTCGGCGCCACTCGGATCTGCATAAAGACGAAAGACATGATGTTTACATGGCCGGAGACATCAATATGATCTCCAGAGGACCGAAGACAAAGGACACTAAGAGTGTCATCCCAAAATGCAACAAGGAATGAAGGGGACCCACTGACGAGGCCCCTTCCAAGAGAAGAGCTATGGGTTTATCCCAAGTCGAGAACTTATCCATTGCCTCTAGCCCACGGGATTATAGTCCGGAAATCCAAGTTCACTTAAAGCTGAAGTTCCTCAGAGAGACGGGAATGGGTGAAACCATTGAGGATATCAAGAATGCCAGGGAATGCTATGCGGCCACGCTAGAGATGAGCAAGCTCCCCAAACAAGACATTGGGAGCACCACACAACCCTAGGAGTTGCGGACCTTGCAAGCTCCCGCGAACACCAATTCTCCTCGGCTCTCCAGCAGTCTTCGTATTTTTTCTTGCTTTCAGCTCATGTTCCACCCCAGAGACGTTAAATATTATTTCTGCTTTAATTTTATGTCCGCCCATGAGGCGTAAAACTTTGTTTCTTCATGAATAATAATTGCAAGTATGATTCATTTTCACCTCTCTGTTGTGATTACTTGTACACAGTTAATTTCCAAGCAAGGCCATCCATGACCATCCAGGTGCTCTCCTCAACTAAATTGTTAACCTCCCCTCTAGCACTCCCGGAATGGAGAAATCTCTTTATGGGGATCCTCACTATCTAATTGAAAACTTAAACCTCCTCCAGGACTCCTAAAGGGAAAGGTATCCTCACAATCTAATCAAAAAATTAACCCCCCATATGTTGCTCCTGGAGGGGAAAGGTCTCCTCACGAGGATTCTCATGATCTAATCGGAAACCTAACCCTACTACAACACTCCTTGAGGGGATGGGTCTCCTCACGGGGATCCTCATGGTCTAATCGAAAACTTTCCCTCACGCTCTCCTGCAAGGGAAGGTTCTCTTCACAAAGGAGATCCTAATAAATTTTTCCTCCTCCGGCACTCCTAGAGAGAAGGGATATCCTCACAAATGAGGTCCTAATAAATTTCCCCTCCTGTAGGAAGGGGCCTCCTCACAAAGGAGGTCCTAATAAACTTTCTCTCCTCCAACGCTCCTGGAGAGGTGGGGTCTCCTCATAAGGAGGTCCTAATAAACTTTCCCTTCCCAGGTGTTCTCGGAGGGCAGGGGCTTCCTCTCAAGGGGTCAAAATAAACTTTTCACCCTCTGGCGCTCCCGAGGGGGGGAGTCTCCTTACAAAGGATCCTCACAAACATACGCCACATAAATGTGCAACGAAAAGATAGCGAAAAAATGTTAATACATGCGCGGGGGGAATACGCAAATGCAACGATCTTTCATCCCAAATTAATGTGCAATCCAAGGAATAATTGAATCAATGGCTCGGGGAAGGGAGCCCCCGAGATCCGGAAGGGCGTCCGCTTCTGGCCACTAAAGGAGGGCCCCCGAGCTCCGAAAGGGCGCTACCTCCAGCCACGGAAGGGTGCCCCCTGAGCTCCAAAAAAGTGCCCCATGCCTCCGTACAAACATCTTCGACCATTCCGAAAACACTAAGACTTCCTCCCAAAAAGAATGATCCATATCCACACAAAATGAAAACAAGTCCGCACGGACAAGGAAACATACGGAAACACTACGAATAAAGTGCAATAAAGCAAATATGAATAAAGAAACACATGAACATAAGCATAGTAGAAATAGTAGAAAGGTGATAGAACATCATCCGGCCCCTCAGGAACAATGAAACATCTCAAAGGAATATAAGAAAAAATATCCAAGTACACAAAGCAAGCCCTAAACAGGTGGGCTAGAAACAAATGTCGTCTAGACTAGAGTATTTATCAAACTACTCGAGTATAAACCCCTCCTCAGTAGCATCGGCACCATCAACCTCACCCTTGTTGCCGCCGCCCATACCGTCGGCTCCTTCGGGAAGATCCTGTAGTTCTCGATCTCTCCTTCCTCCTCCTCGTCAGAGACTCCACAGTCCAAGAGATTTATCACCTCGTGGGAGGCCTTCCCACTTTGACACAACAACTTTTGAAAATGGCAAACATCCCTGTCGAAGTAGGAAAACTCCCTCAATAACTCGGAATGATAATCCAAGGAAGACGTATAGGCCTCCACAATGCTGGACCTCTCCCCGACCAACAATTAGACGCCAGAAGGGGACTGAAGGAACACCTCGCCCGTATTTGCCTCATGCTCAAACTGAGCCTTCAACCAATCATACTTCTTGGACAAGTTAGACATCTTGCCCTCGTGCCAACTGGCACCCTCCTTGAGGCTCTTCTTCTCACCCTGAAGATGGCGATTCTCTGCCTCCACGACCTCACCTCAGTGGCTTGAAGCCGTCGCAAGGTTCATGACTACACCAAATTTTTCATAAGTCGTGGCTTTGAACGAAAGGAACGCAAAACGAATGAAAAACATAAAGAAACCACGAAACTTACCCTAGCAATGTCTCCACAGAGGTGGGTCTCCATCTCCTTTAGGGCAAGGACCCCATACAAGATCGATCATCACCGAAAGTGCTC
The DNA here is from genome assembly GCA_016081115.2 of Rehmannia glutinosa. Lineage (NCBI taxonomy): Eukaryota > Viridiplantae > Streptophyta > Magnoliopsida > Lamiales > Orobanchaceae > Rehmannia > Rehmannia glutinosa. Next base: position 9,468 of record JABTTQ020002142.1, read on the forward strand.
CCTCGTGGCCTTTGGTATAGCCCATGTATATATATGTGAAGTCCCAAGGGTGAATCCTCAAAGCGCCTTACGCCAACAATCCCAAAAGTAGCCTCGCTAGGCTCAATTCTCGCCCTCTTCCCTCCAAAAGAGTTGGGAGGGGGCCGAGGGCAGTGAACATCATCCACACGATCACCGAGGTGAGAACCCGAATCTTTGGTCATCGTGCGGACTACAATGGCATGACCCGCGCTCACTTCTCCATGGGGCGGAGTGCTCGAGCTCCTCCTTGTAGCATAAAAACCCTTAATTTTCTCATTATCTTTCTTCTTGTTGAAGGCCATCAACTCAGTAATGTTGTAGCTCTCATTTCCTAAGGAACAAACAAGACACAATACTAGAAAATGAAAAACAACTAAGTATACAAGTAAACATAAAGGGCAAGATAGGGAAATAAATTCTATTGAATACCTAAGAACTCTCGAACATCCAAAAGACTCTTAAAGAACCCTTCAATCTATAGATCTCCCAATCTCCTTACGAGAAGAAGCGATGACATGCGCCTTGGCCTTTGAAACCCACTCATGGGAAGGCTCCCAACTATTATGCCTCATAAAGAATAGGTCCTCATTTGACATCCCGCCAGGGAAAGGAAGCCCCGTAAGGAACTTGCACTGGGAACGAGGAAAGAAATGTTAAAAAGTATCTCTTGAAGACTTCTTAGCATAAAAGATAGAGTGAAATCCATCTACAGTGGTGGGCATCTCCAGCTTCCTTATAGCATACTCATACCCTCTTATGCACACATAAGCTTGGGGAACCATCTGTCCAACGCATACCCCTACTGATCTAAGGATCTCCGCAAGGAAGTCGTTCAGAGGAATAGTGAAGCCAGTAGACATACCATAAAGATACACCGTGATAAAGCCCTAAGGCAGATGCGTAAATCTATCCTCCGGACCTGGAGCCAACATATGAAACTCCGAGGGAGCTCTAACTGTTCCCTCAATCTGCGAAGACATCGGGAAGTGACCCTGGAAACTAACTCTCTTGCGATGACAACTAGATTTCTGGGCAGAGGCCTATGATGATAGTTAGGACGAGGGGCTTCACCCGAACTTTCCCCATCAGACTTTTCCTCGGGAGTCTCCTCGCTTGGGCTTGAATCCGTCTAAAGTTCTACGACTCCCTCATCAACAAAACATAGCTTCGAAGCTAAAAGGGTAATATCGAAACCCATAGGCAAAGATGGATGCGAAACAATGGAACTAGAAATTGATTGGCCAATGACACCTTGGCTCCCGAGCAAAAGTGATGATAAGCTGGAGTTTGAAACCCTACTCAAAATATAAGAGAACTCCAAAGAAAACAGAGAAACATTCAAGAAAGAATGGGCCGGGGGGCTCAGGCTGTCCCCCAGGAGCGCACCCTCCACCACACGAAAGGGTATGATCTTGAAGGGCGCCCTTACCCAACTCCCGGGCTCTCTCTCTTTTCTCACTACTTGGTTCATCCCATGGTATATCGTGGGGCGTAAAAATGTTTTCCATTTGTTCAAGCCAATCCTCAGCCTTGGTATCATCTGGTTCCCCCAAAAGACGGGTGGATTGAAACGCAGAATCGCTCCAACACTCGATCGTGTGCTTCCCTGCCGGTTCCTACACGCCCGTTCCGGCCTGGCCCAACTGCCGTTGCATAAATAGTAAGATCTTTGAAGGGCTTGCGCAGATTATATCGGGACCTACCACCGGGGAGGTGGTGGACGTTCAGAGATGGTGTTCTCTCTTGCGGAGGGTTAAGGTTTTCCTGGCCCATGTTATGGGGTCTCCTCGCCTCTTTGACTGACCATCCGTGTTTAGAATGATTAACATCCACTTATGTGTAGAATTTTATCACAAGTGGACAATTAATAATGTAGTCTATCCTTCCTCATGTTTTTAATTGCTAAGGAATTACTAGCTATGACCGACCTAATAGTGGTGATTCCCATTACAGGCGAAGGGTCCTATCCTGGGTTAGCTCGGTGTAAGTTTTCTTCTTACAAACCGAGCTCTGATACCATTTGTAATGTCCCAGGAATTTGGAGCCGCTACCCAATGTTAACTTATGCCAGTTCTTTATTCTAAAATATAATCCACCAAGTATTAGAGCGATATTAATTATTGAATAGGCATTGTTCTTCATAACCCCTTGGAAACAGAGTCAATAGTCGCAACAGAAAATACTATTACAATCCATTTGTCTAAGCGAAAGAGGTCTTACACCCCTCTATTACATACAACACAGCAATTGTTCATAAATGAATAATTAAGGCTAGATCGACAAACTAAGTCTAGGGATTAATTCGTCGCTTGGTCGTCTTCGTTAAAGTCTTCATAATATGGTGGATCATCAGCTGGCCGTTGAAAAAGGTGGGGGTGAGACAAAATTCTCAGTGGATGGGTGATCGTGTGTAAGTGTGGCTTATATAGATGCAGGAAAACAGTTATATGAAGAATGCATGATTCATGATGCGCGCGTCACACGCGATTCACAAGCAACATGGTATTCAAAATAATATAGCTTTATATAGTTTGATGAAAATAGCTAATGATCATTCAAGCATTATGAATGTGTTGCAAATATATCAAGTAGTGGTTGCGTACGGAGTGTGACGCCAACCCAATCAAGTAATGGTTGCATACGGAGTATAACGCCAACCCAAGCAAGTAATTCAAGTAATGGTTGCGTACGGAGTGTAACGTCAACCCAAGCAAGTAGTGGTTGTGCACGGAGTGTGACGCCAACCAAACAGTCCGAGTAACTCCTTAATCGTGTGGATGGACAACGATTCCTTCGTTCTTCCTTGTAACTCCCAAAGCAAGATGGCCCAAGACCTGTCACCTTATCGCTCCATAGACAAAGACAAATCCACAATAGAGCTAGCTAGGCCCGGATTGTCATAATCGCGATTATACCTCAAGTACTACGACCCGCTTCCCTTGGACAAACTCCGTCCCTCAGTTGCGGGATTAGGACGATGGGGCCGGAGAGTGGAATAGCAGCCGAGCTGCCCAGTTCCATCCCCAACGTATCCATTCCGACTGTGAGCTCGACACACTAAGTTGACTCAAGCAGGAAAATAATTACAAGTACGGAATATCAACTAGGTAGTCGAGTAAAAAAGCATGACGATACATATAAAAAGTAGTACAAGATATCAACAAGTTAAGTTTAAATTTGTCCAAAGGCGAGGAAGTCGCCACGCGTAGTGCGTATAGTCCCGAAATTTTCAAGAAAAATATGGAATTATAATTAAATCATAATTAAATCAGTTCTAGGACTGTATAAAAGAAAATATTTATTTTGGGGTCCTTGATAAAAGGCAAATTTTGTAAATAGTCCAATTTCTTGGAAAAAGTACTTATCGAGTCAGAAACTGAATAAGTCCTAGTCTCGACCTCGGAAAAATATAAGGTCAGTTTATAAATTCTTAAAATTATTCAAAGATTTAGTTTTCAAAGGGTTTGGGTCAAGGGTTTTGGAAAGTTTCAGTTTGGTCCCTTCTTTTGTCAAAAACGTCATTTTCGGTCCCGAACTTAAAAATTTTGGATCTCACAAACCGGGAGGGATTTTGATGTGATTCCAATTTTAAAATATCATGTATAACAGTAGAATGTGGGGACAAAAGTGGTTTTGAAATAGGGTCTGTTTAAGTCCCTTACTTTTTACAAATTCAATTTCTAGTCCAAAAATTTGGTTTTTGCTCTTAAGGGTTTATTTGGTGTGCGTTTGTTATAAAACTTGAACCATGAGTTCAAAATGTTATAAAAGTAAGGTTATGTAAATTTCCAGGTATCCGAGATGTACTCTTTCCTGAAATTTCATTTTGGTCCTTTGAAATTGGGATTTTTACACTTTAGTACTTAAAGTTTAACAAATCGGTTTTCTCAACCCAAACCACTTTAACCTTTTAAAATTTCTCAAAATATAGGCTTTTCAGTTTGAGGGAGTCAAATTTTCAAAATATTCAGAGGGGACCTGAACAGTTTCTAAAAATTAAATTTTTGGCCCTTAAACTTTCAAGTTTCTATATTTGAGTGTCTAAAATTCCAAGGATGAGTTTTCTTATCTCAAAACCTTTAAACTATTATTATTAACTTAAAATATTAAATTTTACAATTAATATAGTCCCAAATTTCAAAATTTACATATTGGTCCTTGGACAGTTTTCGAAATTACGGTTTGGTCCTCAACTTTGCAAAAATTGCATAAATGGCATATTTGTTCAAACTCGAGCACAAGATCATATTTTCCAGAATATATATCAAGCATAGAACAGGATTTTGAACATATAACACATTCATTAACACATCAATCAAGAGATGAGCAAGAAATTAAAACATTTATGCACATATGTCCCTATTGTGCAAGAAATCAAAATCATGCTCGCTTTTGTGAAACTTCTTGAACTTGATACATATCCAAAAAAATACATGTATTATATATATAGTAATTTTAAACATTTTCATGTACTACATGCATTTTATCAAAATCATTTATCAATTTTCGAAAGATTTTCACCCACCTCGTAGTAGTTTCTCGGGTTGATCTAAAATAGAGTCTTCTTCCTTGTATCAACTTCTTGACTCAAGATCTTGAAGGTCAGCCCCTAAATGGTATCCAAACCATATTTTTGGTGTTAAAATTAAAGTCTCAAGTCCAAAGAAAATATACTAGGACCAAATGACTACTACTTACCTTAATATCTTCAATTAGTCTCAAAAATGGAAATTTTCCTTCAAGCTTCTAACTTCAACTTGAGATGGTGTAGGTCAGCCTCTAAGCTCCAAAAATTCATATTCTTGAGTCAAAAATAAATTCTTCATGTTGTCAAGAGGAAATACTCAAACCACAATTTTCTCACCTTAAATGTGTATAGTCTTGAATTTACTCTGCAAGCTTGTAGTCAAGTCTAAGTCTCTTAATTCTTGAAGAAAAATTCTTCTAGAAGTACCTCAACAAGAAGGATTCATCATGATTAGAAGGTGAAGGTATGTGGTTCAAGATTTGAGAAGAAAAAATGAAGTTTGAAAAATAAAATTTTCTTACCTCTTTCTTCTTGAATTTTCGACCAATAGGGTGGAGATGGGAGGATTTGTGTATTGTTTTGTCTAAGTATGAAAGAATTCTTGTTTCCTCTTAGAACCTTGTTGGCCGATTTTTTTGTGGGTAGGGTGATAGAATATTTGGTGTTGTAATGTTAGGCTTTGGAATGATGATTGTTGGGAGGTTTGTGGGGTAATAAGAAAAAACATTGGATTTGATTTCTTTTTCCTAAACACTATGGCCGAAAGTTGGCTCTAGTAGGGGAAGAATTTTCCTTGTCTTGGCAATTATTTAGGGTAGTGGAATTTTTAGGTATAGTTTTTAAATGTTGTAGGCTTAGAAAAATAAAGAGTGAGATTCCCCTAAAATTGCTCATGACCGATTTTTATGGTTGGGAGGGTTTATATATATTTTTTTTGTCTTATTGTTTTGTGTGAGTTGGGAGACAATCGGGTGTGTAAAGTGTATTGAGTGTGGATGATGTGTTCTTAATTAAAGAAAAGTGAAGACAATAAAAAAATAAAAAGGGTAGTAAATCATGTGCATAAATTATATAAGGTGTATAAAAACAAATAAAAGTTGATAAAGGTTTACAATTGCATGAGGTAGTTAAATCCATCCTTGTCATCCTCATGTGGGCGTCCAATCCTCCCCATTTTGTTTTTTTTTTTTTTTATAATTACTGTTGTATAATAATATTGTAGCTAAATTGGTTTTAAAAAAATGAAAGGATTCCCTTCCTACTTGATCATGGCTGAATTGGTGGGTTTAAGGGGTGATTAAATTTGACCAATTGGGATAGTGGGAATTGCAGGATAAATTTTTAAATGTAGGCTTTGAGAAAAATATGAAATAACCTCCCATTTTAAGAGGTATATTCGAAAATTAGGGAAAAAAGTATTTGGTTTTCTTTTATTTTATAAAATTGAAGGAAAATAAAATGTATAAATATCTATAATTAAATATTTAGAAATTTAAAATTAAAGATGTGAAATAAGAAATGTATATTTTAAAAAAAATAAATTGGAAGTTGGTTGGGATGATTTATGGAATAAGGAGAAATATTTGGATAAGGGTCGAAATGTACTCCTAAATTATCGAGGGTCTAATATTTCTAAAGTCGTAATCAATCGATCGAGTAATAATACTAGAGAAGAATATAAAATCGTTAAGCTCGGAAATGAGAAAGACGTAATTGACGTTGGAAGATTAAGTAAAAGTCGGGTTGTGTTTCATTAATAATGGGTTCGTGTTACTTAACCAAATAAATAAATCACTTCACAACGTCGTATCTCACGTCGCTAAAATTCGGGGTGTCACACTATCCATGGAGGGATAAGGTGATCTGTCAAGGGAGCCGATGTTTAATTGACACGTCTCCATTGTATAAGGCTGGTTGGTTGGAGTCACACTTTCGTGCATAACCCTTTGAACTAATATTGGTTGGCGTCACACTTTCATGTGCAACCACTACTGCTTAACTGTTATCTAACCGTTCTAACTTAGTTAATTTCGTGAACAATTTTAATTATTAAATGTATGATGATGATACATGCACGACTCATGCATAAATTTCCATTAAACGATTTTTCTGCACAACTGTAAGCCACACTCGTACACCCGCACCCATTCGTTGAGAGTTTTAGTCTCACTGCCGCCTGTTTTCACAACTAGAGGATGAGGACCCGTATCAGAATGACGGCGTCGATGACCTTCAAGCTACGGACTAGTTTTCCTGTTGTATTTTGTGACCTATTTAAGACAATTTAATCTTATTTGTATTGATCGAGTTTCCAAACATTTGTTGATGTAATAGTAGGGCGTAGAACCCGTAAGAATGTTATGATGATGGATTGTATTTCTTTTCTGTTTCCGCTGTACTCTGACATAATTTATTCCATTATCTATGATTATTGGGATTTTTTTTATTTCTGTTGGTTTGTGTTGATGTACAAATGGGCCGGCTTGGTAAACTGACATAAATTTGATTATTTGTGTCACGGCTTGCGTTTTGGATATATTATACATCAAAAATAGATCCAAATAAGAAAGTTGTTAAATTTTAAAAGAGAAAAATATAATAATTAATGTAGTTCGCACACAAATTTGGAAAGCTAATTTAAATAATTCTATTTTTCTTATAACTTTAAAGAGTGCTTTATTGACAGAAAATTGACTACAATAAATAATGAAATCACAAATATTCATGAAAATGTTTAGTTACTATACTAAGAATAATCTATCTTTATATATATATATATATATATATATATATAGATATTTATTGTGTGAAACATCGTGTATATATAAGAATTTGCAAACTATGACGACCTGAATCAATATCAAGATCAAGATTTTGCGATTTTGCGACCTTTCCAAGATTTTAAAAGATTTACATTTAAGAAAAAAAAAATCATATGGTCCATTAGTTGGACCAATGACAGAGTAGAGAGGTTTTCATTTACTGGAATAGTTAATCATTTTGCTTGCAATAAAAGTTGTTATTTTTAAGGTTTTGATGCATTCTTAGGTTTCACGATTTTGCGAAAGTACAAAGTGCATTACATGTTTTCAAAATCATCTCTGTAACAACACGTGTGATTGATTAATCATTCAAATTAATTTTTTTCTTAGTGGGATAATCACAATTTGACTAAAGTACAAGCACATATATCTGTTATTGGATTTAGTCTTTTGTAGAAGGCAAAAACTTGCATGAGACGGTCTCACGGATTTAGATCCGTGAGACGGAGCCCTTACACAAAGTTTTAAAAATTTTTTTTCAGATTTTATTTTTCTTAGGGTTTATATTTGTTTTCTTAGGGTTTATTTTGTTTCTTGGGTTTATTTTTAATTGATTTGAGTTTTTAGGATTTTTAGTTTTTTTAGGTTTATTTTTTTATTTTTGGGTTTATTTTTGTTTTTCGGGTTATTATTCTTCATGGTTCATGTTTCTAGAGTTTATTTTTGTTTCTTCATGGTTCATTATTATTTTTAAATTTATTTTCATAGTTCATGTTCTCAAGACGGATCCCTTAGGAGGTCCGTCTCACGGATTTAGATCCGTGAGACCGCCTCACAAGAGACTTGATCTTTGTAGAATTATTATAATTATTAGGGTCTTGAAACATGTCACATGATCCTAACAACAACCCACCAAACCAATAAAAACTTAAGATAATAATTAATCATTTTAAAAGCAAAAAATTAAGTATAATGAGACATCTATTTTTCTGATGTTTTTCTTTTGTTGCCATGGATTGCAGAGTGGGGTAAGGTTGCGTAGGGACGGTGAGTGCTAACGAGACAAATTTTATAATTGATCATTTCCCACAACTTTTCAAATTATTCGTGTTTGGGACTAGTCTTGTGTTTACTGGTACAATTTTGTGTTATAAGGACGATTGATTCGGATTCGATCTTATACGAGTGTGTGTATTCCTTCTCCTCCTATCCTCCATTATATTAAAAAAATCATTAGTGTTTTATTTTTATTTTAGTTTATAAATAAATGACAAAACTATAAAAAGAATTTTCAACGAACATAGAAATGACAATATAGCGAGTTCATATTTGAACACGTAATGAACTCGGGGTTTCTTCCATGACACCCAAGTGGGTGGCAACCCACATAGGGTCATAACTCTTGGATCATCACACACACATATACAAATGAGTGTGTATTTGATCCAAAGGCCATACACCCAAGTGGATAGCTACCCACTTGGGTGACATGGAATTTACCATGAACTCGTCCTATTGAAATTGGTACCCAATTAAATTTTGAACCCAACACCCTGCACATGTCCCACCTTGATTAAGGAACTAGAATGCCATGCCCCGTAACTAGGGCGTGTATTCAGTACGTCAGGCTACAACTAGTTTAACTATTTTTTCTCTTAACTAAAACATATAATTTTTACTAAAACAAATTTTATGTGCCTATATATATAATTTCCTCTCCAATTTGGGGTGCCCACTGGACAAGAGGAGCACTCATTGGATCCGTCCATGCCCATATCCCAAGGTGTTATTAGGTTCGACCCACAAATACTAATTTTATTTTCTTTATATTAAATTATATATGGCAAAAACAATATGTTCACAGATACATAAACAACATAATATATAGAGGACACACACACACTGTACATTGGAATTCATTATTCCCAACAATAATCAATGTAAGACTTTTGTCTGAAAAAACCTATATTGGCAAAACATATACACAAAATTAAGAAAGCAAAAAAAGATAATTTGTCACGGAACCAAGTGGTTACGTCAATATAAAAATTAATATATAAAAAAAACGTCAATAAGAAAATAATATATCAAGTAATCTTAAAATTTTGCTGAATACATCCAATACCCACTTAGTATCATCTGTATAAAAAATATTTGATTGAGTATTATATATATTTGATATTTATCAGCGAAATACAATTTATAATCAAATATAAATTGTGAACATTATGTTTCCTCCTCTTCTTGCTCTCCGCAAAGTTGTTCTTTCCTCCTCCCATCATGACAAGAGGGGAAACTGATTTCTTTTGTATTTTTCTTTTTTGTCGTCCTTAGTTTGTTCAATTTCTCCTCTTGGTGGGAGTATGTTTCTCCCCTTGCCATATTCCATATGTCCTTTAGACATCTCTACCTCATTGTGGGTCAGCACATATGTTTTATGATCAATCATATTTGTTTTGTTTAAATTTTTGTTTGCTTCCCCTCTCTTCCTTATTTGAAAGGTGGGAGTTTATATGAGCTTTTCTATTTGGCTTCAAGATATTATGTCTTGTTTGTTCGTATTGATTAATAATTATACAATATCCTAGTTGTCAAAAATAAATTGTAAACATAAATTCTGAAATGACAACTTTATGTATCCAATTTTAATCCAAAGGAATTTAGATAAAAGTTGAAAAAGTAATAATAACGTGCACGTTTATATTTTTGCCCTCACAACAAATTTTAAGAATATTAAAGCTAAAAATAAATTTTAGACAAATAAAGATTACTATACAAATATTATTTATAATAACATCGTATTTTTTACATTGACATGTGAACACCAACCTATACCATAGACAATCATATATTGTTAAATGCAATTATTAATCACAGACTGATCACTTATTACGTATGAAAAAAAAAAAAAAAAGTAACATCCTTTTCCAACTATCCAAGAAAAGTGAAAGATATTAAAACAAAGAAATCTTTAACCCCTCAAGTTTCCTTCCTTTTTTTTTTTTTTTTTTTTTTTTGATAAAGCTCGCGCTACGTGATCTACGCTCGGGACAACGGCTCCGCCTCATTCCCGCCAAGGTAAACCGCGGGATGTGCACGCACGGCGGTGTTCGGTGTCTCGACGCACAACCGAGATCCTCCAGGTAAAGAGAACAATTATGTTCGACCCCAATCTACTAATAACGATCTCTCCCGAATCGAACCCACACGGATGCTATTCAAGATGAGTTCCCACCAAATCTTCACTGGGTTCGATATTTATTTGATGGAGAAGGGATATGAATTTCGACCTCCACCCCACAAACAATTTGATGGAGCGGGATTTGAACCCCGACCTCCATCCCACAATTCTTGTGGTGGCAGGTGGGCTAAGCCACCTGGTTAAACTTTGGAGGGTAAACTTTTATACTAGCCACCCCACCAAGATTGCGGTCCCCACCACAAGAAACCCCAACTCCGGCCTGCCCTACGGATTAGTATACACCGCTGGCCCTACGCGTATGGAGGGATTTTTTGAGAGGCATGGTTCTAGTAAATATCATTTGGAGAGATTCGAACCGGTGACCTAATGGTACTGAAGGCAAGATCCTTTGACTCACCGGTTTGGCTCCAATTGATTCAAGTTTCTTCCCTCAGTGAAGAAAATGAGTGGCACTTTGTGGTGCTCACCAACTCATTGAATTTAATCGAGAATATGTGAATAGATTATTTATTTTTTATTTTTATATTTATCGCAGAAGAATGTGAAAAGTTAATCGCATGAATTTTATATTTCATTTTTCATGCATTAGTTTATTCAAAGTAGAGTTGGCAAAATCCGGCCCACCATGGGCGCTTAGCCAACTCGAGGTTTGGGTTGGGCTGCAGTTTTCTAGACTCGAAAAAAGTCGGGTCTATTTGGCCCGACCTAAATGGCCCGATGAGTCGGGTCGCCCCAACTTTTTCGGGATGACCCGATTTTTTCCTACATAGAATGTATACATGAACCGGATCGACCAAGCATTTTCTCGCGCCCAACTAAAACCGGACGGCCCGACCGAAATTTCGCAGGCCCGATAGGCTCGGCCGGGCTGGCCATTGCTAGCTCTAATTCAAAGGTTAAAAGATGCACCGACATTTAATATGTAAAATCAAATTATAACATAATTGTATCGAAAAAGGAATTTGCCACCATAATACCTATTGATCTTAAAAACCAATACACACTGATCCCACAAATATATATATATATATATATATATATATTTCAAGTATAAATCCTAAGAGGGAGAGGAGGAAGTGATAATCGAACGCGTACACGAGAACTTTATAAACGTCTTACCACAAGACTACCAAGTGATCTCGATCCCACATATATATAATTAGGGACAAAGTCAAAAACTTATTTGGGCACCATATTGATTTCAGGAAAAAAATAATTTATTTGTTTATTAAGAGTTAAGATTTAACAAAAAATATATATATAATTATATTACACTTAAAATATTAAAGAACTGAAGAGAGGATATTACCCGCTAGCCCGTTTTGGCTCTGTATATAATGTTGTTTTTCGACTTTTTTTCTACAATATTTTATAATTGCATAAATCTAAAAAAAGTGAACATATGCAACCATATATTATGCTCAAGTCACATTACTAGTTTTTTTATTTCTGTATGTATTTAAAAAATATTTTATTTTAAAGGACTGTTCTAGTAAAAATGGATTAGTACATTATTATTGTGATTTGTCTCAAGGAACCGAAAGAAAATGATGAGTTTGAACAAAACCTGCAACTCATAGGGTCATGTCCTTTTCAATTTAATACGGATACTATGCTTTATGTGGTCACAGTTTTTCCAATTTGAAACTGGTAATATTACATTCTTCAATTTTATTGTTTAGTCTAATATTGTGCTTTAAAATATGATTTGAACTTAAAATTTTGTTTAAATTTGATTTAGTCGAGTTTGAAGGAGTTTTAATTAAATCAAATACAATGTGAACCTAAATTTTTTGAAACTTTTATATATCTTTTAATTAAAATTCTTAGACATCTTTTATAATTTTTTAACTCCACTGTCTTCTGGCTCATAAATAAATGGTGTTTTAATTTAATTTTTATTTTAACTCCTTCAACTCAAATGACTTTGTAATAACTAATTTCAAGTCAAGTGTCCAGCAAATCAATTCATGTCTGATATACACAAATATCTAATTTACCTTATTACCCCTAGACCATCTGAACCTAGCCATGGAGGCTCATTAACCTCGGTTAGGCGAGGCTCATTAACCAAAGCCCGACGAGACTCATAAAACAAGGTCATGCGAGGTCAGGTAAGTGAGGCTCAAGATTCATTGAAGACTGGCACGTGGGACACATTGCCGCACCTAGCTCGGGGACCGAGGCGAGACGACCCTAGGGGACGAGGCGAGCGGAGGAATCTCAAAAGGTCTGACACTGTCCTATCCCATGACTTGACTAGTGAATGAAGGAGGTGTTGACACGTGGAAGTAGTCGTACGTCTATCACAACCAAAATCTATAAATACCACACGTTGGACTAAAATCAAGTATCTCATAATTACGTTATCGCCCGCTCTTGATTCATTTGTGACCTAACCCATTGCATCGACTTAAGCATCGGGTCTTAGCTGGGAACGCTCCCGACTAGCCTGACATTTGTTCCTATTACAAGTCCCTCGAACAAAGTACCGAGGCTCGAATCGAAGTGCCCCGACCCTAAGTACATCTGATTATTAACACCCAAATCAGCTGGCGCCGTCTGTGGGAAACTAGGTCAAACAGAATATGGACGAGACTCCAGTGAAAGAAAAATGAATACCACCTTGTCGACTAAACATGGAAAAACACCAATAAGGACGAAGAAAACCACGCCTCGGGGAGCATCCCCGTCACTGCAAATTCAGGAGCAATAACAGAAGGAAGCTGGAGATCCAATGATCAATATGCGATCGAGTGACTTTGAAAAATTGATAGATAACATGATGGATGAGAGAGAAAGGAACGGAAAAGCCCCTATGGTTTCCCCTCCAAGGGAGTTACCTAGGGAAAAGGAGGCTAAGGTCGGTGAGGAGAACATGAGGCTATAAGACATTGAAGAGGTAGCTAGTCGTTTGGCACCACGGGCGAAGCTACCTATGGCGAGCCATGGAGAGCTTCCAAAAGCAGCGGATATTAACAAGCTCAGTGACCAGATCGAGCAAGCTACTTGGAAGCTGGATAATCCGAGGCGAAGGGGCCGTAACATCCACTCGCAAAGAGAGATCCCGCTCTAGAAATCTAGCGAAGTAATCAACACGAGTTTCAAGTTATCCGACCTCCTAAAATACTATGGAAATAAGGATCCACAGGAGCATCTAAGGACATTTGATCATGTGATGCAACTTTATGGGCAGTCGGATGCCATGAATGCGAGGGTATTTATTACCACCTTAAAAAGGAAAGCGCGCAGGAGTGGTTCGGGGGCTTTGCTATGGGAACTGTGGTATCATACGAACAATTATCGAGAAATTTTTGTACCGATTCGCGAGCGAGTGAGCTAGGAGATCCTCCTCGCATCTTTTCACCATCAGGCAAGCTGCAGGAGAACCCCTTCGGGACTTCATCAATAGATTCAATGACGAAACTCTGGAGGTGCAAGACATGAGAATTGACATGTTGACAAACCTATTGGTCCATGGATTGAAGAAGGGGCCATTAGCATCAGCCCTCGCGTGTGATCCCCATAGGGATAAAGAGGGTTTATGGAAATGACCCAGAGGTACATCTAGGAAGAGGAGATGAATGCGATAAAAGACCATGAATGGTCAAGCATAGAGCCACGACACAAAAAAGATCCTAGAGAGGGACCTCGTTTCAGGTCTGAAAAAGACCTCGAGCGAGGCCGAGATCAGGATCGCCAGCGAGCAGATAGATTCACCAGGTATACTCCGTTGAATGCTCCCCGAGTACACACACTCATGTAAATCGAGGGAAAGAACATGGTAAAATGGCCAAAGAAGATGAGAGCTACCCCAGGAAGAAGTAAATATTGTCACTTCACAAGGATCATGGGCACGACACAGAAGAATACTTTCAATTGAAGGATGAAATAGAGAGACTTATTCAGCAAGGCTACTTAAAAAAAATTATGAGAAGAAAGGGAGATGGTGATGAATATAATCGCTTCGTAGTAGCGAGGCCAGCAAGACCCGGGTCCCCACCGAGGCATAAGTCTCAAAGTAGATCTGAAGCCGCTTTCCCGTACCTAAGCGGTGAGCATCCCCGTGAGCGATCTCGGGCTAGGCAAGGTACAACGGGAGATCTTCCTTGGAGGAGGTGATTCGGATGATAGTTGGAGGACACTCGGGGGGAGATTAGCAGAGTGCTAGGAGGAAACATATGCGGATCCTACCACATGCTCCTGATCCCAAGCGAACTGTGGATATATTGAACATCCAGGAAGCTAATCCCATCACTTTTGATAATCGTGACCTTGTTGGAATTGAAACAGGTCAAAACGATTCTATGGTAATCACGATGGATATTGCTAATTTTGCTATCCAAAAGACGTTAATAGACAATGGGAGCTCAACAAATATTATTTTCTTGCAAGTCCCTATGAAAATGGAATTAGGCGTGGCAACCCTACACCCCGTTGATACGCTATTGACCGGTTTTGGTGGTAGCAAAGTGATACCAATGGGAACTATAAATCTCCCCCACCTCACTTGGTGCCTCGCCTTTTCGAAAGATGGTTATGATTAAATATCGGCGGTGGATGCTCCGTTCGCTTATAATGTAATCTTAGGGAGGCCAGGTTTAAATCAGTTCGGTGCAATCGTATCTACATACCATTTGAAATTGAAGTTTCCAAGCTGTTGAATGAATTGGGGAGTTGCGAGGAGATTAAAAGAGCACGAGGAAGTGTTATAATCTCTCCTAAAAAGAAAAAATGAGGAAGAAGAGATTAGAACTATCAAGCAAATCACTCGAGATGAGGAGATAAGAATGCGTAAGAAGGAGAAGGAGAAGCACAAGAAAGACATAATAATGGAGTATAGGATTGAGCCCACTGACCAGTATAAAGTGGTAGAATTAGATCCAAGTGACCCAAAAAATCCCACAAGAATAGGGTCACAAATGGATCCTAGTCTTGAGCTCTTGACTATTCGATTTCTCAAAGAGAATGCGGACATCTTTTCTTGGAAGGCATCGGATTTTCAAGGCATCATCCCAGAGGTAGTCATGCATCACTTGAATATGGACCCGTGGGTGAAACCTATCAAGCAGAAGAAATGAAGCTTTGGAGGAGAGAGGAACCAAATCATTGAAAGTGAGGTCAATAAGCTTCTCGAGGATGGCCACGTGGTTGAGATTCAGTTCACAAAGTGGCTTTCAAATGTTGTGATAGTGCCAAAAACAATGGACAACTGGATGATGTGCACGGATTTTACCAATCTAAGCAAAACATGTCCCAAAGATCCATATCCATTGCCTCGCATTGACCTCCTAGTTGACTTAACGGCAGGATGCGCTCTTTTAAGCATGATGGATGCATATCAGGGTTATCACCAAATCTTCATGGCTGAGGAAGACAGAGATAAAACTTCATTCGCGGGGGTCTATTACTATAGAGTTATGCCTTTTGGGTTAAAGAACGCGAGAGCAACATACCAAAGGTTAGTTAACCTCATGTTCAAAGAAGAAATCGGGCGAACCATGGAAGTTTATGTGGATGACATGCTTGTGAAAAGCGAGAAGAAAGAAGATCACCTTGGGCACTTAAAGAAAGCTTTCGGGATTATGCGAAATTATGGAATGAAGTTAAACCCGTCAAAATGCACCTTTGGGGTTCTTCTAAATCGTCCACACTAACAATCCATCCAACTCTAACTATCGGTACTAAAGCGCAAATGTTTGACTTGAGACTGAAGAAACTAGCTCCCACTCACGACCCATGTAACAAGCTACACCTTTCGATTTATCCCTTGTAGCCGTCACCCAAATTCGCAACTCTTCTCAAAATCTCACCCAAAAGGTACTCTTCTAGTCGAGCCTCCAGGTCTGTCAAAAAGATATAAAATGAAGTTCTCACTCACCTAGTAGCATGACGCTTGTATTTCTCTCCGACAACTCCGTTTTCACGGTTTAGGCTGCACCTATTTCGCTCGCGCTACTACGGGAATCGTTTTTCCTTTCTTTTCCTCTAGCTACTAAGATATTTTCAGTGTGCCAGGTTGTCTCTTGCCTGCCCATGGATTCAACAGCAGCTCGAGAAGGAAATGTTTTGGGGTTCATGGTCAACGAAAGAGGGATTGAGGCAATTACCGAAAAAATCAAGGCGATATTAGAAATGGCTTCCCCAAGAATAGCCAATGAAGTTCAGCAGCTCGCAGGGAGGCTAGCCTCACTGAATTGGTTCATCTCGAGATCAGCTGATCGAAACCTAGCTTTCTTCGCTACATTAAGAAACATGAAAAATTTCAAGTAGACGGAAGATTGCGAAAAGGTGTCGACATCCTGAAAGAATATTTGATGTCGCCATCACTATTATCAAAACCTGAGAAGGGCAAGCCTTTATTTTTGTACTTAGCGGTCTCAAAACTAGCAGTGAGCTTTGTATTGCTAAAGAGGAGGATGGAATCCACAGGCCGGTATATTACGTCAGTAAATTATTGCAAGGAGCTGAAGAAAGGTATTTGGAGGTGGAGAAGTTAACTCTTGCATTGGTAGTAATGGAAAGAAAACTACGTCCTTATTTCCAATCTCACCAAATCGTTGTTTTAACAAACCAACCATTGAGATAAATTTTGGGTAAGCCTGGGCTGTCGGGTCGCCTTGTAAAGTGGTCTGTAGAGCTAGGAGAGTTTGACATCAAGTATCCGTGTAGGTCAGTGATTAAGGCTCAAGTTCTAACCGATTTCGTCAACATAGCACCGATGGTAGAAAAAATGACCCAAAGCAAGGTGGCATGGCTTCTCCACGTGGATGGCTCGTCTGTGGCTATAGGAGGAGGAGCTGGGGTTCTTTTGCAAGGCCCGGACTCGTTCGAGGTAGAGGTCACTTTGAAACTCGATTTCGAGGTTACTAATAATGAGGCGGAATATGAAGCTTTGATTGCGATGATGAAGTTAGCACAAAAATGCAATGTTAAAAGGCTCATAGCGTACACTGACTCTCAGCTAGTAGCCATGCAGATGGAAGGCACTTTCAAGTAAAAGACAAATCCATGTCAGTACTTGAGCAAATTTAGAGGATTGAGGAGCTTATTTGAATTTTTCGATTACACCGATTCCCAGGGGAGGAAATTGAGCGAGCGATTCTTTGGCTCGTTTTGCTAGTGCTTCGTCGAAATGAGTTCTAGGAAGGTAGTTGTGTTGGTAGCGAAGCACCCGAAGTGAGATCATAGTCCGATCCTATTGATTATTTTTCAAAAGAAATTTTGGTACTTCATATCGGGTCTAGATGAATTGGATCGAGGGGGCTCGGGGAATTCTCAAAAGTGGGCACACTACCGGCAGACCACTGGGAAGGTGAGGAGAATACAAACTAGGGCTCCAGGTTCAAGATGATAGGGGATGACATGTAGAAGAGGTCATTTGGAGGCATATTACTAAAATGTCTATCTCCACAGAGTGCGCAGATATGTAATGCAAGAAATACATGAATGGAATTGCGAAAATCACTCGGGAGGCCGTACACTTGCCCAAAAAATACTAAGGCAATGGTACTTTTGGCCTACAGTCATGAAAGACGCTATCGAATTTGAGAAGAAGTGTGAGAAATGCCAATTACACGCAAATCTGACTCATCAACCGGCCACCCCTCTTGAGGGAATCCCTATAGGATGTCCTTTCGATCAATGGAGAATAGATATTTTTTCCCAATAGCTAGAGCATAGAAAAAATTCATCATTGTGGCAGTAGAGTACTTCACGAAGTGGGTCAAGGCCGAGGTAGTAGCCGAGATATTGGAGTATGAGGTGATGGAGTTTATTTGGAAAAATATTGTAAGTCGATCCGAGTATCCCAGAACACTCATATCTGACAATGGGACTCAATTCCAAGGAATAAAAATCCGAGCTTGGTGTGAAGAAGTCAAAATTAAGCAAAACTTTACAGCGGTGGGAAATCCTCAAGCTAATGGGCAGACCGAGGTAGCTAATAAGATTATATTACAACATTTAAAGTCCAAATTAGGCGCAGTCAAGACGTATTGGGTGGAGGAGCTCTCTTGAGTCTTTTGGGCCTATAGAACTACGCCGAGGACCTCCACGGGAGAAACACCATTTGGATTGGTGTATGGATCAGGAGCTATCATCCCGGTGGAAATTGGAGAAGCCTCTCATAGGGTCGCCCATTACAATCCTGTGCAAAATGAAGAAGGCCGACTGCTTGACTTGGAAATTATTGAAGAGAAGAGAGATAGATCTCTTGTACAAATACAAGAAACTAAAGGAAGGATGAGGGCAACGTATGACAAGCGAGTGCACAAAAGAAACTTCCAAGTAGGAGACTTAGTGTTGAAAAAAGTGGATGTATCAAACCATGTCGGGAAGCTCGAAGTAAATTGGGAAGACCCCTTCAAAGTGAGGAAGATATTAAAAAGGGGTACATATAGGCTTAAAAGCATGGAGGGGAAGGAACATCCAGGGCCTTGGAATATTTACAATTTGCACAAGTTTTACACTTCGGTATTGTACTCATAAAAACTTTGTAACCTGTTTTGAATATGTATATAAAGTAAGAAGGGCGAGGTAAGTAGGCCCTATTTTGCAGTGTAACATGCGAGTAAAATTATAAAAAGCTACCCAGCAAGGCGAACTATGAATTAAAGCCGAAAATAGTCTGAAAAAGATCGTGGCACGAAAAGAAGCCACCCGCGAGGTGAGCTATAAAAAGCTACCCAGCGAGGCAAGCTATGAATTAAAGCCAAAAACAATCTAAAAAGATCGTGGCACAAAAAGAATCTACCTGCAAGGTGAGTTATAAAAAGCTACCTTGAGAGGTGATCTAGTAATTAAATTTGAAAATGATCTGAAAAATATCATGGCACGAAAAGAAGCCACCCGCGAGGTGAGCTATAAAAAGCTACCTTGCGAGGTGAGCTTTGAATTAAAGCTAAAAACGATCTGAAAAAGATTGTAGCACGAAAAGAAACTACCTGCGAGGTGAGCTATAAAAAGCTACCTTGTGAGGTGAGCTAGGAATTAAAGCCGAAAACGATCTGAAAAAGATCATTTTCAGAAAAAGAAGCCACCTGCGAGGTGAGCTATGAAAAGCTAAAATACGAGGTAAGCTATAAAGTTAAATCTGAAAATGGTTTAAAAAGAGGTTCGCCTTAAGAGATAACCACATAGATTGAATAGGAGGCAAAAGCCTTGAGAAATTATCATTAGCAAAATAAGACAACAGGGTTACATACAAAAAGTGACCCTAAGGCCAAGAAAAAAAGAAACCCTATACACTTGTCTTTACAAAATAGAGACTCATCACATGAAGCCTAAGCATCGTAGCCTCGTTTTCGACATCAACACGATCACGAGGACGCTCAGTGTCAAGGATATACAAACGCATTAGCTCGGTGAACTCATCAGTCTCTTCCTCATGGCTCCCACCTGGAGAATCGCCTCCAAACCTCCAACCATGACTTCGCCATTTGGGCTATCACCCTCAGCTTTTTCAAGGTCATCCACTCGGAAGGGATATAACTTTCCGATGTCAAAATCCTCCTTATAAGCTCCCTCACTGATACTCAGATCTTTGCAACATTTGAACCTGTCGAAAAGATATACCGATGCGTGACGAGCCACCAAATTCTCGTAGGAGTATGAGCCCAATAAAGACCTCACACCTTCATGACGAGACTTCTTGATGGCAGCGAGGTACTCCTCCAAAGCAGTATATTCTTGATACCCTCGCGCACGGCCAAGGTTATAAGATTCTTATCGCTCGGAGGCATGCAATTTGTTGGCTTCGTCCAAATCGAGGCGAGCTTTGGAAAGTTGCCAGTAAGCTCTCGCACTTGGGATTGCAATGAAGAGATTTCCTTAGAGGACTGTTGCTGAATCCGTTTAGTAGCCTCGTGTCGAGCTTCGTCAATGGCCCTTGCTTTCATGAGCTCCACCCCTTCCATTTTCTTGGACAGCTTTACCAATGCTCCATTTTGCTCTTCATAAATCGCCCTCCAGTTGGCAGCTCGAAGAGACATGTGGTGCAGGAGGGCATTATTCTAAAAGGAACGTTGCATTAGAGAAATGTGTAAAGGAACCCAGTAAAGTAAAACAAAAACAAAATAAAATAAAATACCGTGAAATTATTATGGGCAGTAAGCTCCTCCAAACGAGTAAAGTCGAAGGACATCAAGGCGAACTGGTCGATTTCGAGGATGGTGTGCTTGTAGAGCTCGAAAGAGTCCTCCCCGCATGTGTCTCCAAAATCGAGCTACGGCTATTTATCGCCCAGTTGGGGACTTTTCGAGGAAGAAAAGCATTAAAAGTGTTGGAAATAACCTGGGGAGTACGGCTTTGCTTAAACTCGCATAGTTTGGATAGTTGTTCCTCGCACATCGATAGCCACGCGAGCTGCTCCTCCATATCTGGCTCATTTGCTAGGTCGACCTCGGGGTTAGTACAAGGCATCTTGCTTGAGGGGCCCTCTTTCGGCACATGGTTTTTCGAGATCGAACTCTTATTTTTGTCTTTTGAGATTTATTGTGAGATTTATCCTTATGAGTTTTTTCTTGGGAGCTTTGTCTTTTGACGCCGAACTCTTTTCCTTAGCCTCGATGACCTTATGAACGGGCATTTGACGCGACAGTGTGGACCTAGCCGATGTGTGTGGGGTCCCATGACTTCCAGAATGACTAGATGGATCACCTTGGACCTCGAAATGAATATCTTCCAAGGGTGTAGGGTCGAGTCGTGAGCCCGAAGTGGCAGCTAGAGTAGTGGACTTAGGAAGGGGAAGAGGTCTCTCCTTGTGACGAGCAAGTAGAGCATCTTTCTGCTCTTTCAGGTTCTTTGCTATCAACGAGCAACAAAATGATATATCTGCAAAAGGAAAAGAAAATACATAAATATAATCTAGTGGAAAATAGGTAAAAGAAAGGTATGAAAATTACCCAGAGTTAAAGATTGCGGTTTTGGGGCGGGGCTAAGGCCCGCGAGAGAAAGAACTTCTTCATTTAGAAGCTTTTGACCATGAACCAAGATCTAGTCACTCGTTATTTATGAAGTCTTCATCGAAAAAAACGGGTCGAGATTGCAAGGACGAGGCTTAGTAACCTTCCACTCTAAGGGAAGTGACCAAGGGGTCTCTATTGGGGCTCGGATATAGATGAACTTTTCATTCCAGGGCCATACCGAGGTGGGAAAGAGGTGACATAACTTACGACTTGGCCTAAAGCGAGATGTAAAAAATACTTTGTTTTTGGTAGTTGAGGATGAGTTCACGAGAATTTAAAAAGCAAAAATGTGAAAGATTTGGCTCCATTTCAAAATATTGAACTAGGATTATAAAACCTAAGATGTGGCGATACGCATTAGGGACTAGCTGGGCGGGGCAGATACCTAAACCAGTAAGAATGTTCACAACGGGGGCGGCTAGAGGAAACCTTAGGCCGATCTCCAAGCTAGCTAAGTGTAAAAAAAAAAATCGAGGTAGAGGTTCGTCTATCCTATCATCCCTACCAGGAGTAATTATATTATAACTTTCAGGTATGAAAAACATTTCTCTCAAGTCTATTACTTCGTTTCCCCTAACAATGGATCATAGCAAGGCCCAAGGAGAGGTGAACTCTAAATCTGGGTCAGAAGTCTTGTCGTCCTCGTTGCTACGGTTCTGGCTAAAACGAGAGTGGGGGTCCTCAGGGTATGGTACAGCCCTAAGGGGGCTAACGTCCAAGGGAAGACTAGATCTAGGGTCACCTCTTGTATCGGAGCCCAAACTAGAGCTACCCGAGTCAGAGCTCAAAGAATGGGAGGAAAGTTTGGAGGCTATTATTACGGAAAATCTTAATATATATATATATATACACAATTAATATGCAAGCACGAAGCGAAGCAGAGCTACCTCGAGAAGGCGAGCTGGAAAAATGCCGAAAAACCCTTGACTGCAGGAGACTTCTAAGCTTGCGGCGACCTAAGGAAGTATTTATGGTTCTAAAAAGTGAGTGGTGAAAATGACATTCAAAGGGGCAACCATTAAATATATAGAGAGGGGAGGGAATACCCAACGGTCGCGATCTTGTGACCTTTCGAATTCGACGGTCCAGATTCAAAGTTATTTCTATAATTAATTACAAAATTAACTAGGGGAGTAATAATATACATAAATATCTTATTTACCTTATTACCCCCCTAGACCATCTGAACCTAGCCATGGAGGCTCATTAACCTCAGTTAGGCGAGGCTCATTAACCAAGGCCAGGCGAGGCTCATAAAATAAGGTCGTGCAAGGTCAGGTAAACGAGGCTCGAGATTCATTGAAGACTGGCACGTGGAGCACATTGCCGCACCTGGCTCGGGGACCAAGGCGAGACGACCCCAGAGGTCGAGGCGAGCAAAGGAATCTCAAAAGGTCGACATAATTGTCTATCCCATGACTTGACTAGTGAATGAAAGAGGTGTTGACACGTGGAAGTAGTCGTACGTCTATCACAACCAAAATCTATAAATACCACACGTTGGACTAAAATCAGGTATCATAATTACGTTATCACCTCGCTCTTAAATTCATTTGTGACTTAACCAATTGTCTTGACTTAAGCATCGGAGGGTCTTAGTTGGGAACACTCGCCAGCTTTAACGTTTGTTCCTATTATAGATCCCTCGAACAAAGTACTAAGGCTCGAAGCGAAGTACTCCAACCCTAAGTACATCTGATTATTAACACCCAATTCAATGTAATCCCTAAATTTCGGTTTGACTAAAATAATGCATTTAAATAGATATTGACCCTAAAAAGAATTTATTTCTAAATAACTACTATCTCTAAATTATTGGAGTCAAAATGCTAAGAGAAATTCCATGGCAACTCATTGTAATTATTTCACTTAAATTTGATCAATAATGTGTTTGCTATTACTACTTTTTTTTTTTTTTTTGTCTAACGATAGAATTATATTAAAACAACTCAAAAACTAAAATTACAACTACAATCGTAGCCAACGGGCAAGAGCCGACAAGACTAACTAAGAGCCAAGCGGGAATTGGTAAAACCAATTGATTCACATGTACTAAAAAAACTACCCACCCCAAAACTACCCACTCCATGCGGGAGACTTAAGATCTCCTTAAAGGAGAGCGTAATACATTTAAAAAAACTAAAATTAGCAACCACTACATCTTGCTAAATTACAGAAAAAAACCGATCCGCCTACGAGCAAATCAACCGAGAGAAAAGAAAACACAAACAAAATAAGGTAAATACTAACAAACTAGAGAAAAAAGCAAAAAATTGCCTCTCCCTCTCCCAAATCTATGCCAGTTTATAAATCGTCTTCTCCGCTCCAAGACACCTTTCCGGCCACCTTTAAATTTGGTATCCCTCAATAGAAACCATGGAGTTTGCTGCAAAGGGAGAGGGAGGGGGAAACTTAGGGTTTTTTTTTTGAGGGGGAGTTAGAGAAGGGAGAGAGAAGAGAGTTAGAGAGAAAGGGGGTTGCATTTTTTTTTTTTTTTTTTTTTGCTATTACTACTAAGTTCGATAGGATATGCAAGAAAAAGAATCAATTTGAAGTTATAATATATCTGTCACATTAAATAATAATTACTATACCGGGTTAATGCTTTACTCTTTGTCGTGTTTTTAAATTGAATTTGAATTTAATGGCTATTTTATTAAAATAAAGCCATTTAAAAATCTATTAAATAAATTACTGTAAAAAATAAATTAATTAAAAATATGGGTGAAAACAGAGTTGTCATCTTTGTTTTCAAAGTGATGTTTCAAGTTTTTTATAATTATTTAATACAAGGAAAAAAAACTGGAAGCATATAAGACACTGTTTAGGTGAACTTATAATCTCTTTAAAATATTTTTTAGGATGTCTATTTTAATAAAAAAAAATTAAATAATAAGTTTATAAGCTTGCAAAACGAAACATCACAATTTCACAAACTTAAAAGAAATACCTTGGTAGAAATATTTGACACATGGTACATCTTTCTTTATAAATTATTATTCAAATACAAACTCAAATTTATATTAACTTTTACACTGAACTCATCAAATAAAAAGAATTGCAAATATATTGCATAAGTTTTAATTGAACTACTGAAGAAATATTGTGCCTTAGTTAGATAGCCTCGGGTAATTAGTTTTAGATGGCTTCCAATAAATTTTCCCTTGTGTTAAATGAGTCAAAAAAAATTAAAACTTTAGAGATGGATTTCCATGGTCCATTTCGGTTTAAGAGTTGGAAATAGAATTTTGAGAATTTATTGGTTTTCGTGTGGAAATTGGGATTGTGTTTGGATGAATGGATTGAAATGTGTTTTATGTAGGGTTGGAAATGAGATTGTGTTTGGTTTGAGTAGTTTTGAAATATTATTTTATGTATATAATAATTGAAAAGTTGGTAGTGGTGGGTCCACTTTAATATTTTAATTTGAATATATAATATTATATTTGTAAGATTATAGTTGGTGGGTCCCATTAGATAGTTATAATTTAAAAATAGAAATATTTTAGTAATAAAGTTGATAATGATGGGTCCCACATATAATAATTGGGTTAAAATATGAGAATAGTGATTGATAAGTAATGATGAGTTTAGAAAGATAGGTTTGAGATGTTGTTTTATGTGAAAAATAGAAAATTGGAAATTTTATGAACAAACATGATTTCACTTTTATGTATAGTTGAACCGGAAAAGGCCTTTGGAAACATAAACAAACAAGGCCGGTTTTCATTTCGCACAATCTTGGAGAAAATAGAGATACCAAATCTGTTTTCACCCATATTTTTAAAGTATTTATATTTTGCAGTAATTTATTTAATAGATTTTTAAATAGTTTTATTTTAATAAATTAGCTGAATTTAATCGTAAATGTTTTTTTTGGGGGGGGTGTTCTTACAAATTTTTTTGACAACCTTTTTAGAGCTTTCACGCCATTAAAGAATGACATTCCATTCTCAAAAAAGGAAGACATCCTATATAGCATATTTTTCATATAGATTAGTTTTTTTTTTTAATATATAGCATATTTTTCATATAGATTAGTTTTTTTAAATAAAAACATACTCGATCGTTAGATTCATTTGGGGTGCATTCGTTAAGTATAATATAACTAAATTTAAATGTCTATGGGAATCACTTGGTCGCTAGTGATACATCATTTATTCGATTTTCACTTAACTCCATTTCTCCCAGGATTTTAAACTAAAAAAATATAAAAATTAAATCTCTATTGTCATTTGATAAAATCTAGAATTTGACCAAGCTCGACTCAAAATAACTAAATATTAATAAAACAATTACCAGTTTGAATTTAATTCTTTATTGACTCAATCACAACTTATTATCATTTAATAAATAAAATAAATTTGAATACAATTTTAATCTCTCTCTCTCTCTCTCTCTCTCTCTATATATATATATATATATATATATATATATGGATTGGTTCAAATGAGACCAACCCCTTCAGGTTAGTCCATAAGACCGCATATAGACCATTGATTTAATTTTTTAATGGCTGAGATCTCTTTAGTTATTTTTGGGTTATTAAGGGTATGATTGTATTTTCACCATTTTACAGTTTTTTATGGAGATAACGTTAATTGCTAATTAATAGGAAAATAGGATCTTTCCTTTATCAGTGTCCCGTTTTTTAGGGGGAAAAAACCATAGATTTTCAGTTGTGTCTTTTCAAAACTGGTTCCTTTTGGCTCCCCTCCTCTTTACGGTTTTTTGACAAGAAAAAAACCCCAACTCTTTCTTCTCTCCCCCAAATAATCTCACATTTCCAGTCGAGTAGCGCACAACCCTAACTCTTTCTTTTCTCCCCCAAATAATCCCACACTTCCAGTCGAGTAGCGCACAAAAAAAATTGTTGGTAGGCGGTTTGGGTTTGCGAAGAAGGGACCAGAGAAGTGCTATTTTTGTGCCCGTTTATTGCGTGTGTAAAGGTGAGTCCCTTTTCTCTGTTAATGGCCCAAATCCTTCAAATTTATGTTTGTTCTTGTATCAACAAGTAATTTTTGGTGGGTGTAGGAGTTCGATTTTTGTGGAGAAGATTTGAGGAGAGGGGGGATTTGACGTCTGGGTTCTTGTATTTTGAAGGTATGTTTGTTGTTTTCATCTTCTGTGCCTTTTTATTATTTTCTGGTCGTTACTGAAGGTCCCTATACCAATTTGTGAGTTTTTTCAGTCATCAATTTTTCATTCAGTAATTTTGCAATTATACTGATAACAAACCCATAACAAGTATGCATATCTTTTTATTAAGTATACTGATATATTTTGTTAATTATACTACATTAAGTAGTATATAAGCATACTTTTGTATTCACGTTTTCATATATGAATTAAGTGTTTTTTTATGTAGGGGATTGTGGTGTATTCTTGCTATTAGTACATGTTATGCTAAGTAAACAGGATTAAGTGGAATGTAAACAAATGAGTGTATCCCAAGTAAGAAACACATAACAAGTATGCAGATTTTTTTAATAAGTATACTGATATATTATGTTAAATATACAACATTAAGTTCAATATAAACATACTTTTGTATGCAGACTTGTACACAAAGTATACAAGTTTGTCATGTTAAATATACAACATTTATGGGAATGTAAACAAATGAGGTTTAAAGTCTTGATATCTGGATTTGTGTTCTTTTTATATAGGTGTTTTTGGATAGTAAAATGTCAACTGAAGAACAGGAAATAGAAGTCAATAGTGGTGCAGAGTATAGTTCCGGAGACGAGCAGCCCAAAAAGAGGCGAAGGATTGATAGTTCATATCTCGGCACGCAAGTTAGGGCGAAACCCAAGGTTTTGGTTGATGCTCTTGCTTCTATGAAACCCATGACTTAAGAATGCAAAGACGTGAGATGGGTTTTGGGAGTTTGTTTTCCCTGAAATTTGAGGATTTCAATAAAAAGCTCACGTATTGGTTTGTTGAAAATTTCAATCCTTTAAGTAGTGAACTTGTATTTGATGATGGTAGGCGTGTTCACATTGAGAGTGAAGATGTTGGTAGGCTTTTGGGTTTCCCTAATGGGGATGTGGCTATTGAAAAAAGAAAAATGGGAGATGTGCGTTGTACGACGATGAGTGAAAACAATGTTCCCAAATTTCCAGAGTGATCGGGTGATTTGGTTGTGAGGATGATGGAGTGCGTAGACGGGGGGGACTGGTTTAGAAGGCATTTCGTGACGCTTGTTGACATCATTCTTATTGGAAATTTACAGTGTGGGTACATCAACCCACTTATTCTGGATTGCCTCGACGATGTGTCAAGAATCAGGGAGTTTAATTGGTGGCATTACACATTGAACACCCTGACATCTAAAAGAGTTAAGTGGAATGGGACGAACAAGCTTGAGTTCAACGGCCCGGTGCTGTTGCTAACGGTAAATTGCCATTTATTGCCTTTTTCCAATTTTTTAGTTTAATGTGGTGTCACTTATTCAATGTTCTTCGTATACGTAGGTGTTTTATTTGGATATAGTGTGTGTGCTTGGGAGGGATGTGCCTAGGACTTTACCGTCTATGGCTTCATGGACCATGGATAAGTTCAAGAAAAGAGTTTATAAAGAGTTCAAACATGGTGGATTTGGGCAGGGATATGTGCAGGGACCATATTTGGGAGGGCCTTCACTACAACCTCAGTTGGAGAGATTGGTGACTGGTCAAGATAAACAGTCATCTCATCCCGGGCCTTCGTCGGTAGGCTGCATTGGGCAGGTATACAATGTTATATGTTGTATAGTTAGTCGGTTTTTGTTGTATACATAAGTCACAGATGTTGTATACTTGGTATGATACACAGTTTATTTTAAAAATAATATATGTTGTATACTTAGTTGATGTTTGTGGTACACTTAAGATGCATATGTTGTATAATTGGCATATTACATACATGGTTTATATCTTTTTGTATAATTAGTTGACGTATGTGGTTCTTAGTTTATTTGTAGTTTGTATAAGTAGCTCAACATAGGTGTATACATAATGTAACTTTGCTGTATAGATAGTTATGTTACAAAATTAGATTTATGTGTAGCATTTGTTATCATACATAGTTCAGTTTTGTGTATAATTAGTCTACATATATTGTAAACTTAGTTTATCAATATTGTATTATTGGTCTTATGCATACATAGTTTAGATTGTAGTATTTGTTGCATACTTAGTTTTGTGTATAGTTAGTCTACATATATTGTATACTTAGTTTACGGATGTTGTATAATTAGTCTACATATATTGTATACTTAGTTTACAAATGTTGTATGATTGTCCATAAGCATACATAGTTTAGTTCGTAGTATTTTTTGCATAGTTCAGTTTTATATTGACTTTAAATCTGTTTTCTGTATATTTTATATGATTGTTTTTATGTTGTATACTTTCAGCAGGATTATATTGGGAATATTAAGGCAAGGATTGCGTGTCTTGCTTCAGATGTGGTAGAAATTATTTCGTTGATTCGGGATGCACCTTCTGATGTGGTGGAGGTCCCTGAATTTTCTGAAATTGGGGTTGTTGCTAAGAATCTTATATGCCACAAGACCGTTCAAGTAGAGGGAACACGGGCTGGAGAGGATTTAGTTGGAAGCGAGAGTCAGCAGGCTGAGGCATTTTGGAGCAATCCCGATAACATAGCATTGCTTGAGAAGATGGAAGCTGCCCTTTGCAAGCGGGATGAGTTTGAGAAATGGAAAGTTGACAGGCCTAGTTTTAGCCTTGGTTTAACCCAAGAACAAAACAATGCTAAATGGGATGCCGTGGTTGAGACATCACGTCTGTATGCGCAGGAAGAGGAGGAAAATGAAGACGATGAGGAGGAAAATGAAGATGATGAGCAGGTAATTTGCATTATTTGTTTTGCATAATTATTTATTATTTTGCTGGACATATGTTCTTATATTATTTTTTTTAATCAGCAGGAAGAGGCTCCGATTGTTGATGGTGGGAAGGGTGCGGTTGTGCTAGGAAGGAAGGGGGAAGAAGAATAAATCGAGAAGTCGATTGTTTATCACCGAAACAAACCTCGTCAGAAAAAGAAGACTCAGACATTGACGTCCCCGTTCTTGGAGCGACGGGTCGATGTGATGTCTAGGTTGAATGAGGAGCAGAACATGATTGTTAAATGGTTGTTTGAGAACCCGGAAGCTAAAAAGTAATTTAATTTTTTTATGGTCAAGTATACTATAAATTTTAGTGTAATTACTGAATTTTAAATATATTTTTTTACGTATTTCTCTTTTTGCAGAGACGAGGCCATTTTTAAGGCTGGTGATATGACTATAACAAGGGAAGACTTTGTGACTATGCGGCCTGGAAGTTACTTGAGTGTCTCCCTGATCGATGTGTGGACGAAGATTCTGAATGCCAAAGAGTCTATCAGGAGCAAGGGTTCGCCATTTCGTTTTTTTGCTACGACATATTCTACGGTACTCTCTATTTTTTTTATTACATTTAATGCATGTATTCAGAAAATAAATGTAAGTGCATGTTTGGTATACATAGTAGGGAATTAATTGCATGCAAGTGCATGTAAATGTATGTTTGTATAGTTAGTCTGGCAGAATTGTATACTTATAAGTTGATTAGTTTATTTAGTTCAATAGACATAATCAGGCATACAATTTGGTCAGTTAATCTGTTTATTTTCAGTCCAGTGGATTGTATATGTATAATTAGTTCAGTCTTATTGTATGTTTATTGTGAAATGATTATGCATACTTAGTAATATTTTAGTGAATTTGTATAATTAGGAAGGTTTACTCATTTAACTGTTTTTGGGTTATACTTGTAATGTTTTAATGTTTTATGTATATTTATCAATATTTAATTGTATAGTTAGTTAGATGCACATGTTTACTTTTAATGTTTTCCTCTTTGTCATTGTTTGTACATATACATGTATAGTTAGTATATTAGAGTTTTTTACGTAATTCAGAGGATGTGTATAGTTATTATATTAGAGTTGTTTACGTAGTTCTGAGGATGTGTATAGTTACTATATTTGATTTGTTTATGTATGATGTGTACTTTGCCAAATGAGTCTGCATACTAATCTTTTTTTTATTGTATACTTAGCATTCTTTATTGTATTATTATCTTAGTGTTTTTGTACATTTTCATTATTGATGACTGTTTATATTTTTTTTTACATTTTCATGTAGCTGTTTTCCGTTGTTACACCGTCTGAGGCAGATGATGATAATAGAAATTTGGCGTTATTTTCTCAAAGCCTAGATGCCGAGTTTGGTGATGTTAATCCAACAAAGTTGCAGGCGTTTGATATGGTATTTATTTTATATATTCATTTTTAGATTTACAACATTTATTTTCGGACTTAACTAATATTGTTTTTACCTTTTTCTAGTTTTTCTTTCCAATATGCAAGAGCGAACACCTGTTTGTTATTATGTTTGATATGAAGATGAAGAGTACATATTTTGGATAATTCTTCTGTTGGTGGAACCAAGTTGGACAAATATGAAAATGTGCCCGCTAAATTGGTGAGTATGAACATGTATTTTTGATATGTATATTTTTACGTTGCTTTGATACATCATTTTTGTTCTTCTCCTTTTTTAATTATTTGTATCTATCGTGACAGGTTCGCGTCTTTTCTCAGTACTTGATAAGCAAAGGTTGCGTGCAGATGGGTCAAGAGATTGGGCAGCTCACTCCATCCCAGTGCAATGCCATGGAGAGATGCAAAACAAGGTCGATTGTGGAATATTTGCAATGCGGCATATGGAAACGTATATGGGTGGAGGTTTGAGGGGCTGGACACCTGGTTTACATAAGGGCGGTGCAAATCTCATGTGTACCTTCCATTCCAAGTACACCAGCGCTATTTTCCTAGACGACATGAACGAGTTAAGGGAGAAGAATTTGGCTGAATGCAAGAAACATTGGACTGGCAAGAAGCCAATGTAGAAGTTGGTTTTAGTTGTGATTGGTGGAATACTCTAGTTTTTTTTGTTAATATCTGGTAACTAATAGTGGTTGTTTTAAATGACATTGAATCTGTTTTGTTTTGGAATGTTGGTAATTCAAACTTTGGTACAATTTATTAAGTTGTTTTGCTTATTGTGTTTGTGTAGCAGAATGTTTTGTTTTTTACCATGTATCGTGTTGTGTCATCTCATTTTTTTTCTTTTTAGAGTGATCTTTTTTAAGATGAAAGTGTTTTTTTTTAGATGAATGTACATTATACATGGATGCAGTAACTTGTATAGATAGTTGTATCGAATTGTATATTTAATATGTTTCATTTGTTTATTTCTGGATTATTTTGAATTGTATTTTTTGTTGTATAAAATAGGTTAATATAATTGCTTGATTAGTTAAGTGGATTTGTATATTTTATGTGGTGGAATTGTTTACTTGATTGTATGGGTTATTCACTATTTTAGTTCAGTGGATTTGTATACAGTTTCAGTGACATGTATAAATAGACATATCGAATTGTATATGTAATGTGTATCATTTGTTTATTTTATTAGTTGCATTGTATTATTCGTTGTATAAGTAGATTAATATATCTGTTTAATTAGTTACGTTGAATTGCCTATTTTGTTTGGTGGATTTGTATACTTAGTTGAATGGGTGGTTTTCTGATTTTAGTTTAGTTGAATTGTTTTTAGGTTGCTATGTACTTATATAAATAGATATATAGAATTGTATATTTAATGTATTGCACTTGTCTATTTTGTAGTAGTTGAATTGTATTATCTGTTGGATAAGGAGATTAATGTATTTTGTATAAATCTTAAGGTACTTATTGGCTTATACAGTGTAGTTGTATATAAAGTAAAACAATTCTGTTTGCTTAGTGTTTTTCTTGCATATTTAGATGAATGTAATTGTATATGCAATAAATGTTTAGAAAGAAAAAATAACATTAAAGATAAATCAACAATCACTCAATGTTTCAAAAAAAAAAGTTTTCATAAATAATAAACTGACAGAATTGTTTTTTTGCAAACAATAGAAACATTGCACGAGGGCGTGGTGTCGCGTTTTGGACATGTTCGGCTGTTATGCGTTCCGATCTCACCACATGTTCCACATCGTCTTTTGAGTTTTGTGCTTGCTTTAATGACTTTCTCTCTTTGGCTCTGAATTCTACTTCTCGACATTCATTGCCTTTGTTCTTTGCTATGTTTTGGTGGTGACGAAATATCTTGTGAGGTTGACCCACACATAGGTCTCTAAGATCGACTTTTTGGTTCCAAAAGAGGCGGTACATGTTGCCCATCCTTTAAGAATTTCGCCTTTTCTTCAGACACAAGTCGTGATAAATTTGATAATTTTTCAACATTCCCCTGCACTAGACCAATGCAGGAGTGGAAGTCGGACCAAAGGTTGTTTAGCGTGATTGCGACTTCATCGCCCCCGCTTGATTGATAAATATGGCGGATCTTGTGTATTGTGTTATTGAGGGAGTCTTCATCCATCGTCGAGCTAAAAATTTCATAGGTATTTCCTGACAGTCCTTTAGGATTACGAAAACATGACAATAGAGTAAGCCCGTTTGTTCGAACATTTTGCAGCTGCAGTTTATCATTGTCTCTGTCTTATAATTTACGACATCAAAAATTCGACTTGTTTTGTCTCTAATTCTGTAGGAACACTTGTTTGCATCGTCTGTTATCTCTGTAATCGTGCACTCATAGCAGGCTGATTCAATTTCTGTGCTAACATCGGTAAATATAGTGTGTGTGTGTGTGTACACTAAACATGCATGCTTCTCAATGGTCAGTTTTGTCTTGCATTGTGGAAACGATGTTTGGCAGATGTGGTCCAATTTATCTGTTGCATGGCGTTGTGACTCCATTGCACTTTCAAAGTGCATGAAAAATTCAACCAAGTTCGAACCAGGATTTGTGTAATTCCCAAACCATCTATTGGTGCTCTCTGACCGTGAGGTAGTTTTGAACAAACCACTCATTGGCACATTTGTAAAATAAGCCGGTATCCAACTTCGTCCAATCTCATACAAATCGTGAACCATGGATGCGATTTGGACTAAAGTCGGTCATAATATCATTCCATTGACTCTCAAAATCTGGTATTGAAATGTTGTTATACACGATTGAATTTAGGCGATTTATGAAATTTTTATCCTTGAACAGTGTAACCGACTTTTACACTAACCTTTTCCATTATGTGCCACATACACAATCTGTGTTTTGCTATTTTGAATACAGATTGTATTGCTTTCTTCATTCGGATCTTTGATCATTCTTACTATATAGTATGGCTCCCCAACTAATGACTTCCAAGAACTTTGTGAACAACCATGTATACGACTGTTCATTTTCCTTTAATATAAGACCTGCTGCTAATGTGACACATCGACGATGGTTATCGACTCCGGTGAATGGAGTAAAAACCATTTTATACCTGCACATTTTTGTTACGTTAAGTTTACGACATAAATCTATACTGCTAAATTAAAACATGTATACAATTATAAGACCTTAGTTTTTGTTGACCTAGTTATAGGACACAATTTTTTTTTAGTTTGAATTTTTTGGGGTTCTTATAATGATCTTTTTTACTCACGCCTTTTTAAGTTGGTTATGTGGAATTATATCATTGAATGTAATGGGTTGTAATCTATATAGTATAAATGTACGACAAAATGGTATACACATAGATAACGAATTGTATAACCCCTCTATTACTCAATTTGTGCCTTTTTCATTCATATTTTTGGTGTAATCTTACGCAAGCATGACAATTTTCGTTGTGCTTTTGGTATATACATAATCAATTTGTTGTGCATATTTTGTCACAATGTCAGCTTGATTTGTATTTTTCATTCATATTTTGGTGTTTTTTTT
This sequence comes from Rehmannia glutinosa, assembly GCA_016081115.2. Classification (NCBI taxonomy): domain Eukaryota; kingdom Viridiplantae; phylum Streptophyta; class Magnoliopsida; order Lamiales; family Orobanchaceae; genus Rehmannia; species Rehmannia glutinosa. Next base: position 43,804 of record JABTTQ020002142.1, read on the forward strand.
GTTAAATTTGGTATATAAGTACACATGGTATTGTGTTATTGCACTAGTACACATTAAGTTTACATTTGGTTTTTATAAATCAATTTTGTTGTGCATATTTTGCACAATGACTGAAGTTTTATGTTTTTTATTCATATTTTAGTGTTTTGTTTGTTAATTTTGGCATATAAGTACACGGGTATTGTGTTTTTGTGCCCGATATTCTATCCATCTTCGTATTATGTACGTCATGTGATGTGTTATTTAACTTTTGTAAATTACGGGTTAGATGGCAAGAGAAAATAGGAAAGAGACCTGCCTCCCGGGCCCCGAACGAGGTCCGAGTGCGTTAACCCGAGGAGAAAGAGCGCAAAATCTGCGCTCAAAGATTCATTGCCGGGCGAGGACGAGATTCGTCCCCAATGTTATATCGGGCGCATTAGTTTGACTCAATAATTATCAGACAAGAGCGGTTATTGAAATGGGATTCGGGAGCCTGCTGGGGATAAACATTGAAGAACTTTCGGGGAGATTTATCAGTTGATGTTTTAACGAATCGTGTGTATGCATAATTATTAAGAAGTTTGTGTTCAAGTACTATAATTACTTTTTATTTTGGAACTCAATGTAACAATGCACTTCTGAATGTCACACTTATCATGAAATGTCAAACCAATGTATACCAAAACAGTTTATTATACTATAACATAATTGCGTCGTACACACCCAATTTAATAATATAAACCATAACCTTATAAACCAAAAGTATTCATATATATACACCACAATATGCCACAAATTTACTATATTTTTCGATTTTTAGTTGAAGCACTACAATTATTTTTACTATTTGGAAGTCATCGTAATCCTTTGAAAAGTTGTGTATCATCAACAGATAGCGATTACAACATAAAAGTGTTTAGGTTACAGGGTATTTTTTTATTTAAAGTCAAATGAACTAAAAACGGTGTAAAACTATAATATAAATGGCATTCGAGTTATAATATAAATGACATTCAATTACAATATAAATGACGTTCATTTAACATAAGTCAAATCGATAACTTGATTTTTTGGACTCTACGAAATTTGAAAATCTTTGGGAAAAGTGTAGTTGTATTATGTAGGTTGTTCGGACATGTTCTAATTTGTTGTGAGATGCAATTTTGCCACACGTTCCACATTTCCTCTTTAGTTTCGTTCTTGCACGGATTGCCTATAAAACTCCACACCCTTGTCCCAACTCGCAAAATGCATGCCCACTCGCGGTATTTTATCTTGTTCAACTTCAGGTATCCAATATTTGGTGTTGCCGAGTGATATTACGGGGGCTCTAGTATTTCGACGTCTTTGAACGCGTTTCACCACTTGTATCTGCAAAGTATATGCACACCAAATAAGTGAAATGTATACACAAAAATATTTTTCAAAATGCACAATAGTTTCAATATTAGCGTACATTTTCATAAATAAAAAATCTTACAATTTACACTGAATGTTTATACTAATCACACCAATATTGAAGCATATGTATACGAAAATAAGATGTTTTACACTACTAGAATTATTCGAACACCATTGTTTGTTCTCATTCTAAATCACCAAAGTTTTCGTATATATACACCATAATATGTTGCAAATACACAAATTTGCCGATTATTGTACACAACTATATATGTTAATGTATAGCTTCAAATAAATATTCAAACACATATCACATTTTAAATTAACACAAAAACATAAATATCTATACACCAAACATTGATATACGAGGCATATATTTTGCAATATGTGTATACAACAATTTCACATAAAAGATTCATCATCACCCCCAACCATCCCACAAATATATCTTTGCATGCTTTACATGTACACAATATTAAATATATGTGTACACTAATCTTATATCTAATGTACATCTCTGTACATTTCTTTACACTAACATAACCATCAATTATGATTCCATATTTCTAAATAAAACATCTACAGGATGAATAAGGATATTGCGCGATTTTTCGAAACATAAACACACATACCAGGAAAAAAAGCATCTGAAACCCAGCTTTCATCAGGCTTGTCCGCCAACACTTCATCATGTTGTGATTCATCGAACTCGTCGCCCATTTTCGAAAGGTCTTTGTGCTCTTTTTTTTTCGACTGTAGGTTTTCTTTTCTGTGTTTTTTGGGACGTCAAAATTGGTCTGGTTGCTGAATTTTAGATGGAGGAAGAATGAAGAAGATGATAGAGAACGCCTGTTTCTGTTCCTAAATTAACGTTTAGTTTGTTTTGGCAAGATTGCAATCAAGAGGATCCCTTGATTTTAGGTTCTTAATTATGGTATTAATTTAGGCGTTTTTTGTAGATTACTGAAATGCCCTTTTGATATTAAAATTAATTATAAAATGGTGTTTTGAAGGGCTACTCTAAGCCATTGATTTTTTAGGATGTAGGGATGGGATCTGTCCACACTGCCACATGGTAAGAGGCTGCCACATGAGATCTCATCCCTATATATATATATATATATATATATATATATATATATAAGTCTCTCAAAATAGTAAATCGAACTTTTCACACCCATTTTTAGTTATTATAAAAAGTAATAAAAAATTTGTGTAAAATTAAGAAGTAACAAATATTTTCATCGTTTTTTGTAGTCAACTTTCTTTAACAAATAACTTTTTAAAATGATATAGAAAATAGAATTATGTGAAATTAGCTTTCCAAATCTGTGTGTGTGTTGCATTAATTATTATACTTTTTAATTTAATATTTTTTTAGTTTTTGATCCATTTTTCAAGTATAATATATCTAATTTTATTTTTTTATGATCTTCAGTTTGACATTAATATTACATATATACAATAAAAAATTAATAAATAAAAAAATTAATAAATATTTACTCATTATTTTGTAATGAGCTTTAAAAATTATGCATTGAGATATTGGACATCAATTTGTATATTCATGTATTTTGACTTTTTATGATATATGTATAGTTGTTATTTAGGCTTAGCTCATTTCTTAATAACTATATAGAATTGTATTTAAATCGATTAAATTAAATTAAAAAAATCATTTTAATTGAATAAAATATCACAAAATATGTATCCATATATTATATATTACACACAAATATATACATAGCATTATATATATTTATGTAAGAAGGAAATTAAGATTTACTTAAGATGAAATTATATTAATAATAGTTTATATATATTAATGTACTTTTCATGTTAATAGAAATTATATTTATATATATCAACGTACTTTTGACATACTTTTGACTTTTCATATTAATAGATTTTTTTAATATTTATCAGTGTGTTTTGATATTTAAGTTTTAAAGTTGTACATATTGACTGTTAGATATTAAGTTGTTTGTTTGATATTTTTATGATATAGGTACATATATAAATATAGAATAATTTTTATTTTTTGAAACATTTTATTTTTCCCTAAAAATATGTTGTTAAATATGAAACAAGATTTTTGTTTAATTCCTTTAATAATTCTAACAATTGTTTAACTTTTTAAACTCTAAAAAATATTGGAATTTGAAATGACTTTATTGTTGATAGTATTGAAAATATAATACATTAATATTTAGTATTGAGAAATTGTAATTTTTTTTTAAATTTTTACTTTCTATAGATAAACATGTTCAATAAATAGATACAACTAGAAAAACACCCGTGTATTACACGGGATTTGTCCAAAAGATAAAATTTTAGTGTCTCAAATTTATTTGTGATAGTTAGAAGAGACCGAAAATACGTATTATAAAAAAATATATAAATATATTAAATATCATTTTTTAAAAAAACTCATATATAAAATATACGATTTACCGATTAAATATTGGTTGGATTAAATATTAATTGGATTAAAATTGCCGGATATACATACATATAATTGATTGGATTAAATACTAATTTTGCTTCTTAATTTGCACGCGGTCAAAATTAATTCAATTTTTAGTTTGTCTTTTATGGTCTTTTAGAAAAGAATATCAACTTATAGTTAGAAAAAAAACTTGTTGGATATACATACATATTATATAAATATATTAAATAGTTATATATGAAAAATTAATTAATACGTTATACGAAAAATTAATCGAGTCAATTGTTATATTATGGTAGTACACAAAATTTAATTAATACATCGATATTTGATTGGAATAAATTTTGATAAAATCAATTGAGTCAATAGAGTTATATACGGAAAATTAATTAATACATTATAAGGAAAATCAATTGAGTCAATAGTTATATATGGAAATACATAAATTTAATTAATACGTTGATGATAAATTGATAGTAAATCAATTTATAATTGGAAGAATAAGGTGGTGACATGGTTTGCCACGTGGCTAAATATGAAGGTGACACGTGGACTTGGAAGGCTAAGGTATTGACACGCGTACCAAATTGCAGAGGTGATGACATGTGGCAGTTTGTTTTCTCTTTTAGTATATAGGGTAGATTCACATTCACAAAATTTATTATCAATCAATTGTCCTTAAAGAGAGTTTTTAATATAATAATTTATTTTTATGTTGTTTAATTGTATGATTTATAATCAAATTAATTAAATTTATATTTTAATTATTTATTAAAATTCTAAAAATTTTGCAATCACTAAAAATTATTTTTTTACAAATACAATTTGTGCATCGCCCATCCTGAAAAATACCAAATATGAGAACTCGAATAGAACATAATAAATAGAAAATCCAAATAGTAAAGTATAAATCTCCACAACTAAATTTCAAAAAAAAATTAAAAATTGACTTAATAACATGAATAAATAAAATACATGGTAAACTCGTCAAAAATAAAAAAATATCTCCAAACAATAAATCTAATGAAAATAATAATGTTGCCAAACTATATTTTGTTGACTATTATTTCATTAATTATTGTACTTAGTTCTCCTATTATCTTATATACACGTGTGAACTTTTTATTTTTATATAATGAGCTTTTACAAAACAATTTGCCACCAATTTACAGATACAAACAACTTTGAAAAATAAATTTGCATCCGAATTTACTACTATAACCTTGAAAAAAGGTGTGACACCAATTTTCACACTTATTAAAAATCTAGACATGACTAAAATGAAATAGGTAATATAGGTGCGCTGTGCGGTTTTATAAAAAATTACTTTTCGATGATGGAACAGAAATACACAGCCTTGAATGTTTTATTTATAATTATGAAGTATGATACTTTTTTTCTTTTTTGACTTCATCAATAAAAAAATCAAATAGTATTTCATGTCTATTGTTTGATGTTATATCAAAGTTAATATAATTCAGGAGATTTAATTCGTAGAATTATTAGAAAAATGCACACTTCACAGTACAAAATAGAAGCCTCACAAATATACATTCGTGCATTGCACGGGTAAAACACTAGTTATAATTACAATGGCCGCCCCAAACCGTGAGTCCGCAAGGGTCAATTTCCTTAGGCAAGTTATTCAAAGAATTTAATGCGACCATTTAACTATACCCCATGTGCTTATGAGTCCGATGAACTAACCAATACTGAAAAATATTAAGTTACAAAAACGTATAGTTGTTGGCATTTGGTAATTGGTATAGATAATTTTAAACTTGTAAATATAAAACTCAATGTTTTAAATACCGTATCGACAACCAAATTGGCTAAGCTATCGTTGGTAAACGGTTCAGCCGATCAGATCGGTTTAATCCAAACTAATTAAACTTTTTATTAATTTTATTAAATAACAATGTAATACATTTTAAAAATAAAAAATATACAAATAAGCAACTATATCTAATATTATCCAAAATTCAAATAATAACATGTATATAACAAATTATGAAATTTCAATTCTAATTTTTTATTAAAACTCTAAAATCAAAAATTAGTTTTTGATCGGTTTTTGACCGATTCAACGACTAAAATTAGTTTTTGGAGACTAACAGTACCGGTTCGACCCGACCGGTACAATACATTATTTAAAATTTTGATAAAACATAGGAAGATTCCATCTCTTTTTTTTTTTTTTGGAAATTTATGATTGTTATGTTAATTTCTAGAGGGCGGGAACACAACCAATAACATTTGAGAGAATCAAAATCCAAACTACTTTTTGGCGCTCGACTCAACTTTTAAGGCGGGAATCCAAAATTTGCACGGTGGGCCTCGGGACCAGAATGGAAAGTTTGCGGAC